>CP139507.1:226597719-226983082 GCA_021014915.2 Artemisia tridentata subsp. tridentata
ATAGGTGGGAGATATTAGGGTTAACTGTTAAGTGGTTGGGCTGACATATCAAAGAGTTGGGCTATAGCGGATTGCGTGTGTTTTATTTATCCATACAAAATTACTTAAGTCACGACACAAAACCAAATAAATAATAAAAGAGCTCAAAGCTTGTTTATCCATACTATTTGTATTTTCGAGCCTGACCTAATAAATAATTATTGGGCTTGGTTATTGGGCCAAATGGGCTCGGATCGATAAGGCTCAACGAGCCTACTCGATCTTCACAAGCTCGGCTCGAGCTCAGGCTCGATAAGTAAACGAGTTGATCGAGCTCGAGCTCGACAAGGCTCGGCTCGTTTTGAGCTTTTTATCGAGTCGAGCTCGAGTAGCTCGGCTCGTTTGCACCCCTAATTACACACCCTAGACGGGTTTTATATTTTCCACAACCCACAACATCAAAGTAAAATGAATTCATTCTAACAATTACCAACAAAGATAATTAACCATGAGCTGATTTCATAAATCCAATTGGAACCCGACACTCTTGAGGTGATATCAACAAACCAGGAGCAAAAACAAACAGCCCACTTTGGTTGTTGAGCCAAGACGCACACAAAAAGCACACCCCTTGGGTGTCTCGTTAACCAAAAAAAAAAAAAAAAAAAAAACCACAACCCTCTTGGGATGACAGCCAAATCGACACCCACACGATACAAACACATAAACCCGACACCAAGATAAATGAATAAACAATCCAAGTCCAAACCGAGACCAAGTCAACTAAATCAGCACTTTTAAAAGAAATTCGTGACCAAGGGTCACGACCCGCAACCCTAAACTGGTTTCCAAACCCGACCCGTTAACAACATAACACCACAAACAAATTACACAATCTATCAAATGAGCAAATCAATACCACACGAGCTTATTCAAAAACTTTTTTTCCATTATTAATCCGCGAAAAGAAATAAAACAAAACTCATTTGAAGTCGGTTTAAATAAAAGGAGGGAAAATGAAATAGATTTTTGAGTCGACTTACTCACAATGACGAGAGAGAAAGAAAGAGATGAGGAAGTGGCTGTGGTGACCCTCGAACCAAAATAACAACAAAACCCAAAATACGTGAGCCAATCAAAAAAAAAAACCCACGAAGCTAAAACCTTCTTGTTCGTTCGCGTCTTGGTGGCGGCGGCGGCCGTGGTGAAGTGGCCGGCGATGATGAGAGGGAGAGAGATGTGAGATGATGAGTGATGGTGGCTGTGTTATAAGGTGGTGATGAGACACAGTGATGATGGCCGGAATACATAACGGCTGTGGGTTGAATGACGATAGCGGCAGCTGCAAAGAGGAGAGGGAAAATGTGGTGTGGTTTGTGTGAAGGAGAGAGTGTGTGGTTATAAAAAGTGAAAACCCTAAAAAAATATGTATAACTTAAGGGTGTGTGAGAGGGGGCGGACGACAAGACTAAAACACAAGGGACCATTCAAGACACAAATTTTATACCAATGCTTTTAAAATAATTTTTCCAAGAAAAACGAGTATTTACATAATTGAATTAAAAATCACATTAAAACGCATACTGAGTTATGGTTGTGCTGGTACATGTTGTGTGCAGTTTTCATGTTTCACGAGATAATATCTCATTTTCAAAACAAATGGGTTTCGAAAAACTCGAAAATGTAATCTAAGTAATAATAAACGTAATTTATTATTAAAATAAGTTTAGAAAATTACCGGTTGTCACAAATAGTTTCGAGTTATTATGAACAAGTATTGCCCTGAAAATGCCGGTTGATACATAGTGGGAGAAGATGGGAAACCATTAAAACCTTCTAACGACGCTTCAAACAATGCATGTACTGATGTGGTAAGAGGAAGTATTATGGCTGATGTTATTGTTGGTAGTTTGATTGCTGCTAACCAAGGAATGCAAGTGGATGATTATGGGCAAAAAACTAATGGTAATACCTTGAGTTCATTTGTTGATGTGCTTAATGTTGATAGAAACAAAACTCAAGTTAACTTTCATGTTCTTACTATGCCTGCTTCTAGTGAATGCGAAGTAGTGATACATAGATCATCTGTGGAGGAGGTAAGTAACAGATTGGCTAATTCAATATATGGTCATTTCATTGGTAAATGTGTGGCGTTTCTAATTGCGCGGAATTCTGTTTTTTACGCTTGGGGAAAATACGGCATTGATGTGATCATATTTGTTGTACTTTTTTGCATCATTTATTCCATGTATATTGCTTGTTTACTATACTTTTATATAAGAATCGTTGCTTAATCATTTACATTTCTCATTCTTAGTAATTTTGCAGCAACAATGGAAAAGACACGAAAAATGCATGATTTGGAGCTTAAACAAAGAAAATACCATATCAAACGAAGATGCGGCGAATCCATGGTATTAAGTATTTAGGATACGATGTACGGAAGAATTAGAAGAAATCAAGGAAGATCGTGTTTAGAAGAATACATTGTAACACCCCGACCCGACAAGGGTAGAGATGTCACAATAATGGTGACATATCAGAAACATACACAAGCATACATCTTCAATAATACAAAGGAATACAAAGGTTTCAAGAAATTACAAGGACATACAAATTTACAAGGAATAAATACTAAGTCTGAAATATAAAATCTTCTAGTCATCTCTATAACGAAATATCTATCACAGTGTAGTCTTCTAAGTCCAATGGTACTCTCCACTCATACCCAGCTTCCTACTAAAACCTGCCGCAGGAAAAGAAATGCCGCTGAGCTACGAGAGCTCAGTGAACAGATATAACGGTAACAAGCAGTAATACAAAATAATGAACAGTAAATGAAATACGAATCAATCAGAGTTATGGCATAAGAAAAGGTAACAGTAATGAGAAGTACAAGGGTATAAGGTGTAGGAGACAGTAATCCTCTACGAGCCCAGTAACAGTAACAGTATCATCATGTAGCCATATAGAGGGGAGACCTCTCAGTAATCAGTAAATATGAGGGGAGTCCTCAATCAGTAAGTGGAGTAGCTAGCTCCCAGAGTGTGAAAGACGTGTATCGCACACACCATCAGTCACCAGTAATAACAGTATATATATATATCAGTAACAGTAACAGTAACAGTAATAGTAACAGCTAGGATGCATCCATGCGCCCCAGGTGGCCAGAAACTCCTCATACACCAAATCAGATAAAGTCAGGGACGGGACAGGTCATCACTCTCCTGCCCTAGAGTCATGCCATCGGTGCATCAATGACATGGACATGAAACCCTCATGCCTAGTGAGTGGCTCGTAGTCTCAAATTGTGGGTCATATTGTCAGTATCAAGTATTAGTCAGTTCATAAGTCAATTACCATTTAGGTTATATCAGAAAGGTTCATAGAGTCCAATATCAGAGTTCAGTATCATTAGGTTCAGTATCAGTAGGTTCAGTATCAGTAGTTCAGTATCAGAATATTCAGAAAGGTCATATCAAGAGTTCACAAACAAAGGGGAACATAGCAATGGCTTAGGGAAATCCTATGATGAGTCAGAAATTAGAAAATCATGAGTACGAAGGCACCTTACTGAGAAGGGCAGAATATCTGTACCTTAAACCGAGCACACATATCGAAGCAATGAAACGAATAGAGCAGGGGATCACTCCTTCTTCACCCGGTCTACAGATAATCATATGTTTCTCTTATAAGTTTTCTTAGTTTCATAATCATAAGGTTTTATTTTAGTTTTCTTTCCAACTCAGGTAACTTCCCATATTCAGTAACTTTAGTTATCAACATTCCCGTATGCCAATTCGAAGTATTACAGATGATCATATTCATAGTTTAAGGTTCATAATATCTTTTACAAAATTTTAGGGTTCATAAAGTAGTTTCCATAATTTAGGGTTTATTAGGTAATTATCATAAGTTTAGGGGTTAATATGCAATTCTCATAAATTTAGGGTGTAAAATGTAATTACTATAAAGTTACAGGTGTTCACAAGTTAGGTCCTTTAGTTTTAAAAGAATGACGATTTAAACCCTTTAGTTTTAGAAGATAACACATAACACCATTTAATAACTTATAAACCTTAACAGCCCTTTACACTTACGAATTAAACACGTTTCCAATAATTTATGAATCATGTTAATAATTCGAAATAAAATCTACAAAAATTCACACACGTTCCAAAATGTCTTAAGTATTTTATGTAATTTTTCCAGGTTTTATTAAGTTGTATAGGTATGTATTAAAAATCCATTTTCTCAACATGTTCCAAAATCGTATCTGATGGAACACCCGACAAGTTTATACCTTTTTACCCCTTCATATAAATTCACAAAAATCTATAAAAATTCCAGCTATTATTAGACATATTGAATATAACTCAGTTCAAAGGGCACCTTCTAACTCGACACGGTTTGAAAATTAAAAATCATAAACCCAGACTAATTTTCCATACATACAAATCTGATCAGACACATAATTTTCCAAAAATCAAAAAGTAACCTTCCAGGCCTCCAAAAATTACAAAATTAATTTTCCCAGGTAGCTATTTCATTGAACTTAGTTTTAGACTCTTAAAACACCCAAAAACACGTTCACATCATTTAGTTACATTCGATTTAAGTTGGGTCTTTTCCTGGATCAGTAGCAGTTTTCACAGATTCATGCATAACTTAGGGTTTTATCATTCTAATTCTTAATTCTTAACACAAGACCATTATAGGTGAGTCCATAACATATTTAGGTTGATTAATAACAGGTCATACATAATCAAATCGAATAATTTCATCACATATACTTCTGGTCCGATTTATACATATAGACTTTTAGGGTTTCGAGATCATTATTTTATGTGACCATTCATTCGACTAGAACACAAGGACATGAACAAGGATTGAACAAAGATGATACAATACCATTGAAGATCACACGAAGAACACGAACAACACAAGATAACACCCGAGATCAAATCACCACAAGCTCTTTCCTCCCTTCTTGATTCGTACAGCAGTAGCAAGACAAGAACAATGGGTCGAATTAGGGTTTTTAGCAAGAACACGAATGGATTGAACAACATGAAAACAAGATTACCTTATGATGCTAACTTGGATCGAATCAAAAGAACAAAAGAGGGCAGCAGATTGACAAGGAGCAGCAGCAAGAGAAAGCCGACACTTTTTTTATAGTTAGGGTTTTATTTTGGCTCCTTTTGATGTTCGGTTATATCTAAAATAAAGAATGCCGAGTTTTTTTTTTTGATGGGCCAAGACAAGGAGTGAAAGGGTTATTTTGGGCTAGGCTTTACCAAGTTCAATGTATTCTTTATATGTAGGATTTTATTTATTCGTTACTTCTTATTTACATAATGTAAGGTTTACATGTAACTTAAATACTTAGATAACTTAAGGTTATGTTCAACAAGGATTACTTATATATTTTATAGATTCTTAAAAGTTCAAATTCGGAGGGTATTTTAGTCTTTTCGGATTATATAAATTTCGGGGTTTACAAGAAATCAAGGAAGATCGTGTTTAGAAGAATACATTGTATCCAAGTTTATGGGATACGCCGTATAGAATCCCTAAAAGATAAAGATCCACGACGTGATCTGAAGACATATGGTGTATTCATTCATGGCAATACGCCGCATACTATGGGTGGCAATTTCTAACCTTACACAAAACCTGACCTAAAACCGACACGAAAATTAATAGGTTCGGTTGAATCTAAATAGATTTCGGGTCGAGTTTAGGTCGACCCATCTAACCCGTTTATTAAACAGGTCACGTTCGGGTTGAGAATAAATTAAGCGGGTCGACCCGGCAACCCGTTTAAGAATTTCTTTTTCTTAAATTAAAAATTATTTATATTTTATTATACGGATTAAATGGGTTAGCCGGGTCGACCCGTAAACCCGTTTAACTTGTTTAACTCGGGTAACGTACCAACTTTTGTATTTGTATATAAAACGGGTTAAATGGGTCAACCCAAAACCCGTTTAACCTATTCAACCCATGTAAGCTATTTAACCCGCCAACCCAAGTATATACACAAGTTGAATGGGTTAGGTTTGGGTTATGTGTAACAGGTTAGGGTTGACATAGCTGACCTGATGATTTAAATGGGTCAGGTTCGGGTTGGGTTTTTCTGACCCGCCAACCTGTCAACCCGAACCCGACTCAAATTGCCACCCCTGCCGCATACGTTTCATAGAATAAAACCAAGAGAAGAAATGAAACCAAAAGAAGATCTCAATTTTACATGATGGCCTTAAGGATGCTTTAGTTTTTTGGCTAAAACTCCTTCATCTGGCTTCGATTTAGTTGATTCAAAAGGCCACGGAATGAGAAAAAGAATATCTACTTTCTAAGAGTGGAAATATGGCATATTGAGGGATTTAGATATGCCTTATTGCCAATACACCGTATCTATTTTTGAATATGCCGTATCGGAGCAGATTCAAGAATATTCTATGTTTTGAGCCCATGCTTGATATCTTGAATATGGGTGTATTGGATTTGAATACGTCGTATCGGGCCCAGTTTAAGAAAACTATGAATATAATCCCTAACCACGAATTAGGGAGTCTCGGGACCATTCCCGAACGTCCAAAACACCCTCTAAACAGAAGAAAAACACCATTGAAGACCTCCAACTCCACGAAGAACATCGTCTATCATTTTATTAGTTTAATCATTCAGTTAGCGTATCGTTTTCATTACGATTTCTATTCGTTTATCGTTTGTTATTACTTTGGATCTTGCTACTGAGATTATGTGATAACACCCTTAGGTGTTAGCCAAGTTATGTAACTTTGTTGATTTGATTTCGTTTACTTCGATTAATACATTTACGTTGGATAAATTTATAATTTTATGGTACAATAAAATGTTAGTTTACTTGTTTATTATATGAAGTTTATTGCTTGATTATATGTTGTAGATTGATGACCTTGACTTATAATCCTTATCACAGTGGTTAGGGGTTGGTAACGACGATGATTGTTATCGGCTTCGCCATTAGGATTAGCGGTAGACCAAGCCCTAGGTTAGAAAGAGTATAACTAAAACAAGTAAGTAGGCATAGTGATCTCTAAGAGGTGAGCACTGCGAGAGAGTAGGTAATGCTATGACCATAGGTTACCGCTGATAAATCGCATAGGAATAGTTAATACCACTTTATGCGTGATTGAGATTGTTAGCCCCATAAGTTACTTGAGGGTTAGGGATTGATATTCATAGGGCTAGGTAACATTGACCATATGGCTTAGTCTACCATTGGTAGGAATATGTATTCATAAGGCTAGATTCCACGATCCTTTAACTTAGTATCATTTCGTGTTCACCAATGTAAGCTAATTAGATCATTGCACTAGTAAACAGATCATTAAAACATTGTAGGATTAATTTGACTAACACGTTCTTCCTCACTTGATCACACTCGTAATTTACTTGCTTTCTAGTTAGTAGTTTAATTAATCAAACATCGTGCCAATCTCTCGGATCCATTAGCTTAGTCTACATTTCCTAGTTGAATGACGGAACCTTTGGTGCGTCAAAATGTTGTAAGCAGTTATATTTTGATGCAATGTATAGTTTGTTGAATACTTACGTTTCTTTGATAAAAGTATAAATTGTTTGGCTTAAATAGGAATAGCGAAAATTGCTTTGCATTATAGAACCGGTCATGAGCTCAATGAATAAATATATTTGCGACAAACTACGACTAAATTTGCAACGTCTATAAGATGTTTTCTTACGACATCAAGCGACACAAAATGATATAAACCAATAGGGCTAGCGACTGCCTTGGGACCAGTAAAAAACCATCGCAGATCAATTAACGAAATCATTCCGCGTCGCTGTTTGCGACCAACAACTATGACGCTATTGACGACGCTATTTTTGGCGACGGTGTTTTAGGAGATGCAGAATCTGCGACGCTTTAACACCGACATGCCGCTACCTGTCGCAAACTCCAATGCAAGGGTAAAGGCCGTCGCTAAATCCGTCGCTAAAAATGGTGAAATTCTTGTTGTTGAACCAGAATTATTTAAACCAAAAATGTCAATCAAGTTTTCAAGTTTTCTTGTGTTCCTCCTAGGTTTTAAAATTGTAAATAAAAGTGTCAACGGTAAACATTCATATTAGTGGCAAAAAAGTGTGCATATTTATATTTTGCCTTTGAGACCATCTCCAATGGTTGATTTTTGTTGGTTCAAACCAACCCAAAAACCAAGTAAACCATTGGAGGCTTGGTTCAAACCAAGCTTGGTTTGAAAAATCAAACCACCAAAAACCACCCCAATTGGGCCCCACCATCACATTTAAGAGTGTAATTCTTATTTAAGTAAGTGATAATGTGGAAATGTAAAGATGGTTTAAGAAGATGTATTGTTGGAATAAAAAAATGTGGTTTTTAAGAAAGCTGATGTGGCAGTGATGTGGCTGGTTTGAACCAGAAACTGTTGGAGATGGTGCATACTTATATTTTGCCTTTGAAAACATGATTTAATTGTAAACTCAAAATTACCAATTACCTACGCATTTTAACAGTGTCATTAATACTCAGACAAGTGACATTTGTTTGCGTCACTGAAAACCTTTGTCACTAAACGTCACTTTTATTGGGTTATATTTTTTCGTCCGGCTCCTAAAAAATTAGTGTGGAACCGAACAAAATGGAAGCATGCTAATCGACACGAATTATATTTTTTCTTTGACCCCATCTTGATCCATCCCCAAATTATGAAAGCATACAAAAGTCAAACAGTTGACTTTATGACACCGTTAGCATTGAGAACTGGTACCATGTATTTGAAAACATAAGTGGGCCTGATGAGACTAAACTGGGTTGTTTTGGGCTGCTGACAACCCGTTAGTTTCTTGGCCATAACTTCATGCTTGGAAGTTGGATCACAAAGTCAGCAACTTTTAGTTTTCTTTTGTTTTAAACGAGGTTGGAAACCCGCGCTTTGCGGCGTGGTGTTTTGCTAAAGAAGTATTTTAAGTTGCGGTTAGTAAGTGTTGCAAACTGGAAATGCTAGCAACAATATTTTAACATTGCAATTATATTATATGCAATGAATTTACGATGACAAAGAACAATCTCGATATGAATCAATGTTCAGTAACCATGTAAACTTACAATAAATGGCTGACACATTCAAGGTAAAACGCATTTTTGCAATTATATAGTAACTTGTATAGAGTTAACAGAACACTATACACAGTATTAATAGTAAAAGCCTTTCACACTTTCATTCACACATTTGCACAAACACATGTTGCATAGAAATTTAATCTGTCTCGTATTAATGTTCATCTCTTGCAGCTCCTCTTCCTCATTTGCAACACCTTTTACGTTTTGCTTTTCATATTTGTTGCAGCTACAAACTGCATTAGCAGCTCCTTTCATATCTTCCTTGGGTTCCTTCGCAACACCTTTTATGTGTTGCTTTTCATATTTGGTGCAGCTACAATTTGTCCTATTTAAGGTTCTGTGATGTTTTATGCAGACTATGTGCGAAACCTGCAAACATTGCTATTATGTAAGCATAAGCCCAAATCCCAAACAACCTCTTATTTGGACGGTTTTAAGGACACTATAGAAAGTAAACAAATACTACATTAACCTTCAGTTTAATAACTGTAAATGCAAAATATAATTAGCATGGGTACCTTTTACCAGCGGCAGTCCTGGTGCGAAGGTTGTACGCGATACTGAGCTGATCAGATGTTCGGCACCCATTTTGCAACATTCCAATTGGTATTCCATTGATGTTTCTCAAACCATCTTGCTTTTCGACAAAGCGGCAAATGAATTATAAGAATTATAAGAATCTAACTGAGATTATATTAAATGTCTTATGAGATTATATTAATGTGACCTTATTTTTCCGGCTTAAGGGCTTATTCGAATTTGGAAAACCTTATTAGCTAACCTTTTTTTTTGTTATGAGCTTATTATCTTCAACTTATGGGTTATGAATAAGCCATAAGTTCAACTAACCAACTTCATATACCGAAGAAAGTGAGATAATGAGTTTTCCCCAAATAAAATAAGGTCATAAACCGGGAAAATAAGCTATGCCACACACTCCCTTCGTAACATGCTACAGACTTTTGGCGCCAAGTTTAAAGGATGATACATACCGGTTTCGATTTTGGGTAACTTGAATACTTAATTCACCTATCATCAAAGTACGAAATCAAAATCCGCAGGAGTATTCAAATACATCTGCAAATGTAAATTGGTTTTGTCTAAGGTTAAATTTACGAAAAGCATGCATGAGTATGTCCCTGAACCAAACCCCTTGAACTATACCCCTGAAGCATACCTCTGAAGACCATACAAATAAATGAAATATCCGTAGAAAGGAAGAGGTAACTAACATGTTTGACGTAGTTGCCATATCCGAGTCTTGAGAACGTCCAACCCCGTCAAATTAGTGTCAAACACAAACAAAGAGTAGTCAATCCACTGCTCAATTTGCACTTGTACAAATAGAAAATATATAAGATTTATGTATAAGTGGCATTATACCTTTAGACGGGAAAATAACATATAAAGAAAGGTTACATATTCTATCGCTGAAAATCCCAAGTAAGAACTTCCATAAGAAACTGCATCAAACATAATGAAAATATTAGCACCAACGGCAGAACATCATAAAAAGATTAAATTCAAATCGTTTTTGTCACTTACTGTAGCACGTTGTTGTTACTCTCAGAGAAAGAGCCTTCTCAAGTTTCGACACCAACAAAATCTGCGAGAATCTGTGCCCTGTAAAAATTCTTGTTTACGCTTGTAGAATGAATAATCTGCAGTAAACTAGTAATGGCCGCACCTCAGTGCTGTATATGTAGCACAGTAGCTACTGAGACCGTGGTTTTGGCTATGGTTACAATATGCATCATAGCTTTAAATTTCCTGTATAGCAGAAAACATGTTTAAGTTACTAAGTATCTTAGTAAAAAATCTATGTATTCTGAACTTCAGAAACCTAGATAATCTGAGCTTCAAAGAGACGGGGTGTTTGGCATTGTGCTTGTAGGCCAGTGTATGTGTTTGGTATATAATTTTTTTACCATACTTTAGTGCAGCTAGACAACTATGGGAGAGTTTGGGCAAGCTTATTTAAGCAATCATGGATGGCTTATTTGAAAAAGCTTTGACTTTTTAAAAATCAGATCCAATACTACAATTTTTTTTGACACATCATAAGCTAATAAGCTATTATCATATATTATCTTACCCAAACTTTGCCTAACCTTGACATGGTTGTTTACCGACACTGTAAGTCTCAGCAATGCACACCATATATCCTTACAATATAATCATGAATATCATAATACCCAACATATAACTGCAGTCAAGAACACTTTTTGAGAATATGCAGGTCCTTAAAAACCAACAACAGGATTCTTAAATAGCATAGACGTCCTCAAGTCTACTCATTCAGTTCATGTTGAGAATATGCAGGTCCTTAAAAACCAACAACAGGATTCTCATATCTCAAAATTTGGTAAAAAGTAGTAAATAAATATGAGAACAAACCTTGTAAAGCGAATGTGGACTTTTCGCATAGAACATCATTGCAAGAGCAAGTACCGTGGATTGAATTGCGGATAACCAAAACCATGTACGCCACCTGACCACACTAAGCACATAGATTAAAATGATATATATATATATATATATATATATATATATATATATATATATATATATATATATATATATATATATATATATATATATATATATATATATATATATATATATATATATATTTATAAAATACATTATGTAAAATACAGAAAGACTATAAAAATGCATAGACATGGTAGATGAAATTATTTTCTTACCAGGATGCCATCTTCTTAATCACTTCAACTCTTCTGCATTCTAATTGCAACGCCACCAACCTATTAAAAGTTATAAAATGGGTCCTTACCTCTTGTTACGCATCCAAAATTTCAGCATTTCCACTCTAACTCGTCTAACATTTGCTTCAGCCATTCGTCTAACTCATCCAAAATTTCACCATTTCCACTCTTAATCACCAAAACCACTGTTTTCCCACTTCTTCACCAGTTCATGCATTCGAATTTGCCCCATTTCCACCAATGGTTGTTTTCAGCTAATTTCACAACCTGCGTACAAAGACACCACCATTTTTTAGTCAAACCACAATTTTAATGCAACCAAGGCTCATAATCAATGAATACTACAAAAACAAAAAATCAAGAGTTTTTTTTTTTTTTTTTTTTCTAAATCAAATCACTTTCCAAAGGCACATCAGCCTCAAGCTAAAAAAAATAGCACCATTCCTAAACACTAAAAACAATTAGCACCATTCCACTTTTGTTTTCAATATAAAAGGGTAAGAAGAAATCATTCCCAAACGCCAGCTAAAATCAACCGACTTTTTTACCATTTCTAAAATCAATTTATCGTAACAGGTGAGTGAGATATCAAAGCCAATCTTTCTCGTGTACATACTTAAACGCGCTCTGTATATTGAGGCCGTAACACGTTCAACCATTAGGCTTTTAACTTACGGTGTTAATATACCTGAATGCATTCTTACGTAATAAAAATCATATAAATCCAAAAAGACCCATTTTAGGCGTATGGGTAAAAACTGTACACTCCTTTCCTATCAGCGACTTCTCACCCTTTTGTAAAATAGTAGCTTTTGTATGTCCATATCTCTTCTGAGTGACGAACAAATAAAATTGCTTTTACATACATTCATCAAAATAAACTCACAAAATTAAAAAACAAAGAGTTAACCTTTATGTACACTTGGTTAGATTCCTCTTGATAGCTTCCATTGTAAACTAAAGTAGCTTTTTCTGCATATTGAGATCGGCTGCTACTTGGTTCATCTTGGTGACACTTTCCTGATCCCTCCATCACTGAAATCTCAGCTTGCATTTCTTCTTCATTCTTCTGCATATTGAATAAAACACAAATGAACGATTTTTTCCATATTCATTCCCAATACCAAACACCCCTAATTTAGAAAATGTATAATTGTAGCCAACTTATAAATAGCATGCATTGAAACATTTTGAAGATGTATTTTTATGTGGTTGGTTAGGTGACGACTACTACACCTTTACATGTGATGGTAAGGTGGTGTGTTGAAAAGTTAATGTGACACTAAAAGAAAAACAATATAAACAACAATAGCAATAAAATTATTTTGCATTAAAACCAATGTACTTTTGCTTTTGTGCACAGGTGGATGGCTGTGGCCTATTTCAGTCATTTCCAAATAGCCAGCAATACACAATAAAAGTGAATTATGAGGTTGTAAATAACCAAATTGTTTGGGCGGCCTTTCAACCCATTTGACTCGCTTCCCTTTTAGGTTTTTTTTTGTTGACTAACTTGAGGTAGACCCATCAAAAAATAAGTTTTACTACCTGTAATCAGATGTACTCAATGAAGTCAAGATGCAATATATTAAGAGGTAAGAAACACTCACAGTTAATTCTTCCATGAGAACGATATGTACGACGCCTTTCTTTTTGTGGTTGGTTCACCTGGATGTGAGAGATGTGAAGAGCATCCACATCCAACCCCTTTAACCTCCAGAAATATTTAACCTATTCAAGAACATAACTTTGGGCAAGATGGAATCTGTATCATGAACAAAAAGATTGACATGTGTAATCTAAAACATTACCTCTGCGTTGCTCTCAGCATTCTTGAGCAAATCAAGAATAAACTTGGCAGACTTAGCATGCCAACGTCCATGTCCATTCGAATGACGATTCTTTGCTTGGGCAGTGCGTCTAACTCCACAACAGAAACGTGTGAACGGGATGGCTTGTTTATGTGCAAGAACATCCTCCAAGTATCTCTTAGCCTTGATCAAAGGCATCTTGCGTAGATCATGTTCAGTTTCTCTAGTGTTGTACAAAAAAAAACATTTCAGAACTATATTAGCCAATTAATCTTTCAATAACAGTTTAATACCCCAAACATTCCAGAACTATATTAGCTAATTAATCTTTGACAAACAGTTTATGGTGGTGATGAAGTCTATAATGATTAAATTAATACCCCAAACATATTGAAAAACTTGGAATGTCCAGTTAGTGTTTGGTATTAATAAGCAGAAAAACGCTTTCCGTAAGTAAAATCCAATAACACTATCTAAAAAAAAGACTGATTATTAAGCAGGAAACTAATATACTAAAGGGGTCACTCTTCCATTTCATAATATATAGAAGCATAATGTTCATACCATGATGATGTTTTTTCTTCTCATAGGAAACTTCCCCTGGTTTGTGGCATGTAATGATGACCTCCCTATATCCTACTTGGTTCATACCTACATTCAGCATACAAATTAACTTGCAGCTTATAACAAACAAACCAAATAATCATAGGCCATAATTTGATTTTATACTCAATTATGTATAAGAATTATAAATATCCGCAATAAATAGATTTATTGACCTTTTACTAAGAATGAAGCTCAACATCGACTGGATAATGACAAGTCGCGCACGCAGGCCACGTAGTCATTTATATTTTTTTCTTTTTTTGATTCTGTAACCCACCTTTCGAGTGTCATAAGCATTGCATCACGCAACTGAACTCGAAGCATAGCCCGCTAAAATGAAAAACATGAAATTGGTAACTCCATTCTATTCATATGCAACTCGGCTTTCCTCTTTTCATGATTCTCCCAAGCTTGGATGTTCACCTGTTCTTGGTCGAACCTATCGGTTAGTCAATTCAGACAGTCATAAGTAGAAATATGTTTGTCAATCGTTAAAAACTGTTTATAGCGACTCAAAATCCATATAAAACCCGATAATACAGTAAGAACGGAAATAAATACAGTAAAATGCTTTGTAAGAAAGGTTCACCTTGCCATCTATTTTGCACATTCCGCTTCATCTAACGACATCGCTCGTGTTTCAAGAGGACGCAACTTAGAATTTTGAATGGGGGTTTCTATTTACAACCTTCTCCTACAAAACACCGAAAACTCAAAAATCAATATATGACTTTGAAATCATGATGCAAGCATCAACAACCAATAGCCTCAACCATCAACAACCAATAATCTTAACTCCAACGACCACATCTTATACACAGCCTATGACCAACCATTATATACAGCTTATACGTAGCTTATGACCACATATTAGCTTACGTTTCTTTCACCTTATTAAGTGGCATGTGACCCTATTTTAGTCAGCTTATATACCATAAGCCTATTTTTTAATGCTTCTTCCTTAGTTTATAACCTCATATTTCAATTCAAAATTATAATAAGCTCATAAGTCAAAACAACAACCAAAATCAGCAACTATCAACCACCCAACAACATTAATTAGCGAACGTTATTAACCAAAAAATCACCAACCAAAAGTAGCCATCACCAAATACCCAACAATAGCAACTACAACAGCAATCTTAACTCAAATTCTATAAAATATTAAGTGAATCAAATAACTAAAAATACAAAAAGCAACAAACTTGAGATCAGAAGGCGTTTTTCACTAAATTAACATGAAACCTTAATTCTTATAAACCACATATAACAAATATAACAAAAACCCCAAATTAAAAAAAAAAAAAAAAAAAAAAAAGAAAAAAAAAAAAAGAAAAAAAAAACCCAAATTTTACCTTGTTTATGTTTCTGCGAGTGGATCTGTGAAGGAAGCGGATATGGCCATAAAAAGAAGCTAATCAAAACATCCCTTTTGATGCAAGGTTAACTCCAAATAATTAATCTAAGCCGAACTCCAAGTGCCAGAGATGCGTGGATGTGTTTTTGGTGTCTGGAACTTTCTTTGTGTTATGTGGTTTGTGGTTATATAAGACGAATAAAATATTAATTTTACTATTCATAGCACTGTATACCCTCTCACATGGCAACTGTAGTTGCAAAAACCACTGTTCATCAGCTGCCCAACAAATGTTAGTATGTATAATAAGTTTGGGAGTTTTGTTTGAATAATAAAAGCAGGGGTAGAAGGAAGGGAGTGAGTATAATAATATTGAATGTTATTGAGCCTTTAAATTGTGGAACAATATTTATGTATGGCGGATTATGAAATATAATAAACTCCTCTTTTGAGTGTCTTTCATTTGTGAATTCAATTGTATTCCTCCAAGTGTGTGTGTTAAGTGTTGTGTTTGCTAACTCCTTGTGCTCATCTCTGTCTATCTGTGTCATTTGGTATCACATACCAGGTTGAGAATGGTTGGCTGACGTCGTACCCGTAACGTCAACCAGTTGCATGAAGAACCTGACTCGTGAGACATTGAGGTGAATGAGTTGAGACAGCTTGTACAACAACTCCAGTTGCGTCTCAAGCGCGTGGAGGCTCCTAGACAAAACCAAAATGAACCAGGAAGTGAGAAATCTGAAGATGAAGAATTCAACCCCTTCAATGTTAATCGTAACTTAGAATCTAGTGATGGAGAGTCTCAATATCATCACAATGATCGAAGGAACAATCGTTCCCAACGTGGTGCTAACATGAGGGTAGATATTCCAGTGTTTGAAGGTAGAATCCAACCCGACGAGTTCATTGATTGGGTTCACATGGTTGAGCGAGTTTTTGACTATCAAGTAGTCTGTGAAGATATGAAGGTCAAAATTGTTGCCATTAAGCTGAAAAGACATGCTTCTGTTTGGTGGGAACAATTAAAGTTAAGAAGAGCTCACGAGAACAAACCAAGAATTAGAACATGGGAGAAAATGAAACGCGAGTTACGAAAAAAGTTTTTACCAGATGGGTATTTACAGGAAGCATTTCTCCAGTTACATGATTTTGCATAACGTGATCTATCTGTGGTAGATTACACAGAGGAGTTTGATCATTTAATGTTAAAGTGCGGTATTGCGGAACCTGAGGAGTAAACCATTGCACGATATCTTCGTGGGTTACAAAAAGAGATTAATGATGTGGTTATTCTACAGCCCTTTATCTCTTATAATGATGTTTATAAACTTGCCACAAAAGTCAAGAAACAACTCAAGGAGAAAGAGGGTCGAAAATCAGCCACTTATGGTATTAGTCGAGGCCCAAGTCGAGGTTTTGTAACTAATAAGGCTAGTAGTTCACAAAGTACAAAACCAGTTGCAACAAAAGCCTCACACGCACCACAAACCCGTGATACAGGGGCTAGTCCTTCTCATACAAGGCAAAAATCGGTCCAATGCTTCAAGTACAACGTCTACGGACATATTTCAACTGATTGTCCTAACCAACGAGTTTTTACCCTTGTTGAAGAACCTATAGAAGAAGAATCTCAAGAGTTTGATTCTCATCCGATATTTGATGAAGCATTAGAACAGGAAGATGTCATCTATGGGGATACAAGAGAACTATTGGTGATTCGAAGGGCATTAGCTGTTGATTCAAAGGAAGATGGTGCATGGCTTCGCCACAACATTTTTCATACACGATGCACATCTAATGGGAGGGTTTGTGATGTTATTATCGATGGTGGGAGCTGTGAAAATGTGGTTTCTGAAACGATGGTTAAAAAGTTATCTCTTAAAACCCATAAACACCTACGTCCATACAAGCTCTCATGGCTACAAAATGGAAAATCTGTTCAAGTAGACCAACGATGTTTGGTAAGCTTTTCTATCGGAGACAAGTACCGGGATGAACTATGGTGTGATGTAGTTCCTATGGATGCATGTCACTTATTGTTAGGGAGACCATGGCAGTTTGATAGACGGACCATCCATGACGGGTTGAAAAACACCTACTCTTTCGTCAAGGATGGAGGTAAGATTGCTTTGGGTCCTTCAAAATTTAATGCTCCACCACGAAACACTGAAGTAGAAGGTAGTTATTTTCTGTCCAAATCTGAATTTAGTGAAGCTTTTGAAAAGTCAAAAGTAGCTTATGCTTTGGTGATAAAAGATTTATGAGATAACGACCCACGACCACCTGAATTATTGATCCCATTACTTGACAAGTTTCAAAGTATTTTTCCAGATGAAATTCCAGCAGGTCTCCCTCCCATGAGGACCGTTCAACATTGCTTAGATTTGGTTCCAGGTGCGACTTTGCCAAACAAACCGGCATATCGAATGAACCCGACTGAAAACGCTGAACTTCAAAGACAAGTGGATGAGCTTTTAAAGAAAGGAATGGTGCGTGAAAGTATGAGTCCTTGTGCTGTCCCGGTTCTCCTCGTTCCAAAGAAGGATAGTTTGTTTCGTATGTGTGTGGATAGTAGAGCGGTCAGCAAAATCACCATAAAATATCGGTTCCCTATTCCACGTTTGGATGATATGTTGGACCAACTTCATGGTCCTAGCGTTTTCTCAAAAATTGATCTTCGAAGTGGTTACCACCAAATTCGAATAAGGCCCGGTGACGAGTGGAAAACAGCATTCAAAACACGAGATGGGTTATACGAATGGTTGGTGATGTCGTTCGGCCTCTCGAATGCTCCTAGTACGTTTATGAGACTAATGAACCTTGTTTTTAAGCCTTTTATTGGCAGGTTTGTCGTGGTCTATTTTGATGATATTCTCATGTTTAGCAAGGGAAAAACAGAGCACTTGGAGCACCTTTCAAAAATCTTTGAAGTTTTGGCCCAACAACAACTTTATGTCAACTTAAAAAAGTGTGAGTTCATGACCCACAGTTTGGTGTTTCTTGGGTATGTCATTTCAGAAGATGGGATTCATGTCGATTCAACAAAGATAGATGCAATTGTTTCGTGGCCAACTCCAACATCACTTCATGAAGGTTGTAGTTTTCATGGGTTGGCTTCATTTTACCGTAGATTCATTCGAAATTTCAGCACTCTCGTGTCGCCAATTACCGAGTGTTTAAAAGGTGGAAACTTTAAATGGACAAAAGAGGCTCAAGCGAGTTTTGAACGGATCAAGGTTAAAATGACCGAGGCTCCTGTTCTAGCTTCGCCTAATTTTGAGAATGTTTTCGAGCTAGACTGCGATGCATCAGGTGTTGGCATAGGTTCTGTTTTAAGCCAAGATCACTGCTCTATCGCCTTCTTTAGCGAGAAACTATCCGAATCGAGACAAAAGTATAAAACTTATGAAAAGGAGTTTTATGCTATTGTGCGAGCCCTTGAAAATTGGAGGCATTATCTCATCTCAAAAGAGTTCATTCTACATTTTGATCATGAGGCATTAACGTATATAAATGGTCAACACAAGCTCAAACCGAGGCATGCTCGTTGGGTAGAATTTTTGCAAGCTTATACGTTTCACATAAAGCATAAAAGTGGTGTTACAAATAAAGTAGCAGATGCTTTAAGTAGACGATGTTCTTTTTTATCCACAATGCAAGTTAATGTTTGTGGTTTTGAAAAAGTTAAAAAAGCTATACAAAAAAGATGATTTCTTATTTGGTTTGAAGATGATGATGCTTGAGGTTTGATTATACTGCTCATGGTTCTTATTGTAACACCCCGACCCGAAAAGGGTAGAGATGTCACAATAATGGTGACATATCAGAAGCATACACAAGCATACATCTTCAATAATACAAAGGAATACAAAGAAATGCGGCTGAGCTACAAGAGCTCAGTGAACAGATATAACGGTAACAAGCAGTAATACAGAATAATGAACAGTAAATGAAATACGAATCAATCAGAGTTATGGCATAAGAAAAGGTAACAGTAATGGGAAGTACAAGGGTATAAGGTGTAGGAGACAGTAATCCTCTACGAGCCCAGTAACAGTAACAGTAACAGTATCATCATGTAGCCATATAGAGGGGAGACCTCTCAGTAATCAATAAATATGAGGGGAGTCCTCAATCAGTAAGTGGAGTAGCTAGCTCCCAGAGTGTGAAAGACGTGTATCGCATACACCATCAATCACCAGTAATAACAGTATATATATATATCAGTAACAGTAATAGTAACAGTAACAGCTAGGATGCATCCATGCACCCCAGGTGGCCAGAAACTCCTCATACACCAAACCAGATATAGTCAGGGAGGGGACAGGTCATCACTCTCCTGCCCTAGAGTCATGTCATCGGTGCATCAATGACATGGATATGAAACCCTCATGCCTAGTGAGTGGCTCGTAGTCTCAAACTGTGGGTCAATGGTCAAGTATCAATTATCCAGTATTCAGTTCAGTTTCATAAGTCAGTTTCCATTTTAGTTATATCAGAAAGTTCATATCAAAATAGTCATACCAGATGGGTTCAATATCAGGAGGTTCAATATCAGAAAGGTCAATATCAGTAGGTTCAATATCAGAAGGTTCAGTATCAGTAGGTTCAGTATCAAAAAGATTCAATATCAGAAAGGTCACATCAAGAGTTCACAAACAAAGGGGAACATAGCAATGGCTTAGGGAAATCCTATGATGAGTCAGAAATCAGAAAATCATGAGTACGAAGGAACCTTACTGAGAAGGGCAGAATATCTGTACCTTAAACCGAGCACACATATCGAAGCAATGAAACGAACAGAGCAGGGGAATCACTCCTTCTTCACCCGATCTACAGATAATCATATGTTTCTCTTATAAGTTTTCTTAGTTTCATAATCATAAGGTTTTATTTTAGTTTTCTTTCCAACTCAGGTAACTTCTCATATTCAGTAACTTTAGTTATCAACATTCCCGTATGCCAATTCGAAGTATTACAGATGATCATATTTATAGTTTAAGGTTCATAATATCTTTTACAAAATTTTAGGGTTCATAAAGTAGTTTCCATAATTTAGGGTTTATTAAGTAATTATCATAAGTTTAGGGGTTAATATGCAATTCTCATAAATTTAGGGTGTAAAATGTAATTACTATAAAGTTACAGGTGTTCACAAGTTAGGTCCTTTAGTTTTAAAAGAATGATGATTTAAACCCTTTAGTTTTAGAAGATAACACATAACACCATTTAATAACTTATAAACCTTAACAGCCCTTTACACTTACGAATTAAACACGTTTCCAATAATTTATGAATCATGTTAATACTTCGAAATAAAATCTACAAAAATTCACACACGTTCCACAATGTCTTAAGTATTTTATGTAATTTTTCCAGATTTTATTAAGTTGTATAGGTATGTATTAAAAATCCATTTTCTCAACATGTTCCAAAATTGTATCTGATGGAACACCCGACAAGTTTATACCTTTTTACCCCTTCCGATAAATTCACAAAAATCTATAAAAATTCCAGCTATTATTAGACATATTGAATATAACTCAGTTCAAAGGGAACCATCTAACTCCACACTTTTTGAAAATTAAAAATCATAAACCCGGACTAATTTTCTAGACATACAAATCCGATCAGACACATGATTTTCCGAAAATAAAAAAGTAACCTTCCAGGCCTCCAAAAATTACAAAATTAATTTTCCCAGGTAGCTATTTCATTGAAATTAGTTTTAGACTCTTAAAACACCCAAAAACACGTTCACATCATTTAGTTACATTCGATTTAAGTTGGGTCTTTTCCTGGATCAGTAGCAGTTTCCACAGATTCATGCATAACTTAGGGTTTTATCATTCTAATTCTTAATTCTTGACACAAGACCATTATAGGTGAATCCATAACATATTTAGGTTGATTAATAACAGGTCATACATAATCCAATCGAATAATTTCATCACATATACTCCTGGTCCGATTTATACATATAGACTTTTAGAGTTTTCAGATCATTATTTTATGTGACATACTTTATTATCTTATGATCATGAGTCTATTTGAGTACAAGAATTACGAATAAGGATGTAAACAAAGAAGAGTGATACGAATACCCTTGAAGACACGACGAAGAATACGAACAACACAAGGTTTAATCAACACAAAGCCTTCCTTCTCCTTCTTACTTGGATCGACAGCAGAAAAACACAAGAACAAGCACAATTGTTTGATTTATTCTTTAGGTTCAAGAATTCGTATAAATTAAGAGTTAGTATTACATGATTACCTACGAACAAGAATGATCAAAGACTCCCTTTTTTTGGTTAGCTTTGGGATCGACAACAACAGTACAAGGGAGAGGCCGAAGTTTTTGGTTGAGGGATGTTAGGGTTTTTTTTTTTTTTTTCTTTTCGGTATTATGGGTTTATGGGAGAACCGATTGTTTTATTTATGGATTTAGGGAATGGATCAAGCTCCATAACGGGCCAAATTAATATGGACTACTGCTTGCTTATCTCTTCTTGTTTCTATTTCTTTTGGGCCGAAAATTATGGATGTACGAGCACAAAATGTCGACTAGTATAGGGCTTAGATGTATGATTAAATTTATTTTGTACATATTATTTACATAATGTAATGTTTGAATTAATTTACTTATTAGGTAACTTAAGTTAAGTTCAAATGATGTTACTTATTTAATTATCATAAGTTCTCAAAATTTTAAACTTGATGGTATTTTTGTCATTTCGTATTATGTTAAGATTTCGGGTTTTACATCATGGTTCTTATTGGAAAATATACTAAGTATCATTCTGCTGCTGGGCTAAATGATTCTACTGCTAGTATATTTATTCTACTGCTGGATTTCTAAGAAGATTGAAGAAATAAGCTAAGTGTGATTCTACTGCTAGCCTATGAAGATTCTACTGCTAGAGTAATCATTCTGCTGCTTATTAGATAAACGTGTATAGTTTGTTAGATAATTATGGTAATGTTACGAATAGATATTATCTTGTATAGAAAGTCTTTGTAACCGACTAGGACTCCTTAAGTCTATAAAAGGAGGATCTAGGGTTAGGGTTAGCATACGTATTGTTTTGTATTCGATTCACTTCAAGGTTCTTTGTAACCCTGTTACTTTTGAGTAACCGTATTCAATATATTGAGGTGATAGTTGAGAGAATTATTGAGTGTTTGATTTGTTATTCTTCTTAAGATTAAGTACTAGTTTCCGCATAGTATTTAATAGATCATTCAAGAACAGTCTCTATACCTATTGTCTTAGATCTACATCTAAGGTAATTAACAAGATCGTTAGCTCAACTGGGATCAACAAGTGGTATCAGAGCTTGTGATCTAGAGACTGCTATCAAGAAGAATTTCTTAAACTCATATCTGTTCATCATCTACATAAGCAATGGATTCAGATACTACTCATATGGTGACTGCTTCAAAGGTACCAATGCTGAAGTGTTAGGAATATGAATATTCAGCTGAAGACTCGGTCACCCCGAGTAATTATTAGTTCATCATAGCTCGTAGGATTATCAGTAATATTATTAGTAGCTTAGTTATTATTATTAGTATTGTGGAGTGGGTCGGGTCTTTACCCTCTGTCAGCTCACTCTACAGCCCGCTAGGGGCATATTATGTAGTAAGTATAAATACCCCTTCCCTTGCAAGGGAAGGGTTGGAACTCTCATTATTTCAATCTAATACACATAGTGTTTCTCTCACTAGAAGTTCCCACTTTCTCTCTCTAAGCTTTCTTTCATTCGATCCAAATCTAAGCCTCAAACAAGTGTTTCTTGCATTGTGAATACCCTACAATTGGTATCAAGAGCCATGGTTAGGTCCATGAGAGTTGGTATTCACGGATTTGTGTAGTTTTTGAGGTTTTTTGGTTCGATTTGTTAAGTTACATTAATTTCATTTTGTGCTTTGTTTAGTGATTAAAAGTTGTTATACCTTGTACTTTCTAGCTTAGGAATAGTATGAGAGTAGTATTTGGTGCTTGGATTCACAGATTTAAGGTTTGTGTGGCATTTTTGGGTGATTCGAGTGGTTTTTATCCAAGTGTTCTTGGGTGCGGTTTGTGTATTTTGGACGTGTTCTTGAACGCGGTTTGTGTCCCATCGAGAACGCGGCTTATCCTATTACTAGTTTAAGGAAAAGGTCAAACAGCATTGAAAGCGACGTGTTTGGAAGTTTGTGCCAACGCGGTTTGTCTCTAAGGCGCATACGCGGTTTGTGTCTACGCGGTTTGTCTCTGCAGTGTAAACTCGGTTTGTGTCAACGCGGTTTGTCTCTGCAGTGTGAACTCGATTTGTGTCAACGCGGTTTGTATCTCTAGCGTGAACTCGGTTTGTGTCTACACGGTTTCTCTCAGCAGCGTGAACTCGGTTTGTGTCTACGCGGTTTGTCTCTGACGTGTGTATGCGGTTTGTATCAACGCGGTTTGTCTCTCCAGCGTGAACTCGGTTTGTGTCTACGCGGTTTGTCTTTGCAGCGTGTACTCGGTTTGTATCAACGCGGTTTGTCTCTCCAGTGTGAACTCGGTTTGTGTCTACGCGGTTTGTCTCTGCAGTGTGAACTCGGTTTGTGTCTACGCGGTTTGTCTAGGCGGTTTGTATCCTCAAGAGTGCTATTTGTCTAGGCGGTTTGTGTCTTGGTGATTTTAGAAATTCCCGCGAAAGATTCGATTTCTCAGTTAAATCACAAGATCTGTAAAATCCCGTAGTTACTATGGCTACCACATCTAACACATCATCAGAAGATATTCAAGTAGCAGGATCTGACACTCGTCCACCTATGTTAGATAGGACGGATTATGAGTCTTGGGCACAACGGATAAGACTTTACTGCTTGGGAAAAGATAATGGAGTTAACATTCTTAAGTCAATTGACGATGGACCATATCAGATGGGTACCACCAGAGATGTTGTTACAACTGGTGAAGATGGGACTGTAACTTGGGGCATCGACAGACCTAGAAGCTACAATGACCTTAATGAAGAAGAAAAGAAGAGGTATGATGCTGATATTAGAGCCTCAAACATAGTCATTCAAGGTCTTCCAAATGATGTATACAAGCTCATCAATTTTAACACTGAAGCCAAAGCTGTGTGGGACAACGTTAAAATGTTGTTGGCAGGGTCAGAACTCACAAAGGAAGATCGTGAGTCACAGCTGTATGATGAGTTCGAGCATTTCAAAATGAACCCAGGAGAGAATGTCACAGACTACTATGTGAGATTCCATAAGTTGGTGAATGATATGAGGATGATCAGAATGACTATGCCCAATATCCAACTAAACTCAAAGTTTGTGAACAACATGACTCCTGAATGGGACAGATTTGTTACTGCTGTCAAACTCAACAAAGGTTTAAGGGATACCAACTATGAACAGCTGTATGCCTACCTGCAACAACATGAGAAGCATGCTGTCTATGATCGGGTGCTGAGAGAAAAGTTAAGTCCTTCAACTACAAATGATCCACTGGCGTTCATGACAAATGTTCAACCGACAATCCAATCATCAGCCAACCCAAGCTATCATCAACTTCACTCACAAGTACCTGTTATGAGCTCTCAACTCGACTCAGGCTACTCTCAGACCAACAAAATGATTGACAACCTCACCAATCAAGTTTCATTACTGGTTCAACAGTTTCAAGCATCACTCCCTCAGACCAATAATCAGTTAAGGAATTCATCCAACCCACGCAATCTAGCAATGGTGGAGGATGGGAAAATTGTGGTTCAGAATGTGCAAGGGAAAGCTGGTAGAAACATGGGTCGAGGTTATGTGCAGAATAGAGCAGGGAATGCCAATCAGGGGCAAGGGAAACAGATCAAGTGTTATAATTGTGGGGGGCTTGGACACATTGCTAGAAACTGCAATCAACCTAAACGTCCTCAGAACTCAGATTACTTCAAAGACAAGATGCTGTTAATGCAAGCTCAAGAGAATGGAGCTGTATTGGATGAGGAAGAGTTATTGTTCTTGGCAGGAGATGGAGGAAATACTTTTGATGAAGATGTGGATGAGAAACCTGTTCAGGATCTAGCACTTAATGATCCTAACATCTTCAAGGCAGATGACTGTGATGCATATGACTCTGATGTAGATGATGAACCTACGGCTCAAACAATCTTCATGGCAAACTTGTCTTCCCTGGTCTCATCTCCCCGTCAAGCTGGTCCTTCTAATGCATCCGTGATATCTGAGGTACTAAAAATTTATGACACATATAATATTGTCGAGGGACAAAAGAATCCCGAAGAAGTACATCAGGCAGATGTTTCTGACTCAAGTAATGTTGACATGGAAAATAGCAATATTATTTCATATGAACAGTATTTGAATCACAACAACTCGCCTGATGTACCAAATGGTGAATCTTTTGTCAATAATGATGTTTGTGTTATGAGTAATGTATGTGCCTTAGATAATGCAGGTAATATAGATAATGCATGTGAGTGCCATGAGAACAAATTGCCTGTCCCTGATGATAACTTGATCACTAGACTAAACATCTATAAAGAACAAGTGGCTATGTATGAACAGCGTGCTAAGTTTGAGCTTAATGATCGTGAGCAGAAATTAGAAGGTCAAATGAGTACACTTATTAAAGAGTCTAGAGTGAGAGAAGAAACATTAAAATTAGAGTTGAGTTCTTTGAAAAGTCAGCTAGAACAGTCTGTAAAACAAAAACAGGAAGCACAAAAGTGTGTAACTACACTTAAGCAAGAATTCAAACAAAAAGAAACAACTCTTTTAAATGATTTCTCTAGACTCAAGACGTTAAAAAATAAGCTTGAAGATAAGTTGTACACACAAAATCAAACCATACAAACTGCTCAAATGATTCATAAGCACAGAAAGTTGAGTGATAAGCATAGTAAAATCATGATAGGTGAACCCAAGTCAACCATCCTTAGGGACATGAAAGTAGTTCAACCAGCCTTATATGATGGTAATGTGATGCTTATGCCTATTCATGACCCACCTGAGCATATCTACACAAATGAAGAGGATGAGATAAGTGATAGAACGAGGGAAAAAATGAATGAGAAAATGAGGGATCCCAAGTGCATAGTCAGACGAATAATAATAAAACCCCATGACTATAATAAGGAAAATCGTTTGACTGTGTTTTCTCCTCAAAAGAAGTTAACACCTGAACAGATATTCTGGCAACAAGATAATGAAAAACTTAAGGTAGAAAAACTTAAGGCCAACACCCCCCTCATTAGAAAAGTTGCATCCATAACGGTGTATCCTCCCAATACACCTAGGAATTTGGTGCCTTTATCTCTTCCCACTGAATGTAAAACCTTTATTAGCTTATATGTGCTTTGGCAACTGTTTGCTGACTTCGATAAAACATGCAAGAAGAGAATCACACCCTCCGGTATTACTGAGGGGGAAAGGTGTTTTGAACATGCTAAAAGGTGTTACTTAACTGAGGTCATGCCATTCTTTAAACTACTTAAAGAACACTTTGAAGGGTTGCAAACTGCCCTTAAAGCCGAAATAAAAGAAATGGAAGTAGTGTTTAAAGATATGGAAAATGAGGTGAATGAATATGCAATAGAACTTAAGAGTCGAGAGATTGAAAGAAAAAATATACTCATTACTAACGACAACTTGATTGCTAAATGTATTGCACAAGATGTATTTTACACTGTCACAGATTATGCATTGTCTGCTTGTCAATTTAATGAGTATGCTATTGCGTTAAATGTCACCCAGAATCGTGTTGTTGAGCTTGAGGGGGAGAATTTAAAATTGCTTGAAAAAATTCAAAATGATGACCATGATAATATGGTTAAACGTTTTTCAAAATTAGAAGTTGACTATCTTAATTTGCAATTGAAACATCAACATTTAAATGAAAAACATAAAATATCAAATGACAAGACATCCTTGGATGCTCCTGAATTTGATACTTATTTTGAATTAAGCAAACGAGATGAGACAATTCAAGCTCACACGAACACGATTCGACTGCTGAGGGCCCAAATTGCCCAATTGAAATCCAACAAGTGTGAAGTGTATGGCACCAATAAACCTTCGTCTTCAGATTCTCAGAATTTTCAATATCAAAACACCATAAATAAGTTACATTATGAAAACGAGTGTTATCGAGAAGAAAATTCAAAGGTTAAACAACATTTCAAAGAGTTATATGATTCTATTAAAGTTACAAGAAGCAATCACAATGATCAAATAACCTCTTTGACAAATGAAATTGGGAATCTTAAGGCTCGGGTGAAAGGTAAAATGCCATGCACCACTTGTAATTGTGATGCACCAAAGGCTACTGATAGTAAAAAGTATGATGTTGATGTTGGGCGTATTCCATTTAAGCTTAGAAATAACAGCTTTTCCCATCAAACATATCTCGATCATCTTAGAGAGGGCCTTGACACACTTCGTGAGGTAGTTGAAGAGGATAGGACTGATAAGCCACTTGATAGGGCAGTTGTCTATGCCTGCAAACTCACGAAAAGGATTCAGGAAAACTTAGAATATGCCATAGGCTCAATTCCTAAGTTTAGCAGCCATAGAGATAGATTTGTTGCATCATCATCTACTGTTGAGAACAAGCATGTAGCCTTTGATCTACCACCAAAAACATCAGAACCCAACACATCTTTATCAGGAAGGCATGTGACAGAAAAACAAACTAATGTTTCCTTCGATGCTTCTACAGGAGTAAAAAGTGACACCCAAGCTAGCGAGTCAAGGTCTAGAGAAAATGCAAGAAAGGATAGGACTGCGCCAGCTAAGAATGATCACTTGAAGAATGTAGAAGCCCAACCTAGGAACAATAAGTTTGCAATGAGTAGGATGAATCGTGTTGATTCTAGTATCAAAAGTACTATAATTAATTCAAATTCTAATGCTATCTGTAAAACATGCGACAATTGTTTAATTTCTGCTAATCATGATGATTGTGTTGTGTCTTTCTTGATGTCTTCTGCATCACCCCATGTTAAGAATGATAGGATAACTGAAGCATGCAAGAAAGTTTGGAAAGCAACAGGAAAAACATTTGCTAGCGTAGGCTATCAATGGAGACCCACTGGAAGGAAATTCAATTTAGGAAAACAGTGCACGTTACCTAAAATGAATAAGCATAAAATTGTGAAAGTTAAGGAATGGAGACCCACTGGAAGGAAATTCAACTTAGGAAAACAGAGACCATTACCTAAGATGAACATGCATAAAATTGTGAAGAATAAGGAATGGAGACCAACTGGTAGAATCCTGTCTTTAGTGTCACAATGCCTTCCATCTAGGTCTTGTCCTGCCTCTAGTTCTGTCTCCTTAGTAAAGACAGTAGCATCTGTGAAATCTGTGGTTCCAGAATATGTGTGTGCTGACCAAACGGACCCCAATTGCACTTGGGGATCCACATTTTTCAGTTATCCATTGTTGTCTGGTTTCAAATGCAGGTCGTACAAATCGTCCTGTGGTATTTGGACTCAAGCTGCTCAAAACATATGACTGGGGATCGCTCGCGGCTCAAGAACTTCGTGAAAAAGTTTATCGGGACAGTTAGATTTGGGAACGACCACTTTGGTGCTATTATGGGTTATGGAGATTATGTGTTTGGTAACAGTGTAATCTCAAGGGTATATTATGTGGAAGGACTAGGGCACAATCTGTTTTCTGTGGGTCAATTTTGTGATTCAGATCTGGAAGTGGCTTTCAGAAAGCATACATGTTTCGTCAGAGAATTGGATGGTATAGATCTCCTCAAGGGCAGTCGGGGCACCAATCTATACACCATATCGATTGAAGAAATGTTAAAGTCCTCTCCCATATGCTTGCTTTCTAAAGCCTCTAAAACAAAATCATGGCTGTGGCATCGTCGTTTGAACCACTTGAACTTCGGTACCATAAATAATCTTTCCCGTAAAGATCTTGTTAGAGGGATGCCCAGACTGAAATATGAGAAAGATCATCTCTGCTCTGCATGTCAGCTGGGTAAAAGCAAGAAACAAACCCACAAGCCTAAAACCATCAACACCAACTTGGAAGTTCTTCATACCCTCCACATGGACTTGTGCGCTCCAATGAGAATACAAACCATAAATGGAAAGAAGTACGTTCTGGTGATAGTAGATGATTATTCTCGGTTCACATGGGTAAAGTTTTTGAGAACCAAGGACGAAACTCCAGAGGTTATCATTAAACTGATAAAACAGCTGCAAGTAAGGCTCGATAAAACTGTCAGAATCATCCGCACTGATAATGGTACTGAGTTTGTTAACCAACAACTCCGTAATTTCTATGAAAGTATTGGCATCACGCATCAGAAAAGTATCCCTCGCACTCCTCAACAGAACGGAGTGGTTGAACGAAGGAACCGTACTCTGGTGGAAGCTGCAAGAACTATGCTTATATTTTCAAAGGCATCGATGTTTCTCTGGGCAGAGGCTATTGCAACAGCATGTTACACTCAAAACCGATCCCTAATTCATCCTGTTCATGAGAAGACTCCCTTCGAGTTAATTCATAACAAGAAACCAGATCTCTCTTTTCTCCGTGTGTTTGGTGCACTTTGCTATCCAACTAACGATAGTCAAGACTTGGGAAAGTTAAGAGCTAAAGCAGATGTAGGTATTTTTGTTGGATACGCACCAGACAGTAAAGGGTATCGAATCTACAATAAGAGAACCCGTAAAATCATGGAAACCATTCATGTTACGTTCGATGAGCTGAGTGAGCAACCTGCTTCAGGAAAAATTAGTTCTGGACCCGATCTTAACCTTTTGTCTCCTGGACCCATTAGTTCAGGACTTGTACAGGATTCCACGCCTGCAGATTCTTATGTGCCACCTACATGTGAGGAATTGAAGAAGTTATTCGATCCTATGTTTGATGAATACTTTGAGCCAACGAATGGAACCATCCCGAGTGAACTTGCTATACTTCCTATGGCTGAGGTTCAAGCCCCACAAGGTTCAGAAGGCCCTACAGCTTCAGTATCAGTCAGTCACAATGCTCCAGCTGCCAGTCAATCGCCTTCGTCATCAAACGCTCAATCTTCTCCAGTAATGCAAGAATCTTTAGATAATCATTCTTTGGAAGTTAATCCTTTTGCTCCTGTTGATGAGGTTCCTTTTGAAAACATATTTGCTCCTGAACATTCATCAGACACATCCTCACTTGAAGAACACAGCACTGCTACGTCTGTTCATAACCCTCAACCTCACGACCATCTCAGGAAATGGACCAGTGATCATCCAATCGACAACATCATAGGCAATCCCTCACGTCCAGTATCCACACGTAATCAACTAGCCACTGATGCACTATGGTGCTTCTTCAATTTCGTACTGTCCAAAGTCGAACCAAAAGATGCCAAAGAAGCAATGACCAAAGATTGCTGGTTCCAGGCTATGCAGGATGAAATCCATGAATTTGATCGACTTGAAGTATGGGAATTAGTGCCTCCTCCAGAGCTTGCAATGATCATTGCTTTAAAGTGGATCTTCAAAGTGAAGCTTGATGAGTATGGTGATGTCTTAAAGAACAAGGCACGGCTAGTTGCTAAAGGGTTTAGACAAGAAGAGGGCATTGATTTTGAAGAATCGTTTGCTCCGGTTGCTAGAATTGAAGCTATAAGAATCTTCCTGGCATATGCTGCTAGTCGTAATATGATAGTCTACCAGATGGATGTCAAAACGGCATTCTTGAATGGTGACTTAAAGGAAGAAGTTTATGTGAGTCAACCAGAAGGATTCGTGGATGCTGAACACCCTACTCATGTTTACCGTCTGAAGAAGGCTCTTTATGGGTTAAAACAGGGGCCAAGGGTATGGTACGATACATTGTCCAAGTTCCTCCTAGTGAACGGATTCTCCAAGGGTGTTGTTGATCCCACACTATTCACCAGGAAGTCAAGAAACCATCTACTACTAGTTCAGATATATGTAGATGATATCATCTTTGCTTCAACAGATCCTAGTGAATGTGACAATTTTTCAAAGGAGATGAATTCCAAGTTCCAAATGTCCATGATGGGACAAATGTCATTCTTCTTAGGATTACAAGTTTCTCAAAGTCCCGGAGGCATATTCATTAATCAATCCAAATACGCCAACGAGATCTTGAAAAAGTTTGGATTCTATTCAAGTGAACCTGTTGACACTCCCATGGTTGATAGAACGAAGCTGGATGAAGATCCTTCAGGGATTCCAGTAGATATAACAAAGTATCGAAGCATGATTGGATCTTTGATGTACATCACGGCTAGCAGACCAGATCTTCTATTTGCTGTGTGTATGTGTGCTCGGTATCAATCCAGACCAACGAAGAAGCATGTTGAAGCAGTGAAAAGGATCTTCCGATATCTTCAAGGCACGGTTCATATGGGTCTCTGGTATCCTAAGGACACTGCAATGGAGTTAACGGCTTACGCGGATGCTGATCATGCGGGATGTCAAGACACTCGTCGAAGTACTTCAGGAGGAGCTCAGTTTTTAGGGGAAAAATTGGTTAGTTGGTCTTCTAAGAAGCAGATGAGTACTTCCATATCATCTACTGAAGCTGAGTACATTGCCATGTCTGCTTGTTGTGCACAAATCCTTTGGATGCGATCACAACTTTCGGACTATGGATTCTCATACCACAAAATTCCCCTATATTGTGACAACAAAAGCGCCATTGCTCTTTGTTGTAACAATGTTCAGCACTCCAGGTCAAAACACATCGACATCAGGCATCACTTCATCAGGGAACAGGTGGAAAAAGGAATTATGGAACTATACTTCGTGAGGACAGAGTTTCAGTTAGCTGACATCTTCACCAAGGCCCTCCCAAGAGAAAGGCTTCAGTTTATTCTCCCACGCCTTGGCATGAAAAGCATGACTCCTGAAACCCTCAAGTGTCTCCAAGAAGAAAAGGAGGAGTAAAGGATTGTCTTCTTATATCCTTGTACATAGTTGTATATATCTTAAATCAAAAAGAAAAATACAAAAATATAAAACCTATAAAAACCATAAAAATCGAAAAATCAGAAAATACCAAAAATAGTCCTACCTAGGCATGTCTTCTGTTTATCGATAACATTTACGGATCCAGAAATGTCATTCAATAATGGCACGGATTCTTAAATGAAGCTCGAGCAGAAGTTATACTAATCAGTTAAAACATGTCTTAATGGCTTGCAGTTACTTCATACTGCAACCCGCGCTGTACAATGGGGAAAGCATGTCGCCAAAAAGACAGCTGTTCCTCCAACCGGGTGATGTTCACCTGGGCATGGATTACTTTATATCCATGTTTCCCGACTTGATGTACGTTTCAGTGCGTCTTGTCGTGTATAAGAAGAGAAGTCTTCTTTTCATCAGACTCTTTATGATGTTTGATTCTTCTAGAGAGTCTTGATGTTACACAAGGTGGTAAATTGAATTAAATTTTCACAAATACCCGTCGCTCAATTGAATGACTAAAGCTCTTTTAATGGAAAACGGGTCATTAATTGAGGGGGAGCATATTTGTTCAAATTTCCGACACCTTGCCAAATTTGTGCAACATCAGCAGTGACACTCTCTCGGTGTTTCAAGGGAAGCATAGTATGCTTCAAAATCAGAATACATTTAAACCTGACCACGTTTTCTCCCAAATTTTCTAAACTTATTTAAATCACTTGGGATCACAAATCTCAAATGGTTTGAAATTTTTGATCGGGGGAGAGAATGTGATTTAAATAGGAAATTCTGATAAAATGTGATGATTTGGAAGTTAATGTAAGCTCTCCCGTATGTGCTAAACCATTTTGTATATCAAGGCACATATTGAGGGGGAGCAAAATGTTTTGGTCATAAAAGCAAGCTCTTCCATATGTGCGAAAATCTTTCTTATATCGATGCACATATTGAGGGGGAGCAAATGGTTTTAACAAAACAAAGGATTTGGCATCTCACGTGAGCAAGGCTCAGATTTCACCAATGAATTGACGAAACTTGAATTGCCATCAATCGAAAGGATACGTCTTGCCCGGGTAATAATTTCAAGCTGGTCTAACCAGTGATGTAAGCGTGTCTCGAAAAAGATGTATCTGAGTAGAGTGTACCATTTCAAGAAACTTTCTGTGGACTTGACCAGGCCGGGTAATAATTTCAAGCTAGTCTAACTAGTGATTGTAAGCGTGTCTCGAATCGGTCATGTTCACTGAAAGTGGATCAATTCATAAAGTGCGAGCTCTACCTAACATGTGCAAATTTATAAAACTATCACTCGAGCACATGTTGAGGGGGAGCATTTGATAAATATAAAACTCTCAAGTGTTTGCAAAAATGTGTTTTGAAATCATGAACACTTTGAGAGATTTTTCAAAGATTTGGTTTGGCAATTGTGGAAGAACACCAAAGACCGACCATTGTATTTCATATAATGGAGATATAAGGAGGGTAAGGTTAGGTACAAGTTCCCACGATCCCGCCAGAGCCGGAGGGATCTACCCAGGGACAATCCACTAGTTAGTGTAGAAGTCCTTAGGTATGATTAAAAAGGAGAAAAGTGAACGAGGGAAGAGTGCCGACTGAGATGGAGCTAACACTGGAACAAACCCAACAAGGTGTTAGTTATGAAGTCTCGGTAAGCACTGAAGGGGTTGAAGAATGAAAAAGAATTGTAAAGAGAAAGGGTGAAAAGAAATAGCCCTCCTTACAACTTAGGCAGAAACCGGGTCAATACATATGCTGTCAGAATCACTTAGTTGATTGCTGGCATTGAAGACAAAGTATCATGGACCCAGTGATACGCTGCACAACCCTCCCTAGCCACTCAAGGTCCCTCAAAGGACTCTTGTTTCAATTGTCACGGAGTTCAATACATTTCTATCGTCTCTCTCACTCCGAGTTAGATGATATTGAAAAGGTGGCAGTCCTCTCCAGCCTCCGCTCACTAAATCAAATCGCACTATCGAGTCTAGAGCCACGAGATGCATAATAAGATCTCATAGGGACACGAATTATTTCTACACTGGTTGTTCAACATTAAGGACACCAGTTGTAAACTCATGAGTCCTACGCAGATCTTAGCAATCTGCCAGAACATTTATGAGAGAATTTACAAATGTAATTCTCAATGATTGAATGGAAATTCCTGCCAGGGTCAACATCAAGCAGCCCTGAAAGCAGGTCACTTCGGTAATTCCTTGTGGATTACGCTTAGTGGTCACGGCGGTTTCAACCGGTCTACAGTCGTGGAGTGATCTCCAGCGACTCACCTAATCGTTGATTTACTACGATAAAATCTTAAAAGGCCCTCTGTGGGTTTTCGATTAGGAACGGTCATGGTAAGGATTAGAGAAAGTTTTCACAATATGTTGTTGACTATCTCGAAGTCCAAACTTGTAAGTACCGGTCGAATTATTGCTAACTGTCGTATGCAGGAACTTCTGGCGATTGTAGCAGTGGAATGCTGTAGCTGGTTGCTGTGGTAGCTGGTTGCAGAAAAGATGCCAATCCATCACCACATACTCACACCACATCATCATCAAAGAAGTCATGATCAACCTAAAAGACCTTCAACACAGCTTCTGCTAACTCTGATGCTGAAGATCATGACACCATATCGTGTGAGCATGTCGGCTCTAAGTATATTTCATCACATGGAGACCTACTACTGAAAGATGACTTGGAGACTCAAGTGGGATGATAATTTCAAAGATTACTCAAAGTTCATCCAAGACAAAAGAGAAGTCATCTTAAGATCACGGATGTTTGCACAACAATCAATGATATTGAAGAATCAATGGTTACGAGCTATGATGTCAAGATCTAAGGAAGAAGTGCTGAAATTCAGAACATTACTTCTGGGGTGACCTCCCTTAGGGGGAGATTGTTAGGAATATGAATATTCAGCTGAAGACTCGGTCACCCCGAGTAATTATTGGTTCATCATAGCTCGTAGGATTATCAGTAATATTATTAGTAGCTTAGTTATTATTATTAGTATTGTGGAGTGGGTCGGGTCTTTACCCTCTGTCAGCTCACTCTACAGCCCGCTAGGGGCATATTATGTAGTAAGTATAAATACCCCTTCCCTTGCAAGGGAAGGGTTGGAACTCTCATTATTTCAATCTAATACACATAGTGTTTCTCTCACTAGAAGTTCCCACTTTCTCTCTCTAAGCTTTCTTTCATTCGATCCAAATCTAAGCCTCAAACAAGTGTTTCTTGCATTGTGAATACCCTACATGAAGGCTGGTGAATATAAACTCTGGTAGATGAGGATTGAGCAGTACATGAAGATGCTTGACTACTCCATTTGGGAAGTCATTCAGAATGGAGATACTCTACCTCCTAAGGGTGATGATGGAAGACCTTTACCCATTAAAACTAATGAGGAAAAGACACAAAGGAAGCTGGAAATCAAAACTCACAACATGCTATTGATGGGTATTCCGAATGAATATCAATTGAGTTTTGGTAACACTCAGTCTGCTAAAGAGTTGATGGATGCAGTTGAACTCAGATTTGGTGGGAATGAGGCCACCAAAAAGTCTAGGAAGAATCTGCTCAAGCATCAATTTGAAACATTTACTGCTTCAAGTTCAGAAAACATTGATGCTACCTATGATAGACTTCAGAGGTTGGTGAGTCAATTACAACTTATGAAGGTCTCAATGCTTCAAGAAGACATCAATCTCAAGTTTCTAAGGAGCTTACCATCTGAATGGAATACTCATACAGTGGTCTGGAGGAATAAGACTGACTTTGAAACAATGACTTTGGATGATTTGTACAACAATTTAAAGGTATATGAATCTGAAGTCAAAGGTACATCCAGCTCATCGTCTGGTACAAGCAATCTTGCTTTTATGTCTTCTAACAACAAGGGATCTGGAAGTTCTCATGACAACCATTCTGCTGCTGCTCATGTTGTTTCTGCTGTTGGTGCACCTATTTCTGCTGCTAGTTCAAATACTGATAACATCAGTGATGCAACTATATGTGCATTTTTGGCTGATCTCACTACAAGCACAACTGTTACTGATTAGGATCTGGAGTAGATAGATCCTGATGATCTTGAGGAGATTGACTTAAAGTGGCAGATGGCTATGCTAACTATGAGGGCAAGAAGATTTTTAAAGAAGACTGGAAGAGCACTCAAGTACAGACAAACCAATGTGGGGTTTGATAAGTCAAAAATTGAGTGCTATAATTGTAAGAGAAAGGGACACTTTGCTAGGGAGTGCAGAGCACCAAAGAAGAACAAAGAGCCTGCAAGGATTGTTCCCATTGAAGAAACTAAGACTACTGCTGCTCTGGTTTCATGTGATGGATTGGGAGATTATGACTGGAGTGACCAAGCAGAGGATGGACCAAATGCTGCTTTCATGGCTGAAGAAGAAAAGAAGGGACACAATTTTGCTCTAATGGCCTATGCTTCTTCATCCTCTGGTTCAGACTCTGAGGTATCAAATGAGTCATCTTGTTCTTTTAAATCATGCCTAGATACTGTTGAAGAATTAAAGTCTAGTGTAGGGTATTCACAATTCAAGAAACACTAGTTTGAGGCTTGTTATGGATCGAATGGAAGAAGTTCTAGAGAGAAGTGGGAGCCTTTTAGAGAGAGAAATGAACTTGTGATATATTAGATTGAAAAGGTCCAACCCTTCCCTTGCAAGGGAAGGGGTATTTATACTTACTACATAATATGCCCTAGCGGGCTGTGGAGCAAGCTGACAGTGGGTAAAGACCCGACCCACTCCACAATATTAATAATAACTAAACCACTAATAATATTACTAATGATCCTACGAGCTATGATGTGCTACTAAGTACTCGGGGTGACCGAGTCTTCAACTGAATATTTATATTCCTAACAATCTCCCCCTAAGGGAGGTCACCCCGGAAGTAATGTTCTGAATTCTAGCACTTCATCCTTGAATCTTGACTTCATAGCTCGTAGACCTTGATTCTTCAACGTCTAGAATCTTTGTGCCTTTAGCAGTGAACTTGTGATGACTGTTCTTTGTTTTGGATGATCTTTGAGTATTCTTTGAAGTTATCATCCAACATGCGTCTTCAAGTCATCTTGTGGCTTCGGCATCATGAGAAGTTGTGATCTTGGAGCCTTCTTTGAGATCATCAGCCACCGAAAATCTCTGAGCTCATCCATTGTAGTAATGCCTCCATGTGATTTGTTGTGACCGTTGGGCCCGCATGCTCACACTTTTCTGGATCATGATAGCTATCATCAGAGTTGTGGAAGCTGTGTTGAAGGTCTTTTAGCTATCATGATGTCTTTAATAATGAGTTGGAAGTGTGAGCATGGAGTGTGAATTGACATGTCACATACTGGAATCAGGAACCACCATCACCATCTTTATATGTACCTGAAATAAAACAGTTAGCAATAAAGTTGGAGAACGAATATGGCTTTGTCATTCGTTCGGTGTGGTTAGATTAACCTTCGGATCCGTGAGGACCGACCTGTGATCAGGTAGAATTCCCTTTAAAGAGAATTCTCCTTGACAGGAATTTCCAGCTTGTTGTAAAGACTCATTCAATGAACTAACATTGGACTCGTCTTACAAGCATGTTCTCATACCGGAACGTCTCAAAGCAGACAACACGGTTGAGTGAATCAGTGAATTGAATACCCACTGATTGATGAGAAATTGATTAGAAAAATCACTCGCGTGTTACTAGATAAACAATTTTTTATGTAACACAACGAGGGTTTTACACATTAAATCACATTTCTGTCATAAATACTTTTGTTTGAAAATTTTCACAATCAATGAGCTCGAAATTCATTTGATGAGCACATTGAGGGGTTTTCCAAAAGCATCCGTCAATCCATTTCCTGGAACAAGTTTGATTCAAATGTGAATCGCCCCATTGTTTCATTCCAGTTGTCACAGGTTTGATCCATGAAGGATCTCACATGTCACCCACCAAGAGCTCGTTTGATGTTGGCTCTAGAAGGATTTCTATCTTCATTGTGATTACTTTAAGTATCACTCGGATGTTCTGGCAATACCACAAGGATAATGCGTAGGACTCTTCATATATATTTTCTTGCTTTTCACGGTGTATGAAACAGCAAGCATATTGGAAATGTGTCCTAATGAGATTAATTGATGATCTCTTGGCTCTAGACTCAATAGTGCATTTTGATTTAGTGATCGGAGGCTGGAGAGGACTGCCACCTTTTCAATATCATCTAACTCGGAGTGAGAGAGACGATAGCAATGTATTGATCTCCGTGACAAGTGAAACAAGAGTCCTTTGAGGGACCTTGAGTGGCTAGGGAGGGTTGTGCAGCGTATCACTGGGTCCATGATACTTTGTCTTCAATGTCAGCAATCAACTAAGTGATTCTGACAGCATATGTATTGACCCGGTTTCTGCCTAAGATGTAAGGAGGGCTTCTTTCTTTTCACCCTTTATCTTTACATTTCTTTTTCATTCTTCAACCCCTTCAGTGCTTACCGAGACTTCATAACTAGCACCTTGTTGGGTTTGTTCCAGTGCTAGCTCCATCTCAGTCGGCACTCTTCCCTTATTCACTTTTCTCCTTTTTAATCATTCCTAAGGACTTCTATTCTAATTAGAGGATTGTCCCTGGGAAGATCCCTCCGGTTCTGGCTGGATCATGGGAACAAATACCTAACCTCACCATCCTTATAACTCCAATGCATTAAAATAAGATTGGTCGGTCTTTGGTATTCTTCCACAGTTGCCATCATAAATCATTCGCTCCCCTCAATATGTGCATCGATATACGAAAAGGTTTAGCACATATGGGAGAGCCTACACTTGAGTTCCAAAAGATCACATTTTTATCAGAATTTCATATTTAAATCACATTCTCTCCCCCGATCAAAAATTTCAAACCATTTGAGATTTGTGATCCCAATTGATTTAAATATGTTTAGAAAATTTGGGAGAAAATGTGGTCAAGTTTAATATATTCTGATTACGAAGCATACAATGCTCCCCCTCAAACCAAGAGAGAATGTCACTGCTGATGTTGCACAATGTTTAAAAAGGTGTCAAAATTTGAACAAATAAACTCCCCCTCAATTAATGACCCGTTTTCTATTTAAAGAGTTGTAGTCATTCAATTGAGTGATAAGTATTTGTGAAATTTAAGTCCAGTTACCACCTTATGAAACACCAAAACTCTCTTGAAGAATCATAGAACTGAAAGAGTTCATGGTGCAAAGAAGACTTCTCTTCTTATACGCGAAATGATGCACTGAACCGTACATCAAATCGGGGAAACATGGATATAAAGTAATCCATGCCCAGGTGAACATCACCCGGTTGGAGGAACAGCTGTCTTTTTGGCGACATGCTTTCCCCATTGTATAGCGCGGGTTGCAGTATGAAGTAACTGCAAGCCATTTAGACATGTTTTAACAATCCATTTTAACTTCTGCTCGAGCTTCATTTAAAGACCCGTGCCATTATTGAATGACATTTCTAAGTCCTTAAATGTTATCGATAAACAGAAGACATGCCTAGGTGAAACTATTTTTGGTATTTTCTATTTTTCTGATTTTTTATGGTTTTTCTTGGTTTTAATATTTTTCTATATACAATTTTCTGGTTCTATAATTTTCTATTTACAGTATGTTTTAAGATATGTACAAACTATATTATTCAGTTTAAGACGATGATGAAATGAATACCGAAATGAGGATACGTTCAGTATGTTGTAGAAATCTGTGGTCAATCATCTCTTAAACTTTCACCACCAAAGCTTTCGAGGCTCCTGAACAATCGACGGAACTTGAGCCTTCCCAATGTACAGCTTTGATAGCTTCCCCCCAAACTGACAATCTTCATACTGAGCAGATTCAAAGCTCTCTTTCAAGCTTACATAAGGTACGCGTACAGCGAAAACCGTAGCAAACCACATTAAGTATTGCTGCTCCCTTTTAAGAATAATCATCGTGATTCTCCGTTCGGGGATCCTCAAATAGATCAGCAACGAATCATCTCACATTTGAATAATTCTTCTCACATTTCTTCCCGCTGAATACTGAAGAAATGCCTACCAAAAGTATCCAGAGACCACTTTCCCCCAAGTAGTTGAAGAGATGCAGCCAGTCTTGATATATGAAGCCCAAAAACCCGAAGTACACACTCAATCCCATTAATGAAGTCGACAATGCATCATCAAGATCAATTAAGACCTGAAAATCCCCTTATCTCCTTTCAGGACATTGCAGATGAGAATTGTTACACCAAATTCAGCTAAGTCCCGAGTGTAAGCAATTTATCCCGTATGTAGTCGACATGATAACACCAAGACAGTACCATAATAGCTACTGAGTACCGGATGTACACATTTCCTTCAGTAGGATACCGACTAACCATAAGAACCATCATACAATTGTGTACCTCTTTTATCATCAGAAACTGGCATTCTCTTCCCACACTTAGTTGGAATGACACACCAGAAAGAATGAGTTAGAACACTGATTTTCTCTACGGTTATGACATTTGTCTTCCCGGAATAATCTTCAATTGAGAAGAAGTATAAAGCCCATCATGTGTACTCATTGTGCATTCAGATGTATGTCTCCTTCCCCCTCGCTGGTTTTGATACCTCAGAATCAGCAACACATTTTACGAACATATTCTTGAAATCTTGTGAGAAGAACAACTTAGGCTCAAGTAGATCAAGTGAGAATTAACCGCTGCCGAAACCGTCTCTGACTATCTTTATCAACCCTTAAGTAGGCTATTCGAAGTGATAACTGATGGAGCAATCCCGATATACCAACTTTAAACCTGAAGATAGAATTCCCCATTCTTGTGACTTACGCTTGCACTAATGTTGGAAGAACGGTGTAGAGAATTAGTGCTCCAAGCAAATCTCTAAGTACTCAATACCCAACCAAGGTATGAGACATTAACACCTCTTACGATTATCCACAACGTCATCGGCGTGTGACACTGAGTAACTCCTTTAAGTGATAGTTACCCCGACTGCTGGTAACTAGATAACCTAAGTCTTCAACTTAAATCTTAAGCACTAGCAAGTTATCATTGAAGGTCATGCATCCAACCAACCCCGACTTCAAGATAGAGTAAGATCACGCCTTTGAGAAAGTCAACTTCAACCCCAAATATGTAATACCTGTTCAACTCCGTAGTCACCATTTGATGCCTAACAAGTGAGTGAACCAACAACCAAGTGTACATCGAATCACTTGTTCACACTTCTCCCCCTCAAAGATTGCATATGAGGATGCCATCTTTGATTGAACAAGTGGATATGAAGTTGATCCACTGTTCACACTTCTCCCCCTCAAAGATTGCATACGAGGATGCCATCTTTGATTGAACAAGTGCATATGAGGTTGATCCACTGTTCACACTTCTCCCCCTCAAAGATTGCATATGAGGATGCCATTTTTGATTGAGTGAATAAACGTCCAATCGGATGGAAGTAGATCCACTTGATATCTGAATAAGCATGGAGCAAGTATGAAGCCTTTTGATGAGAATAGTCAGAAACATGGAGAGTCGTATGACCACTTCTCAAATCTCAATCACCATGTAGTTTATTCACCTTTCTCCCCCTCAAAAATTGCATATGCCTGTCAACTGCAATTTTTGGTTGAATACGTGAATAAGAATATACTCCAATATGCGCCGATCCACTTGAAGATTGAATAAGCACGGAAAGAGCATGAAACTTGTTGATGAGAATGGCCATAAATAAGAAGACTCCTCTTCTTTTGAAGATAAAGTGCACTCAAGCGTACACTTTTCTTTTCTTTGAAGAACGAGGCCTGCACTGATGTGTACAGACGTCATCGGCAATTCCCCTCATATGTTGTGAGCAGCCTGAGTCCAAATGTCAAAGGACAATCCGTACGACCTGCATTTGAAAACAGACAAAAATGGAGAGTTTGGAGTGCCGGATCCCCAATTTAAGTTGGGGTCCAGTTGGTTAGTGGAAACAGAAGCATCATTCGCCCGAGTCTCAGTAGGAGTTGGAATGCTAGTGGAAGTAGACCTAATTAAAGGGCACTGTTCTCCTACAGGAAATTTCCTTCCAGTTGGCTTCCATTGACGTACAGGCATTACTTTAGATTTAGTTATCCTAGTTAAAGGGCACTGTTCTCCTAAAGTGAATTTCCTTCCAGTGGGCTTCCATTGGTAACCAACTTTAGCAAACCTATTTCCTGTTGCTTTCCAAGTTTGCTTAATTTCTCTAGCTCTCCAAACTTTCTTAACTGGGGTTTTGTTGGACAACTTCAGAAATTTCTCAACACATTTATCATGATTACGCAAAATTAAGCATTCATTACATGTCTTGCAAAGTGAATTAGGGTTTGAATTAAGATTCTTTTTGCTCAATTCTGACTTTTTGTTCCTCATGTGGTCTTCTACTTTCTTTTTAGGAACACTTTTAGCTGGTGAAGTCCTAGAATTCTTGACGTTTATCCTAGGTTTTGACTTGCTAGCTTTAGTGTCACTATTAACTCTTGTAGAGGAACTGATGGGAATCTTAGTCTTTTTCACTTCTGGTTGATGAACATGTTTTGATGTGCTGGGATCTGAAGTTTCCAAAGGTACCTCAAAGGTTACATGCTTGTTCTTGGTAGTGGATGATGATGCACCTAATCTATCTCTTTGGTTGCTAGACTTGGGACCCGTGCCAATGGCATATTCTAACTGTTCCTGGATCCTTTTTGTGAGGACGCAGGCATAGCCTACTGCCTTATCGAGTGGTTTTCCTATTCTGTCCTCTTCCACAACCTCACGAAGAGTGTCAAGTCCATCCCTAAGGTGACAGAGATACATTTGATGGACAGGTCTGTTGTTTCTCATGGGAAATGGAATAGGCCCCACATCAACATCATGCATTTTACAAGCAGAGACCTTTGATGCAACACAATTACAAGTGGTACTTGGCATTTTACCTTTCACCCGAGCCTTAAGATTCTCAATTTCATTTGTCAAAGAGGTTATTTGATCATTGTGATTGCTTCTTGTAGCTTTAATAGAATCATATAACTCTTTGAAATGTTGTTTAACCTTTGAATTTTCTTCTCGATAACACTCATTTTCATAATGTAACTTATTTATGGTGTTTTGATATTGAAAATTCTGAGAATCTGAAGACGAAGGTTTATTGGAGCCATACACTTCACACTTGTTGGATTTCAATTGGGCAATTTGGGCCCTCAGCAATCGAATCGTGTTCGTGTGAGCTTGAATTGTCTCATCTCGTTTGCTTAATTCAAAATAAGTATCAAATTCAGGAGCATCCAAGGATGTCTTGTCATTTGATATTTTATGTTTTTCATTTAAATGTTGATGTTTCAATTGCAAATTAAGATATTCAACTTCTAATTTAGAAAAACGTTTAACCATATTCTCATGGTCATCATTTTGAATTTTTTCAAGCAATTTTAAATTCTCCCCCTCAAGCTCAACAACACGATTCTGGGTGACATTTAACGCAATAGCATACTCATTAAATTGACAAGCAGACAATGCAGAATCAGTGACAGTGTAAAATACATCTTGTGCAATACATTTAGCAATCAAGTTGTCGTTAGTAATGAGTATGTTTTTTCTTTCAATCTCTCGACTCTTAAGTTCTATTGCATATTCATTCACCTCACATTCCATGTCTTTAAACACTACTTCCATTTCTTTTATTTCGGCTTTAAGGGCAGTTTGCAACCCTTCAAAGTGTTCTTTAAGTAGTTTAAAGAATGGCATGACCTCAGTTAAGTAACACCTTTTTGCATGTTCAAAACACCTTTCCCCCTCAGTAATGCCAGTGGGTGTGATTCTCTTCTTACATGTTTTATCGAAATCAGCAAACAGTTGCCAAAGCACATATAAGCTAATAAAGGTTTTGCATTCAGTGGGAAGAGACAAAGGCACCAAATTCCTAGGTGTATTGGGAGGATACACCGTTATGGACGCAACTTTTCTAATGAGGGGGGTGTTGGCCTTAAGTTTTTCTACCTTAAGTTTTTCATTATCTTGTTTCCAAAATATCTGTTCAGGTGTTAACTTCTTTTGAGGAGCAAACACAGTCAAACGATTCTCCTCATAATAATCATGGGGTTTGATTATTATTCGTCTGGCTATGCACTCGGGATCCCTCATTTTCTCATTCATTCTTTCCTTTGTTCTCTCACTCATCTCCTCCTCCTCTTTAGTGTAGAGAAGCTCAGGCGGTTCATGATTAGGCATAAACATCACATTGGAATCATTTAATGCAGGTTGGGCTATCTTAGCAATCTCATGAATAGCTAATTTAGATCTACCTACATTGTTTTCACTATGCTTGTCACTTAACTTTCTGTGCTTATACATCATTTGAGCAGTCTGTCTGGTTTGGTCTTGTGTGTACAACTTATCTTCAAGCTTATTTTTTAACGTCTTGAGTCTAGAGAAATCATTTAAAAGTGTTGATTCTTTTTGTTTGAATTCTAGCTTAAGTGTATTAACACACTTTTGTGCTTCCTGTTTCTGTTTGACAGACTGTTCTAGCTGACTTTTCAAAGAACTCAACTCTAATTTTAATGTTTCTTCTCTTACTCTAGACTCTTTAATAAGTGTACTCATTTGACCTTCTAATTTCTGCTCTCGTTCATTAAGCTCAAACTTAGCACGCTGTTCATACATAGCCACTTGTTCTTTATAGATGTTAAGTCTAGTGATCAAGTTATCATCAGGGACAGGCAATTTGTACTCATGTAGCACATAATCATCATTTAGAACAGAAGATGCACAACTAGGTACAACAGACGCTTCGTTGTGATTCACATATTGTTCATATGGGATAACATCGCTATTTCCCATATTAGCAATATCTGACTCAACAACGTTTGTCTGTTGTACTTTGACGGGAATCTTTTGTTCATGCAACACATTATCATTATTAATGACAGAAGATACCCCATTAGGTTCAGCCGACGCTTCGTTGTGTTTCTCATGTTGCACGTTGTTCCTAGCAGTATCTGACTCAACAACGTTTGTCTGTGGCTGATGAAGCTTGTTTTCTTGAGAATTCGGGCACACAAAGTCTCTATTGGCACCAACATAGTCAAACACGTTTATCTGTCGAACATCTTTGGGAATCTTTTGTTTGTCTATCATGTTGTACAAACTGAGTATCTCTGATATAGCAGAATCTGAAGTATTTGACATGATATTAACGTGCACGGGATTTTACGATTCTATGATTTAAACCGAGAAATAGATTCTTTCGCGGGGTTTTACAAAATCAAGAATAAACCGTGGAATGATGCTTGATAGGTGTTATGATGAAGGTCTGGTAGACTTGTTGATCTGATTGGTATGGTTGTTGCAAGTTATTATGGCAAGATTTTGGTCTGAAAAACTTAAAACCTCAATAACTTCATTTTGGAGCGTTTTCAGGCCTCAAAACTTGGGTTGAATGAATAAATTTATTCAACGTGTCCTTCTCCTCGGTCTCACGGTCGTTTTGACAGGTGTTTCGCTGAAAACGGAGTTACGGTCCAAAAGTTATGGCCGTTTGAAGTTTTGACGTAAAAAATCAACTTTGGATACAAACCGCCTAGACAAACCGCGTATACACAGGAGATACAAACCGCGTTGACACAAACCGCGTATGTGCCTAAGAGACAAACCGAGTTCACACCGGATATACAAACCGCGTTGACACAAACCGCGTGTGCGCCTTAGAGACAAACCGAGTTCACACCAAAGATACAAACCGCGTTGACACAAACCGCGTATGCGCCAAATAGACAAACCGAGTTCACACCGGATATACAAACCGCGTTGACACAAACCGCGTACGCACCGTAGAGACAAACCGCGTTGGCACAAACTACCAAACCTGTCACTTTCAATGCAGTTTGTCCTTTTGCCTAAACTAGTAAAAAAGACAAACCGCGTATCCGATGTACCACAAACCGCGTTCAAGATCGTCCCAACTACACAAACCGCATTCAAGAACACTTCCACAAAAACCCACGAATTGCTCCAAAATCACCACACCGTTCTTAGATCTGTGAATCCAAACACCAAATACCACTCTAATACTAATCTTAATCTAGAAAGTACAAAGTAAAACAACTTCTAATCACTAAACAAAGTACAAAATGAAATTTATGCTACTTAAACAAACCGAGCAAGAAACTTAAAAACTACAAATCTAACCAAGAAAAATCCTAAAGAACTACACAAATACAAGATAAAACAACCTCTAATCACTAAACAAAGCACCAAATGAAACGTATGTTACTAATCAAACCGAACCAAAGAAAACTTGAAAACTACAAATCGACCCAAGTATAAACACCTCACAAACTACACAAATTCGTGAATACCAACTCTCATGGACCTAACCATGGCTCTTGATACCAATTGTAGGGTATTCACAATTCAAGAAACACTAGTTTGAGGCTTGTTATGGATCGAATGGAAGAAGTTCTAGAGAGAAGTGGGAGCCTTTTAGAGAGAGAAATGAACTTGTGATATATTAGATTGAAAAGGTCCAACCCTTCCCTTGCAAGGGAAGGGGTATTTATACTTACTACATAATATGCCCCTAGCGGGCTGTGGAGCAAGCTGACAGTGGGTAAAGACCCGACCCACTCCACAATATTAATAATAACTAAACTACTAATAATATTACTAATGATCCTACGAGCTATGATGTGCTACTAAGTACTCGGGGTGACCGAGTCTTCAACTGAATATTTATATTCCTAACATCTAGGAATGAGAGTTTAAGAATGGAAGTAGAAAAGTTAAAAAGTGATAATTTAGGTTATGAATATGGCCTAAAATCAGTAGAAGCAAAACTTGACTTTCTTAAACAGAATGAAGTAGAATATGTTGATAAGATTAATGGACTAGAAGTAGAAATTATTAAGAAAGATGCTGAAATTAGTGTTCTTAATAAAAGAGTCGAGGAGGCTAAAAAGGCTAGAAATGTAGCCTTATGTGAGAAAGAAAAACATGTCATTTTGGTAGAAAAACAACAGCTTGCAACTGATCTTATCAACAAGTCAATTGGAAGTCAAATACTGAGAAGAGGGAGTGGTTTAGGATTTGATGAAGTACCACCCCCAGTCAAAAGTGCCTTTGCACCTCCCAAAAAGGAATTGTCATTCTTAACTGAGGTAGATGCAAAACCTGTAGGTGAATCAAGTGAATCAAATAATGTAAAAACTGATAGAACTTATGCACCTATGGTAGAAAAGAAGTTGTCTGATACTGTAATCATTGAAGATTGGGTGTCAGATAGTGAGGATGATGAGACTGACTCAACACCTAAGGCTAACAAGAGAGAAATTTTTAGGACTGTTGAACCAAAAGTCACTCAGGTTAACACAGCTAAAACTAAAGCTAAACATGTTGAATTTGTAAAACCTGTGTTAGGAAGCAGAATTTATAGGAAAATGGATGAATATGATTTGAAACCTAGAGATTATCCTAGGAAGACTAATAACTTGCCTAGAGGAAACCAGAGAAACATGAACAACCTGATTTCACACAAGTTAGGTAGTGATTTTGAATTGGTTAAAAAGGCATGTCACAGCTGTGGTAGTTTTGAGCACTTGCAAGAAAATTGTTACTACTCAATACCTGTTAGAACTAGTGCTCAAAAACCTGCTTGGAACCAACATACTAGGGTGAACCAAAGGAATTTTGCTAGAAAGACTCACCCACACCCAAAAAGAAACATGGTTCCTAGGGAAGTTTTGTTAAGAGATGGTGCTTCTAGGACAATTACTGCTGCTGTACCATCAAGGCCCATTCCAAAGAAAACAGAGTTTTCTACTGCTAAGGCAAAAGCAGCATCTGCTGCTAAGCCAAAAGTGGTTACAAACACTGTTGTGGGCAATCATTTCTATGCTGTTAAGACCTCAGCTTGCTGGGTCTGGAAACCTGAAATTAAAGTTTTAGATCATGTTCTCAGACACAACAGTGCATCAATGGACTTCAAGAAATTTGATTACTTTGATGCACAAGGCAGATCCAAGTCAGTAATGGCTTGGGTCCCAAAGAGAAACTAATTCTCTTACTTTATGTGCAGGGCAATCTACAGGATAAGCTAAAGGATAAATGCATTTTTGATAGTAGATGCTCTTCACATATGACTGGAGACCAAAGCAACTTGGAAGATTTTGAAGCTTTGGATGGTGGCTATGTTGCTTTTGGGAATGACCCCAAAGGAGGTAAAATTGTTGGAAAATGTACTATTAAAACAGGCAACCCGGATTTTGAAAAAGTGTATTTGGTAAATGTACTTAAGTTCAATCTTTTTAGTGTCTCACAAATGTGTGACAAAAAGAATTTTGTTCTTTTTACAGACACTGAGTGTCTTGTCTTATCTCCTGACTACAAGTTGCCTAATGATAAATTAGTACAACTTAGAGTCCCTAGAAAAGACAATATATACAGTGTGGACATAAAGAACATCCTTCCCAAAAGAGATTTAACTTGTCTGTTTGCCAAAGACACAATTGATGAATCCAAACTTTGGCATAGAAGGCTTGGACACTTCAATTTTAAAACAATAAACAAATTGGTTAAGGGAAACCTTGTTAAAGGTTTACCTTCAAAAGTTTTTGAAAAACCTAAAACCTGTGTTGCTTGTTAGCTGGGAAAGCAACACAGAGCTTCTTGTAAGACCAAAGTGGTGAACTCTATTTCTGAGTCCTTATACATGTTGCATATGGATCTTTTTGGGCCAACTTTTGTGAAAAGCTTGAATAAGAAAATGTATTGCCTAGTTGTCACTGATGACTTCAGTAGGTTTACTTGGGTTTTCTTCTTAGGCACTAAGGATGAGACATCTAGCATTCTTAAGGCTTTCATAACAAGAGTAGAAAACCTAGTTAATGACAAAGTTAAGATAATCAGATGTGACAATGGAACTGAATTTAAGAATAATGTGATGAATCAGTTCTGTGTTGAAAAAGGTATCTTACGACATTTTAGTGTGGCTAGAACTCTTCAGCATTCTTCTTAGGCACTAAGGATGAGACATCTAGCATTCTTAAGGCTTTCATAACAAGAGTAGAAAACTTAGTTAATGACAAAGTTAAGATAATCAGATGTGACAATGGAACTGAATTTAAGAATAATGTGATGAATCAGTTCTGTGTTGAAAAAGGTATCTTAAGACAGTTTAGTGTGGCTAGAACTCCTCAGCAAAATGGTGTTGCTGAGAGCAGGAATAGGACATTAATTGAGGCTGCTAGGACAATGTTGTCAGAGTCAAAATTACCTACTACTTTTTGGGCTGAAGCAGTTAACACTACTTTCTTTGTGCAAAATAGGAGTAAGGTAGTGAAGACTCATAACAAGACCCCTTATGAATTATTTCATGGTAGGAAACCTATGATAGATTTCTTGAAACCATTTGGGTGTCCTGTTACTATCTTAAATACCATTGATAACCTAGGCAAATTTGATGAGAAAGCAGACAAAGGTTTCTTTGTTGGATACTCCACAAATAGTAAGGCTTTTAGGGTATTCAATCAAAGAACTAGGCATGTGGAAGAAAACTTACATGTTAGGTTTAGTGAAACCACACCTAGTGTAGCTGGAAGTGGACCTGAATGGCTGTTTGACATAGATTCATTAAACAAAAGTATGAATTATGTGCCAGTAAATGCAGGTACAACTAACATGTCTTCAGGAACACAAGAAAATTCTAATGCAGGTACACAAGCCAAGGCAAATGAATATGCACAGGAATTTGTCATTCTTGAGAAGTGGAAGCTTGATCAACTTTTCACACCCAAAGAGAAGGAGGGCAAGAGTACACAAGGTGATGCTGTTCAAAAGGATGTAGAAGGTGGAGCTGAACCTTCTAATGCTGAAAAGGTGGTTAATGAAGAACAACATGTTGCTGATAAAGTGGATCTTGGTGAAAACAGAGGAAATAACACAAGCAGTAGTATCCCTGATTCTACTACTAGGCCAAAAGTTTCTGCTGCTCAGCCTAGCAGTTCTACTGCTATACCAAGATTTTCTACTGCTGATGAAGATGGAGGATCCTTTGATGATGTTAACTATTCAAAAGACCCAAATATGCCTGGATTATTTAATGTCTATGCAGACACTGATGATGAAGTTGTAGAAGGGTTTGGTGCAGAGACTGACTTCAACAATATGGAGAATGCAATTCCAGTCAGTCCTATTCCAACCACTAGAATACACAAGGATCATCCAAAGGAGCAAATAATTGGAGATGTTCATTCTGCTGTTCAAACAAGAAGTAAAGCAAAAGGTTTCAGTAATTTGCTTTATCAAGGCTTATTTGCTCAGTCTCTTCATCAAAGAAAGAGCCACAAGGATTTACAAAATTGTATGTTTGCCTGTTTCTTATCTCAAGAGGAACCCAAGAATGCCTACAAAGCATTAAAAGATGAAAGTTGGGTTGAGGCTATGCAAGAGGAGTTATTGCAGTTCAAGCTTCAAGAGGTCTGGACATTGGTTGATTTGCCTTCAGGAAAAAGGGCAATTGGTACTAAATGGGTGTTCAGATGCAAGAGAGATGAAAGAGGAATTGTAATCAGAAATAAGGCAAGATTGGTGGCTCAGGTATACACACAAGAAGAGGGCATTGACTATGATGAAGTATTTGCACCAGTAGCAAGAGTAGAGGCAATCAGACTATTCTTGGCATTTCCTTCATTCAAGAACTTCACTGTGTATCAGATGGATGTGAAAAGTGCTTTCTTGTATGGAAAGATTGATGAAGAAGTTTATGTGATGCAACCACCTGGATTTTAAGACCCTGATTATCCTAATAGGGTTTATAAGGTGGAGAAAGCACTATATGGACTACATCAAGCTCCTAGAGCTTGGTATGCCACCTTATCCAAGTTTTTGTTAAACAATGGTTTCAGCAGGGGAACCATTGACAAACCTTTGTTCATCAAGAAAGACAAAAAGGATATCCTACTAGTACAAGTTTATGTAGATGATATCATTTTTGGGTCTATAAATAAGGTGTTATGTGAAGAATTTGAGAAGCTCATGCATAGTAGATTTGAGATGAGTTCTATGGGGGAACTCACTTTCTTTCTTGGGCTTCAAGTTAAACAGAAGAAAGATGGGATTTTCATCAGCCAAGACAAGTATGTGGCTGATATTTTGAAGAAATTTAGTTTTTCTGATGTGAAGCCAGCTAAGACAACAATGGAGACCAACAAGCCTTTGCTCAAGGATAAAGATGGGGAAGAGGTTAACGTGCATTTGTACAGATCCATGATTGGATCTTTGATGTATCTAACTGCTTCAAGGCCAGACATTATGTTTGCTGTGTGTGCTTGTGCCAGATTTCAAGTGAACCCCAAAGTTTCTCACTTGAATGCTGTCAAAAGGATTTTTAGGTACTTGAGGAGTCAACCTAGGTTGGGCCTTTGGTATCCTAAGGATTCACCTTTTGATTTGGTGGCATACTCAGATAGTGATTATGCTGGAGAAAGTTTGGATAGGAAGTCAACTTCTGGAGGCTGTCAATTTCTTGGACATAGGTTGATCTCTTGGCAATGCAAGAAACAGACTGTGGTGGCTAATTCGACAACTGAAGCTGAGTATGTGGCTGCTTCTAGTTGTTCTGGACAAGTACTCTGGATTCAAAACCAACTACTGGATTATGGGTACAACTTTTTAAACACCAAAATTTACATTGATAATAACAGTACAATGTGTATTATTAAAAATCCTGTTTTTCATTCAAAAACAAAGCATATTGAGATAAGACATCATTTTATCAGAGATTCTTATGAGAAAAAGCTAATTCAAATAGTTAAAATCCATACTGACAACAATGTTGCAGATTTACTCACTAAAGGTTTTGATGTGAGTAGATTTCAATTTTTAATTGCCAGTATTGGAATGATTAATCTTTGAAAAACCTTATCTCTGTATGTTTTTGTAAGGATTTGTACTGTTATTAATCAAATAAGTTGTTTCTATTGCTTGCTCTGTTTGTATGTTGTCTGCTGCTAGTTGGTTATTCTGTTGCTAAGTATAAAAATTGCTTGTGATTATTGTGGAATATTCTTGCTTGTGTTTTTGTGGTTTTGGACTAACCTTTTGCAGGATAAGTCAATGAGGATTGCTGATTTGATGAGAAAAAGATGTTTGGAATGCTCAGTGAACATTCTGCTGCTGGTTCTAAAAGTTTCTGCTGCTAGGCAAAACGTTCTACTGCTGAAGGTTCTGCTGCTCAACTTGAAACTATTGGGATTCTGCTGCTTGGTTTGAAAGTAAAGGGACTATTTTGCAAATTGGCACGAATTAAACCCTAATGAGATCCAAACGGCTTAAAAACCCAATTCGATCTCAAAATTCACTTTGTGCGCCCAAAATTAAACCCAATTCAAACCCTAACACATCTTCTTATCATCTGATCAAAAACCCCCAATATTAAAACCCTAAATTCACACTGACGAAAAGAGAATACTCCGCTAATCACAATCAAGTGGCATTTCTTCAGAATGTCCTAGAAGCTGAGGGTTTTACTGAGGTCATTGACTTTCTTAACGCTTCTCATACAAGGTATGCGTTAATAGTAAATCCCATAATATATAAATCCCACATGAAACAGTTTTGGTCTACTGTCAGGGTCAAAACTAATGAAAATGGGGGAGAATATTTGAAGGTTAAGGTAGACAATCAAAGGATAATTATTACTGAAAAAGTTGTAAGAGAAGTACTTCATTTTACAACTGATGAAGCAATAATTTGCCTTGATAATGCTACCATTTTTCAAGAACTTGAAAACATTGGGTATGAGAAGAAAAATAATAATTTAAAGTTTTTCAAAGGTCTTCTCTGCCCACAATGGAAATTCCTTCTTCACACCCTTTTACATTGTCTTAGCCCTAAAACTACTGGGTGGAATGAGTTCAGTACAACTCAAGCATCTGCCTTGATTTGTCTGGCCACAGACCAACCATTTAATTTTTCGGCTATGATTTTTGAAGGGTTGAAAAAGCATATTTCTGGAAAAATTTATGTTTACCCAAGGTTTTTGCAACAAATAATAAATCATCTATTAAAACAACCTTTGGAACATCAAGGGACCCATGGCAGTCCTGAACTTATAAGCAAAATGTTTACATATTTGAGGAAAAATGGGACTGGTTTTTCTGGAACAATAACTCCTTTGTCCCAACATATTTTGCAATTGGCTGCCACTCAGGGTGAAGAAGCTGAAATCCCAACAGCTTCCCATCACACACCCACTCCTGAACAATCACATGATTCAACCCAAAAGACCCAATCCCCTAGGATCTCACAAAATGAGGAAATTGTGCTACCTCAGGCCAATGTTAGTATGGAAGCAGATGAGGCTGCCACAGGGGATGTAGGTGGCATGATGGGAGAGGCTGGCACTACTGTTTCCAGCTTAGTAGCTGAACAGGACAGTGCTAACATACCTAAGACCTCAAACATGACAACATCTAATGCTGAGGGTTCTTTTGAACTTGAAACAGGTGATGGTAACCCCAGTCACATGGCTAAAAAGGGGGGCTCAGATGATCAACCTAGGGTTGATACTGAGTTTAAGTCCATTGATTGACCTCTTAGGGAAGGTAATACATCCCGAAGTGATGAGGACAGAGATGAAACAATTGAATTGATGGATACTTATGTACACAATGACATTGCCAATGAATCACCTCTCAGGTCAGGTAACACAGACCGAAGTGGTGAAGATAATCTGAAACTTATAAAGAAATTGATGGTCAGATGTACAAAATTGTCAAAGGAAGTGCTTGGTCTCAAGAAGCAATTGGTTATGGTCAAATCTACTCAGGGTGCAGAAATCAGAAAGCTAAAGAAGAGGGTTAGACATCTTGAGGGGTTAAAGAGATCAAGGGCTTCAGAATCAAAGACTTCCAAACCTGGTTTGGGGGAGGATGCTCCCAAACAGGGGAGGAATGAAGACCAGGATTCAGGGGAGGAGAACAAGGGTCAAGGGGAGGTTGAGACAAAATTGGATGAAAATATTGATGTAGACATGGATTCATGAGAGAATGAAGAATATGTGGTCAAGGACAAGTCTGGGAATGAGGTGGATTTGGAATCAGAGAAGAAGGAGCAGATTTTAGGTGATAATGCTGCTGATGATGTTGAGAAATTGGCTAAGAAAGATTCTGCTGTTGGTGCAGAGCATAATGCTGCTAGTGTTCCTGATCCTGCTGCTGAGCAAGGAGATGAAGAGTCAGATGATGATACTATTAGTTTGGCTCAAGTTATGCTTAATCTGAAGAACAAAGTCTCCACACCAACAAAACAGTCTGAACCAAAACCACAATCAACTAAAACAAAATCACTCCCAAAACCTTCAAGAAAACCAGTTAAAGGAGTTGTTATTAGAGAGCCTGCACCAATACCAAAACCTGCACAACCAACTATTTCATCAACAGACAAAGGCAAAGGAATTCTTGTTGAAGAACCCAAGAAGAAGTTCAAGTTTCAATCACCAAGTCAACAAGAACAACAAAGTCTAACAGATGAAGAATTTGCTAGACAGATTCAAGCACAACTTGATGCAGAAGAAGAAGATGCAAGGAGAAAGCAAGAACAAGCTGATTGGGAAATAGCTATGAAGACTCAAAAAGAAGAAAGAGAGAGATACACTCCTGAAGAGCCACAATGTGCTATAGATGATCTGTTGGGAGAGTTTAGAAAAAAACAGAGTCAGAAAAAAGTTTCTAAGAGGAAGAAGCCTACAAGAGCTGAACAGATAAACTATATGAAGAATTGTCTGAAGTATCAAGCCTACTGGAAAGCTAGCTCTTTCAAAGGGATGACTCATGCAGCTATTGAGAGAGCATATTTTGAGGCTTATGCAAGGTTAAACAGACCTGTTGAACCGATGTCAGATGCTGATATTGCAAAACTTACAAGACAAAAGACACCTAGGGCTTATATGAATCCAGAATCTAATGTTGCAAAGCCTAAGGAAGTATCTGAAAGTGTCAAAGACAAGGTGGATAGTAAGAAGGCAGTAGAAAAAGAAGTAATGAATGATGAGAAAAATGAGGAGAAAGAGGTAAAGACTGAATCTACCATTGGTGTAAAGAGGCCTGGGAGAAGATTGAAAATGAGGGCCAGGAAGAAGAAAAGAACTAAGCCAGTGGTGATGAGTGATTCAGAGAGCAGTTCTAAAGTTGAGAAAGAACCATGTGTTGATGAGCATGAAACTAAAGAGGAAACTGAGGAGGATAGAGCAAGAGTAATGTCTCTCATAGTTCTAGCTCCACAAAAGGAACCTGAGGTATCTAATGCAGTTCCCTTAACAACCAAATATCCAATCATCTCCTACTCACACACAGTCAGAGATGGAAGTGAAGCATATTGGGAAATCAAGAGATCAAATGGCTTACATTATGGATTTGTTAGATTTTCTCAGATGTTACATTATATGGATAGAGATGATGTGGTACAACTCTGGAAGCTGTATAAGGGAAACTATGGTGATAAAAGACCAGATGTGATATATGAAAGGATAAACTATTATTTTCTGAAGAACATGCTTGAGCCACAAGGTAGTGATCTTGAATTGAAGGAATTGTTAAATACCAAAATTCATAGATGGTATTTGTATCAATCTTGTGGAGTACATGAACTGGTTGGTCAAGGTGTGATGGTTTACATGCTTGTGGAAAAAGATTATCCTTTGGATACAGCTGTTATCACTTAGATGTTAAAACCTGGTATGTTAAAGTTACAGAAAGGGTTCTTTTCAGATGATCAAGCCTATAAACTTTTGAAGAAGTATGAAAAAGTGCTTAAATCTAAGTCTTCAAAGCAGAGCTAAGTGTTTGGAAGCATCCTCTTGGTGTTGATCTGTGCTTAGAAGAAACTTGCATTTTTTGGGAGAAAATATCAAGTTTAGGGGAGGATTGTTGGGTTTGAAGATGCTGCTGCTTGAGGTTTGATTATACTGCTCATGGTTCTTATTGGAAAATATACTAAGTATCATTCTGCTGCTAGGCTAAATGATTCTACTACTAGTATATTTATTCTACTGCTGGATTTCTGAGAAGATTGAAGAAATAAGCTAAGTGTGATTCTACTGCTAGCCTATGAAGATTCTACTGCTAGAGTAATCATTCTGCTGCTTATTAGATAAACGTGTATAGTTTGTTAGATAATTATGGTAATGATACGAATAGATATTATCTTGTATAGAAAGTCTTTTTAACCGACTAGGACTCCTTAAGTCTATAAAAGGAGGATCTAGGGTTAGGGTTAGCATACGTATTGTTTTGTATTCGATTCACTTCATGGTTCTTTGTAACCCTGTTACTTTTGAGTAACCGTATTCAATATATTGAGGTGATAGTTGAGAGAATTATTGTATGTTTGATTTTTTATTCTTCTTAAGATTAAGTACTAGTTTCCGCATTGTATTTAATCTACATCTAAGGTAATTAACAAGATCGTTAGCTCAATTGGGATCAACATTTCTTAAGCAAGATAATAGATCAATGTTCTAACAGCCCGTACAATGATTTTATTCTTCAAGATGGGTTTCTCTTTCATGGAAACCAGTTGTGCATTCTAGATTGTTCACTCCGATTAGAAATCATAAAAGAAGCTCATGAAGGTGGACTTAGTGGTCATTTTTTAGAGGGATTTGATACACCTAATAGGATGTTAGTCCTTTGTAACTTTATGTATGTGATACTTTGAGTTAATATGATTAAGTATGCAGAATCTACTTAACCACACTTAGAATGTTATTTGATTATTGGAAATGGAAAGTAATGCTTGAGTAATGAACAATGAACACACAATGTTAACACCAAACGATTCAATATTATTAAGATAATAATACGAGTGATCTTCACTATCATTAGGGTTACAAACCTTGAATCTATATGTTTCAATGACTTATGATTTCTATGATAAGTTATGTTCTTTGTTCTTGAGAGATATGTATTTTAAATTCATGCATCAAGTACTTATCTCTAAGCTAAGATCTTCTTTTTATAGTCCAAAGAAGATCTTTACAATAATGTCAAGTCTTGTCGAACTACTTGCTAGCTTATGTTGAGTGTGTCAGTGGCTAAGATACAACATGTATCTATGCTTACAACTTGTTTGACTGACTACAAATCAAAGATATTATCTACCATATATATTTGACTTTTATACACAAATATCTTTTTATACTTATCCAACAAGCAGTAGTAAACGTGACACTTATCCATCCAGCAGTAGTATAAGTTACACCAGCAGTAGGATCAATCAGCAGTACCTTCTTTGTACTAGCAGTACTAACTTCAGTTAGTACTGTTAGTTATAACTTGAGAGGCTTTAGATATACACTAGCAGTAGGAACTGTTAGTGTATTCTTCCCAGCAGTACTAACTTTGTGAACTTGTAATTCCCAATACTAATCTTTAGAATATTTAATTCCTAACAATCCTCCCCTAAACATGTGATTCCCTAATCAACATGTTTCTTCTGAATTAAATTCTGATTGTGAGGATCTTTCAAACACTTCATAGTCAGACTTTTGATCTGAGCTTTTCTTTGTTCTTCAAGATTAAATATCTTTCTGCCTAACTCATCTACCTTCTGTGAATCTCTTTCAGCAATAACATCATCTTTCTTTGTCTTGAAAAATAGCAGTATCTTGAATAAAAGATAGTGCAATTTCATTGGATGGAGGAATTATAAGAGGCAATGGTGCTGTGTATCTTGGATGCTTGTTCCAAGAAGTCAAATCTTCTTCCAGTATGCCTTTGCAAGTGATGAACAAACGTAGTGAGCTAAAATTGAAACTGAAAGCTCCTAGATAGAACTTTCTCCATTTGAATGCTTCATCCCTTCTGAATATATATAATACTCCAGAATCTTCATTTGAAGAGCTTATTCCCAGTATCCATCAACTGAAAAAGTTTATTCCCAGCATCCATCAACAGAATGCTTGTTCTTATTATTGGTTGAATAATAAAACATGTTAGCTTCTCAAAATGCTGACATCATCATCTTGTATGCTCTTGTATTTTCTTTAACTTGATTTCTTTGAGTTTCCTCCCCTGATTCTGAGCATACACAATATTTTCTTCCCTTATTAGATAATCTTCCTTCCATGAGATTGAAAGATCTCTCACCATGTACCAAAATATATCCTCCCCTGTTTGGAATATCTCTCATCATCATCTGATCTACCAATTAGAACACGTTTTCAGACAATAGCGTACATGTTGGCCACCAATTCCTTAAGAGTTTAATTTGCTGCCCTTATCACTTCTAGGTGTGTTAACTCCTATGAGTGGTGAATCATGGGGCTTTGACTCATGGTCCATCATTTGATGGTTTTTTTTAGCCTCTTTGAAAATCCTTTTTAAGAAACTTTTAGCAGTATGAATATGATTTTATTATTGAAAAATCATACTGCTCTCAACCATTTTGAAGGGATTAAGTGTGTAACAGACACTTAATCAAGATTTCAGTTTAAATTAACCTCTGGTTGTGTGAAAACCAATGTTTTCAGTTATAAATAACTGCCTGTGTAAAGATAAACCCATTCAAAGGGCTTTCTTGACAGGGTTTCCAGCTCATAGCAATTGTTACCTCTAACACAAGTGTTAGATTCACTTTTGCTAGCTGTTCTTTCTATCAGATGTCCTTAGACTTGCTCATTATACTAATTAAAGTATAAAATGATACAAAGTGAGTTGAGTCAGTTACTTTCTGACCAACTGAGCCATCAAGTCAATGTGAAATATCATAATTAGGTTTCAAGAAAGAAGTTTTAAACAATTTATAAACTTAGATGTAAATCTTTGTTAATGAATTCCCAAACTCAGTCCATCAAGAAACTATTATGTCAGCAACTACTATAATCATTCTGCTGCTTCCATTTCACTTGAAACTTCCTTTGTGCTCAATGTTCATACCTGAAATTGTTAGTCCAAAACCGAGAAACAAAATGCAAAGCATTTGTCTTATAGCAGTATAAACCTTATATGACTAACAGTATGAACTGAACAATCAAAATTTGTACTAGCAGTACAAACTTTTCAATAACAGTAGTAATTAACAAAGCTAGCAGTACAAACAAAAATTTAGATACAAAAACACAGAGTTTAAAATCATTGAGGATTAAGCATTCCAATACTTGCTACCAAGTATTGAAACCTTCCAAAATCAAAAGATTTTGTAAGAAGATCTACAAAGTTGTGATCAGAATCAATTTTAAGAACTTGAATCAACTTTTTCTCATTACAGTCTCTAATAAAATGATGTCTAATTTCAATGTGTTTTGTTTTAGAATGTTGAACTGGGTTTTTAATTATGTAAATTGTACTACTATTATCAATATGTATGATAGTGTTTAAGAAATTGTACCCATAGTCAAGAAGTTGGTTTTGAAGCCATAGAACTTGACCACAGCAACTTGCAGCAGCTACATATTCAGCTTCAGTTGTTGAAGTAGCCACAATTGTTTGCTTCTTACACTGCCATGAGATAAGTCTACACCCAAGGAATTGACATCCTCCAGTTGTTGACTTTCTGTCCAAGCTAGCACTTGCATAATCACTATCTGAAAATGCTACCAAGTCAAAAGGTGATTCTCTAGAATACCATAGACCCAACCTAGGTTGACCCTTGAGATATCTAAAAATCCTCTTGACAGCTGTTAAATGAGAAACCTTTGGAGTTACTTGAAATCTTGCACAAGCACAAACAGAGAACATGATATCAATTCTTGATGATGTGAGATACATCAAAGAGCCTATCATAGATCTGTATGTGTGTACATCTATATTTTCTCCATCTAAATCTTTAAGAAGTGGCTTCTCAGAGTCCATTGGTGTGCTTGCTACTTTTGAATCAGCAAATTGAAATTTTCTTAGAATCTCTGCAACATACTTATCTTGACTAATAAATATGCCTTCACATGATTGCCTAACTTGCAGACCCAAAAAGAATGTAAGTTCCCCCATGGAACTCATCTGAAACTTATGATACATAAGCTTCTCAAACTCCAAACACATCTCCTTCCTTGTAGATCCAAAGATGATATCATCCACATACACCTGAACTAGCAAAAGATCATTCTTGTGCTTCTTGATGAATAATGTCTGATCAATCTTGCCTCTTTGAAATCCATTTTCTTTCAAATAGGAAGCCAGTGTTTCATACCAAGCCCTTGGTGCCTGATGAAGACCATAAAGAGCCTTAACTACCTTGTACACTTTGTCTGGATGATCTGGGTCAGTAAACCCTGGAGGTTGTGAGACATACACCTCTTCTTCAATAGTACCATATAGAAAAGCACTCTTGACATCCATTTGATAAACTTTGAAGCCCATAAATGAAGCATAAGCCAAAAATAACCTAATGGCTTTAATCCTTGCTACTGGAGCAAAAACCTCTTCATAGTCTATCCCTTCTTCTTGTGTGTACCCTTGGGCTACTAATCTAGCCTTATTCCTAATCACTATGCCCCTTTCATCCCTTTTATTTCTGAAAACCCATCTAGTGCCAATTACCCTTACACCCTTGGGTAAATCAACTAGCACCCATACCTTCTGAATCTTGAACTGCAGAAGCTCTTCTTGCATAGCTTCTACCAGCTTGAATAATCTAGGGCTTTAAGAACATTCTTTGGTTCTGCTTGTGATAGAAAACATATAAACAAGCAAGAGTTTGCAAACTCATGCTGTTTTGAAGCATAAAGGGCATCAAGAAGCCCTTGTTGGTTTGAAGACATCAGTTGTTGTCTTGTCTTTACCCCTGATTATACATCTTCAATCACATTATCCAGGGAGTGGACTTTGTGAATCCTTGTGTGTGGTGTTGGAGGAACATGGTAGTTAGGTGGGAGATTATTGAAATCCATCTCTTCTTCTGAGAAATCTGCTTCAGTTGAGACTGATGGGCCAGCAGTAGAAACATTTGGCCTAGCAGTATAAACTATTTACCTGGCAGTATCTTGCTCTGTCTCAGCAGTAGGAACTTTTGGCTCAGCAGTAGGAATAATAATTGTACTGCTACCTTGTTCTTCTTGTTCATCTTCCTTGTTTTCATCTTCAACCCCTTCTTTAGTTTTATCTGAAGAAGATTCATCATTTGTTGAAGTTGAAGCCACACTTGTACTTGTCCATATTGGCATCCATACATAATCTTGATCTTTCTCTTTGTCTAACCCTGCCTCATTTGTTGTTTCATCTTCTTTTGAACCTGAAAATTCATTAGTTTCTGCAACAATAGGCACATAATTCATAGAATGGGTTAGTGTCTCAAGATCAAATAGCCAATTGGGACCTTGACCTGCTACATTGGATTTATTCTCTAAAAACTCCATGTGCAGGTTCTCCTCTACTCTTCTAGTTCTTGAGTTGTATACTCTAAAAGCTTTGCTATTAAGAGAATATCCAACTAAGAATCCTTCATCTGCTTTACCATCAAACTTTCCTAGATGGTCTAAGGTATTCAAAATTGTCACATGACATCCAAAAAGGTCTAAGAAATCCTATTGCAGGAGTTCTACCTCTAAAAAGTTCATATGATGTCTTATTGTGAGTTTTGACAACCAAAACCTTATTCTGGACATAGCAAGCAGTATTAACTGCTTCAGCCCAAAAAGTGATAGGCAACTTAGAGTCGGCTAACATGGTTCTAGCAGCTTCTATGAGTGTTCTATTTCTCCTCTCAGCTACTCCATTTTGCTGAGGAGTTCTTGCAACACTAAATTCTCTCCTAATACCTTTTTCCTTGCAGAAGTCATCCATAACTCTATTCTTAAACTCTGTCCCATTATCACATCTAATGACTTTTACTCTTTTGTCTACTTGGTTTTCTATCTGTGTAATAAATGTCTTAAGAATGCTAGAAGTCTCATCCTTAGAACCTAAAAAGAAAACCCATGTAAATCTACTATAGTCATCAGTAACAACTAGACAATATCTTTTATGCATCATACTACTAACAGAAGTAGGTCCAAATAAGTCCATATAAAGCATAAACAATGATTGATCAATAGAGTTAAAATTTTTGGGCTAACAAGTGGCTTTGTGTTGTTTGCCTTTAAGACAAGCAATGCATGTTTGGTCATTTTCAAATCATATTTGAGGTAAACCTCTTACCAAACCATTCTTAACAATCTTATTTATGGTTTTGAAGTTAATGTGACCAAGCCTCCTATGCCATTTCATTGATTCATCCAATGTGGTTTTTGCAACAAGACAAGTTAGAGCCTTTTTAGGAACAATGTTCTTCATATCAACACTGTACATGTTGCCCTTTCTTGGAATTTTAAGAAGAACTTGACTTTCATCAGGCATCTTAAAATCAGAAGAAAGTACAAGACATTCAGTGTCAGTAAAAAGAACTTTGTTCTTTTTGTCACACATTTGTGAGACACTAAAAAGATTATACTTAAGCTCTTGTACATAGTACACATCTTCAAAATCTAAATTTCCAGTTTTAATTGTACCTTTACTGGAAATTTTGCCACCAATACCTCCTCTAAAGCTAACATATCCTCCATTTATTGATTGAAAATCTGAGAGATAAGACATGTTGCCAGTCATGTGCCTTGAACATCCACTATCTGAGTATCCTTGATCCTTTTGTTTATCAGTTGAATGTTCCTGCACAAAAATGAGGAATATTAGTTTCCTTTGGGGACCCAAGCCATTTCTGACTTGGATCTGCCTCGTGCATCAATGTAATTTAATCTCATAAGAATGGTTGATGCACCATTGGGTTTAGTTTGTCTCCAAACCCAACATGCTGAGGCCTTAACAGCATTTGCCCTGTTTTCCCTAGCAGCAGTATGAACTACATACTTAGCAGTAGAAACTGCTAGCTTTGTAGTTGTTCCCTTTGGTTTCCAAACTTATTTTTGGACCACTGCTTTTGTTTGAATGGGCCTTTTAACAGTTGTTGATGCATGATTGTAAGTTATTTTTGCACCTTTAACTGTTTGTTTTGGGTAAACAGTCATAAATGGTTTAGCAGTAGGAACTGCTTGTCTAGCAGTAAGAACTACTTTTGAAACTACTCTGGGTTTTGTTCTATTAGAATTAGAGTGAAAGTGAAATTTAGGAGTATGCCTTTTTAAGTTCACTCTATTGTTTGTATACCCAGATACCCATTGGTTACAGAAAGCAGCAAGATGATCAAAACTACCACAAGTGTAACAAGCTTTGTTATAAAAGGCAAAGTCATCACCTAGTTGGTGAGACTTGAGGTCATTCCAATTTCTTTGGTTACCTCTAGGCTTGTTAGTGGTTCTATATTGTTCACAATATTTAACTGGTTGCCTAACATGTTTAATATTAGATTTAGGCCTAACAGCATCAATTTTGACCACTTTAGGAACACTTGTTCCTGCTTTCTTAACAACTACAGGTTTAGACATAACCTGTTCTTCTTCATCACTATCAGATTTCCGGTCCTCAATGACTACAACATCTGATTTCCTATTGGAGGACTCCTTGTCCTCAAAAAGTGAAGTTTTACTTAAACTCTTACTTACTTCTTCTACCTTAGGAATTTCAGTAGACTTAGAACCATATTCCATTATTGAGTCTTGAAATTCAGCTAAACCTGTGTGGGCTAGGTCAATACCTAGAGGTGAAGGAACACCTCTGTATGGTGGAGGAACATAATTGTAACCTATACCAGACTTAGCTTTATTAACAACTTGAGCTTCCCAAATCTTATTGATTCCATCTGAGGCATAAGCTAGTGTATCTACTGTTATCTTAACATTTTCATTTGCCTTTTTGTGCTTTGCACATGATTCATTCAACACAACAATGCACTCATCTTTGAATTCTATGTTTCTTTTTAGTGCAGCCATGTCATCAATAAACTTAGATTCATTTCCTTGAAAATGTAAGATTTGTTTTTCAAGAATAGCTAGACCTCTTTTATGATTAGATTAATTGGCCATTGTTATATATAGCAGTTCTAGTTGATCATCAGATTCCTTTTTAAGCTTTTCATAAGCTTTAAGAGCAGAGCAAGATTCAGTACACTTGATTATAGAATTTAACTCTAAATCAGAAATGGCCATCAGTGCAGTCTCAGTTGCAACCATTACAGCTTCTTTTGGTGCTTCCTCTTCATCAGTCATGAAGCTTCAATCATAGCTAACACCATCAATGGCTAGCATAGCCTTTGGCTCTTCCACAGTGACTTCCTTCTTCTTATCTTGCTTGTACCATGTGCTCTTATTTTCTTGCTTTCTTGGCTTTCTGTACTCTTTTGCAAAGTGTCCCACCTTGTGACAATTGAAACACTCTACTTTCTTCTTATCAAACCCAGAAGTTTCATTACCATTAATGGTAATCTGCTTTCCTGTTCTTTGCCAAAATTTTTTAGCCCTTATGCTCAGTAAAGCAACCTGCCACTTGATATCCATTTCTTCTAAATCATCATCATCCACCTGTTCAAGGTCTTCATGATTTAGAGGAGAACCACTAGTTTGACTAGACATGAATACATAGAATGTTGGATCTCCAAGTCCAGCAACATTCTTTTGTGTAGTATCAGTAGAAACACTATAACTAGCAGTAGAAACATCTTCATCTTCATCTACCTCGTCAGACTTACTAATGTTGGGAGATGACATAAATGCCATATTCCCAGAACTAGTACTATAGCTTCCAGACTTCTTCAGACTTTGTTCAACAATTTTGAAGTTGTTGTACAAATCATTGAGTTTCATGGTTTCAATATCTGGCTTGTTCATCTAGAAAACCACATAAGTATGGAATTCATCAGGTAGACTTCTTAAAAACTTCATGTTGAGATCTTCCTTGGCTATCTCAACTCCCAACACAGCTAACTGACTGACAAGCTTATGTAATCTAGAGAACAGGTTATCAATAGATTCATTGCTATTTGAACTAAAGTTTTCAAATTGTTGTTTCAGCAATGTCTTCTGTGTTTTCTTGGTTGTTTCATTACCACCAAACCATGCACAAATCTCTTCAAAAAGAGTTTTTGCATCAGGATACTTGTTAAAAGAAAGCATCTGTTCATCAGGAATGGTCATAAGCAACAAATTTCTTGCCTTTTGATCATTCCTCTTCTGTATACTTATCCAACCAGCAGTAGAATACTCGACACTTATCCATCTAGCAACAGTATCTGTTGCACCAGCAGTAGAATGTTTGCGGCAGCAGAAACTTAACGCTAGCAGTAGAATGAAATGCACTAGCAGTAGAATGATACTTATTGTATTTTCTTGAGCAGAACAGATCTTGTAAACCTTTAATTCCCGATACTAATCTTTAGAATATTTAATTCCCAATAATCCTCTCCTAAACATGTGAATCCTTTTCAACATGTTTCTTCTGAATTAAATTATGATTGTGAGAATCTTTGAAACATTTTATAGTCAGATTCTTGATCTGAGCGATCTTCTGTTCTTCAAGATTAAATATCTATCTGTCTAACTCATCTACCTTCTGTGAAACTCTATCAGCAATAACATCATCTTTCTTAGTCTTGAACACAAAATCAATACCTTGAATAAAAGATGGTGTAATTTCCTTAGATGGAGGAATTGTAAGAGGTAATGGTGTTGTGCATCTTGGATGCTTGTTTCAACAAGTGAAATCATCTTCCAGCATGCCTTTGCAAGTGATTAACAAACGTAGTGAACTGAAATTGAAACTGAAAGCTCCTAGATAGAACTTTCTCGTTTTGAATGCTTCATCCCTTCTGAATATATATAATACTCCAGAATCTTCATTTGAACTTTCTTCATTTGAAGAGCTTATTCCCAGTTTCCATCAACTGAAAAAGCTTATTCCCAGCATCCATCAACTGAATGCTCATTCTTATTATTGGCTGAATAATAAGACATTTTAGCTTCTCAAAAAGCTAACATCATCATCTTGTATGCTCTTGTCTTTTCTGATTGAACTTGATCTATTTTGGGCAATCTTTCTCCATTGTTTGATCATTTTCCTCCTAAGCATACTTCCTTCCATTATTGGTTAATCTTCTTCCCCTGGGTTTGATTTCCTCCCCTGAGATTGAGCTTGGAAGATCTCTCACTATGTACCAAAATATTTATCCTCCCCTGAGATTTATCATTTCCTCCCCTGTTTGGAAGATCTCTCACCATCATCTGATCTACCAATGAGAACATGTTTTTAGACAATAGTGTACATGTTGGCCATCAATTCCTTAAGAGTTTAATTTGCTGCCCTCATCACTTCTAGGTGTGTTAACTCCTATGAGTGGTGAATCATGGGGCTTACTCATTGTCCATCATTTGATGGTTTTTCTGAGCCTCTTTGAAAATCCTTTTTAAGAAACTTTTAGCATTATGAATATGATTTTATTATTGAAAAATCATACTGCTCTCAACCATTTTGAAGGGATTAAGTGTGTAACAAACACTTAATCAAGAATTCGATTTAAAGTAACCTCTGGTTGGGTGAGAACCAATATTTTCAATTATAAATAACTACCTGTGTAAAGATAAACCTATTCAAAAGGCTTTCTTGACAGGGTTTCAAGCTCATAGCAATTGTTGTTGGAATATGTGAATCATACAAATACTATAAACACATAAACATCAAGATCACGCAGCGGAATGGATCTACATAAACATATAATTAATTAAACTAAAAGAAAGCGTACCTTTTTTATTCCTAGCAAGAACAAGGAATCACTTGCTTCCAAGAACAAAATATAACTAGGTTTATATGGATCGAACCAAACACAAACACACAAGCTAAAATAAGCTTGTTACCCGTTCTTGTACACACGCAATGCTAGCGTTCCAATGGGAAAAGCTAGGTTCAAATCACAAAACAAACCAAACACTTGTAAGCTTTACTTGGATCGAAAATCCTAGTGGATTTAAAAAGAGTCGATCGGTTTTTAGCTTAGAGAAAGAGAAGAAGAGAAGAATGGCTTGTTAGGGATTCAAGATTAGAGAAAAACCAAACACAATGTGATTGTATTTATAGGCTATCCCTAACCTCCTCTCCAAGCTACACAAACCGACCCCAAGCCCATAGGGGTTGGATCGGCCGAACAAACCCATGGGTTTGGGTTCTAGATCCTTCTCTTCCTACTTTGCATAATTAGTCCTTTAACGGCCGTTATCTCTAACTCCGTTAAGTACTAACTGTCGTTAAGTATTGTTTTGTGAAATGAATAAATAAAATACAAAATATATTTAATTTATTCAAACCATTGGAACTCTCACGTCTTGTGTGCAATCCCGAGTCTCGAGATCGAAACCGGACATACATATATTAAAAGTTATACATAAACTCTAACAGCTCCCACTTCGATAACTATTAATATAGTAATGACATGGGCTAGTCTAGCTTAACAGATCCCAATGCCCCCAGCTCGATCCGAGTATGGTTTTCCTGGAAAAACCACGTGATGAATTTAATCATCATACTTATCCTTTTGTTTCTAATACCGCGTTAATATGGATATGGATCTTGGTCATTCCATAATTAACAATAGTTTCTTGTTTATACATAATTGATCAAGATTACCAAAACATTTGAACGTCTTCCAGATAGACTTTGGGCGTGCGCACGCAAACATCTTGTCAATCCTACGAGTGGCCAAGCAGTATTAAACTTCAACACAGAGTTGAAGGAACAAATCCTTTATTGACTACGAGCATAACCCTCGAACTTCGCATCACTTCTGAAAATAGCCCTTATAACTACCTTTTACGGATAGCGTTAGACTATTTTACAAAAAATGAGCTACATCCTCAGCAGTTACCTGGTATCTCAAGTCTGAGGATAAATATTCATGTTATACTTAATGACTATGATCCATAAAGTATAATCATGCGGTTGGGATAAGTCCTATATTCAATTTATCCAATATTGAATATCATGTGACATTGGTGTCTCAACCTTACAGTACATTCTACCAATCCTCACATTTGTCTTAGTTCAATAATATTCCCATATTATTAATTGACAACGGACTATTTAGAATAAAATAATTATTCACGGATTTAAACATGCAAATATAGGACACAAATATTAATAATGAGAATAAACGTTATCCGCACTTTATTTCATTAAAATAATAATTGTTTACATGTCCCTATCCAAAATACTAATCATCAGATTTACATGAAACTATCTGGCATACGAAGACCAATACCCTGAGCATGTCGAGTAAACGTTTCCTTAGGTAATGCCTTCGTGAAAGGATCAGCCAGATTGTCATCTGTGTGAACTTTGAGTACATTGATTTCACCCAGTTCGACTTGTTCTCGAACATAGTGATATTTTCTACGAAAATGTCTGGCGCCTTTCATAACTCCAGGTTCATTGGCAAATGTGATTACAGCAGAGTTGTCGCAATACACATTTATAGGTAATTTATTTGACGGCATCACTCCAAGATCCGAAATAAATTTCCTTATCCAAACAGCTTCTTGTGCGGCTTCCGACGCAGCAATATACTCAGCTTCTGTAGCAGACATGGCCGTTGTACTCTGCTTCTTGCTCTTCCAGTCTACAGCTCCTCCATTTATGACAAAAACGTAACCCATCTGAGACTTCGTATCATCTTTATCAGTTTGAAAGGATGCATTGCAGAAACCTGTAACATTCAGTTCTGCGTCTGGATTTCCCCCGAAAACAAGAAACATATCTTTAGTATTCCTTAAATACTTAAGAATGTTCTTAACAGCATGCCAGTGATCTTTCCCTGGGTTTTGCTGATAACGACTGGTTAAATTTTGTGCGAATGCCACATCTGGCCTTGTACATCTAACTGCATACATGATAGATCCTACTGCTGAAGCATACGGAACTTTCTTAATGTATGCCACCACTTCAGGTGTAGAAGCACACATTTTGCTACTTAAGCCATGTTCTACTTGCATGGGCAAATATCCCTTCTTGGAATTTTGGATATTGAATCTCTTCAATATTTTATCCATGTAAGCACTTTGGCTTAATCCGATCAACCGCTTAGATCTGTCTCTATAGATCTTGATTCCAAGGATGTAAGCTGCTTCTCCTAAATCCTTCATGGAAAAACATTCACATACATAAGCCTTAACTTCATTAAGACTAGGTATATGATTTCCCATGATTAATATGTCATCGACATATAGGACAAGAAAAGTAATGTTACTCCCACTAACTTTGTGGTATATGTCACACCCTGAATTTACCTGTTAATGGCAGCGGAATTGAATACCTTGGTGTGACTTTCATGGCGTCTCATACAATGGATATATTGAACGACCTAAAGTGTCGTTTTGAAAATACACGTTTGATCATAAATAAAATCAGAGTTTACAAAACATAGGTCCCAAATGATGTTGCAAGTTTAAAAACAAAACCATAGTAGATCAAACGGTTACATAAGTGCATGAAAATAAGTGATGCAAGTCGACCCCGCGACTCCAAGATGGTCCAATGCATGCCCACATGATAGCTAATAACCTGAAAATACATTGCTAAAAACGGTCAACATAAAGTTGGTGAGAGTTCATAGGTTTAATAAAATGAAGTTATACGATAGCCACAAGTATAAAGTGTATGACATAAGTCACATAAAAATGATTGTACAATAGCCTTAAGCTCATGACCCCGACGCTGTGACTGAATTCTTTGGAGCCCCTGGGAGTGTTTTGCCAGACACTCAAATGAAAAGACATGAAATGCATCCGCTATCGGTTGTTGGTCAAAGCCAACACGGATGGAGGCGTCACCCTCGATAGATCTATCCACTCACTCTCGCTTACAGGTAAATTAACGGTTCATGATTATATGGGGACTTTCAATTGGCAACAAGGTAACTTAATCTATGTACAGGAAGTCTGATACTTTGGCTCGTATGGAAAACAGTTGCAATGTATTCTCCCCCGTGGGATTTGAAAATAATAATAAAATGTATACGGGGCTATGAAAACTCACCTGAAGTGATGATACAACAATGCTATGAAATCGGAATACTTGGAATAATTGAAATACTGGAACACTTGGAATACTTGGCAATAACAAGGCGCGAACACTAGCCGCTACCTAAAATGAATATGCATAATCTACTTAGATTATGAGGCAATGTAGTGCATGTACATGTATATGTAACCTATACCACTCGTCATTTGAAAATACTAGTTATCGTTGATATGTAAAGTTTTTCCAAAACTTGGTATAAATATGTTAACTTGTTAACGTAAAACTAGTCGTGTCATAATGTGTATAAAACGTTAGTGTTGGTCTTGGCGTTTTGAAAACCTTTGAAGTCATCTCATTGACGTGTTAGTGAAATAGTGACAATACGTGTCTCAACGGTTAAGGAAAACGGCTCTTCTATTTGTTGTTACTTGAAAAATATACTTTAGTTCGAACTATATTTATTAAAATAAAAGCTGTCAAATAAATAAAAGTATTTCTAGTTTAAAACGCGAATATCTTGATCGTTATAAGCTCGTTTTCTTCGTTCTTTATATCCATGGTTTCGTATAAACATGTACTAATATATTTTCAGTAGCCCGGGTCATCTAGGTCGCGTTAAACGCCTCAGTTTGTCCGTCGAAAGTCGTGTAACAGCATGTTATTTTCTGAAAATTAGTTTTCGTCGTTAAACTTTGAAAAATCATATCTCCTTCGTTATTAACTCGTTTTTATCCCCGTTTTCGGCCACGGCTTCGTCTCGGAATGTATTTTCTAAATATTTGGCCAAAAATTATCTCACACCTACTGATTTTCCCACGTTTCACTTTTAAGGACAGAATGTTTTATATACTTGTTAAGACTTGATTTTCTAGTTACTAACTTGTCCAAAAATGTCACAAACAACCACCAATCATTCTAAAACTTACCATATATCTTTTTAAGGTGTCAAGGGTCCTAAACATCATCATCCATGTAGATCTAACAAGGATCTAAGTATATAACACTTCTAGGGCTCATAAGTTGCAAAAGGTTTAAAAAGGAGTGGTATAACTAACATATACTTGCAAATCTTGTACAAAAATTATATAAACATGATATTAACTTGGAAAAATTATGAAAATGAGTTTTGACAACTTACTTGAAAGATTAGTGATAAAAAGATGATGAAAACCTAAGAAACCTTTGAGTTTGTATTTCAAAACCCTTAAAGGAATACTAGTGGGACTTGATTATGGATTGATCTTGAAAGTTTGATGTGTTCTTCCTCTTGTTCTTGTTTTGCCGAACACACACACACACATATAGAGATGAGAGAGTTTACTTGAGATATTATGTAAAATGAAGTGAAAATGTGGAAGTTAAGTATATATATTAGACAAGATTTAGTGTGCATTAAATGAGAAGTGAAGTTTGCAACTTTTGATGTGTTTTGGGGTGGCTAGAGCCGGCGCACAAAGGAGAGAAGGGGGGGGGGGCCTCTTTTGATTAAACCATGTGATGATTATATATTGTTTATGTGTAATTATATTAGTTTTAGGTGTAATCGGGTACCGCGTTTGCTAGAAATAAAATTTAACGGAGTTAGTCGGGACTTAACGAAGTCATAAAAATTACAAAAATATGTTGGGTACAAATATTGGGTGTTCGGGTAATTATTGTTTAGTTTTTACAAAAACCGTCGTAATTATATTAAACGTACGATATAAATTAAATAAATTCGCAAAATACCGGGTAATTGAATTTTATAATTTTCTTGATGTTAAAATGAGTATAAAAATATATCGGGACCATCGTGGGGATTGTCGGACGTGTTAGTCACATTTATCGATCGCGCGTTAACGTTTTAATTAAAAGTAATTATACGTAAAACGTCAAATGTAACAAAAATATTAATTTGATAAACCTACGAGTGGAATAGTATGAAAATGTAAATATGATGATATGCAGACTATTACTAGTCCGTATGCAATGATCCTACTGATGATGCATAAATTTTGCAGTCAAACCAAACCGGTTACGCGAATATGAATACCCGTAAACTACGTTTACGCTGAAATGAATAATGAACATGAATAGTGATTCCCTCCCGGGGATGAATAGTGTCACATGAATAGTAAAATTTCTGAACGCTTCTCGAAGTCTCAAACTGACTCCAAAAACGATGAATAGTGAAATGATGAATAGTGATTGGTGAATAGTAAATGATGAATAGTAACTGATGAATAGTGAATTGTCGTGGTTAGGAAAGTGACCTGAAATCTCGGGTTGTTACAGTCGCCCCTCCAAAAGGGAATTCAGTCCCTGAATTCAAATGTTGTTGGTTTCGGAAGCAGGCTCGGGAAAAAGATGTGGATACTTGCGTCGCATTTGGTCTTCTCGTTCCCAAGTAAACTCGGGTCCTCTTCGAGAATTCCAGCGAACTTTCACGATAGGAATTCGACTCTGCTTCAATTGCTTGACCTCACGGTCCATGATTTCTACGGGTTCTTCCACAAAATTAAGCTTGTCATCTAGTTAAATTTCTTCGAGTGGGATAACGGACGACTCGTCGGAAAGACACTTCTTGAGGTTTGAAACATGAAATGTGTTATGAACGTTGCTGAGTTCTGACGGAAACTTAGGTGTGTATGCCAACTGACCGGCTCTAACTAGAATCCGAAATGGTCCGATACCGAGAGCTCAGTCTATCGGGTTATCAAAAATTGTATCATGCCTTTCCAAGGCAAGGCTTTCAATCATAGTTCGTGCTTCTACTTGAATCTAGGAGGTTCGTTGTTCAAGGGTATCAATTTCGTATGATGTACATCATGCATCGACCTAACTTCCGTTGTTTTCTCATTTCTTGTAACTGATTCTTGACTTGTGAAGTTTCCTTTGTTTTCTCCCGGTTTAGTTCTAGGTCCGTGAATTTAACTTTCCAAATTCGATATATAAATATGTATATGGTCACTTCGGCCATAGGGTGTCTTAAATGGTGCCTTTATATATTCCCGTGATGGTTATTTTTGCTGATGATGAAATTCGTCAATACTCGAAAGATTATCCTAATCCATTCAAAGTTGGTTATGTGGTATTGAATAAATCCTATAGTGTTCAGGTAGTTCTCTTAAGGATTCGTCGGGCTAACTATGGTAGAGCGTGTATATCCAATTAGAAAAGGAATATCTTAAAGGAATTGCTAGAAATCTGAGGGGTATCGTCTATCCTTTCGCCGTTTCTATGTCATAAAATATCTTTCATAATGTAGAGTCTCTCCTAGAGAAGTCAATGGTGCAAATTCAACTTAATGGCTGAGTGAGTGATGAGTGATGTAAGTATCCGGTGGGAGTTTGTTAAAAGGGGTGTTCATGAAAAATTCCATTTGTTTACAAAGCTTTTGAATGAAGATTGTTATTAATAATTTCTGAAAATGTGACTATTTTCTTCACGGCATAATTCCTCCTGAATTATACATAGGTGATCAGGCTATGTATAATTGAGGACCAACGATGCGATGCTTGGTTAAATCGAAACGGTATTACTTTTTCCCAAAAGTTTTAGATGGTGTTCAGCGTGTTGTTTTGATAAATGGTTTTCTAGATATTTCCTTTGAAAGTAACATGAAAATTGTCTCGCGTAGCGGTAGTAAATACTTGATAAAATGACAGGAAATCCATTTATAGGGTGGTACCAAATGGTTTATTTTGAAAGTTCTGAAAAAGAAAAAAATATAGTTCTCCCGTATGGTAGTAAAATAACTTGCATTAAATTTGTTGAATGGTTCATTGGATACATGGATGAATCTTATGAAATGGTATTAGTCTACTAATCCGTCAAGAATGAAATCGGCCTAATCCCTAGTAAGATAAAGGTATATTTTTGCGAAACTATAGAGAATTGAGCAATTGGAATAGGAATGGAATAAACGATGGTTATGATTATCGCGAAGATAACAAAAGATAGGTATTACATTGGATAGGAAAGTGCTTAATACAACTAGGTTACACCAACGTACCTATGGAAAGTACAAAAGAAAGATACAACCCTAGAGGGCTCAACTACGGTTTATTAAAACATGAACTCCTTCTGGTTAAGTATTGTTGTTGTCTTTGATGTTGCTAATGTCCTGACGGTCTCTCTCCCAAACACGCACGCTATTCCTCGAGCTAATTCCTCTTGGTCCCCATGTCCTGATTTCCTTTCGGGCAATTGTTCCTAAAGTGTCCAACTTCTCCACAACCATAACATGTTGGCGGTGGATTCTGATTATTTCTCCCAGGAGCAGCCCTGCATCCCTTAGCCAGATGACCGATCTTCCCACAATTGAAACAAGGTTTAGGGCAATCCCCCGGGTTATGATGTGTTTGGCATTTGTTACACTTTGGTAGAGTACCGGCGTAACCTTTCTTTTCAGTCGGACCCGCAACATAGGCCCGTGCAGTTTCTTGTCTTTTGGGTGGTGGTTGGTTGGCGTTGTTACCTTGGGTGTCATCCCATTTCCTTTTGTTGTTGTTGTTCTGGTAATTGTTGGTGTTATTGTTGTAGTTACGGTTTCGGTTGAAGTTATTGTTGTTGTTGTTGGCGGGTGTCACTTTCTTCAGAACTTGAGCTATGAGTTTTTGAGACATCCTGATTGCCTCATCAAGAGTTTGCGGATCAAAAGAAATCACATCACCACGGATGCTTTCGGGCAATCCACCAATGAAATTCTCTACCAACTTTTCATCATCAGGCACCATAGATGGGCATAGAGCGGCTAACTCTTGGTACCTCCGAATATAAGTCTCAATGTCATTTCCCACGGTTACCAGATCATAGAACTCTACTTCCAACTTCTTCACTTCGGTTCGTGGGCAAAACTTCTTAGTTACCAACTTTTTGAACTCGTCCCATGTGACCTTGTAAGCATTCTCCATCCCTATGGGCTTTGCATAGGAGTTCCACCACGATAAGGCTTGATCACGAAGCGTACTCACGGCAAACTTAACCTTGGAATCATCCGGACAGTTGCATAAGATAAACACGGATTCAGTATGTTCGAACCATCGAACCATGGCAGTAGCCCCTTCAGTACCCTTATACAAAGTAGGATCTCCACTCTTGAAATCCTTGTAAGTACATTTCTTCCCATTGGTTCCGTTGCTAGCTTCTCCCGATGTCCCTATCCGAGAAGCATCTTCGGCAGCTCTTGCGGCAACAGCGGCTCTTTCAATCTCTAGAGCTTCGGCTACACTATCCCTAACGAGCTTCCGGATAGCAGCCTGAGTCATTTCTGGGGTAGTCGTTGCAGCAGCCTTGGCTTTAGCTTTCCTAGGTGCCATAATTCTGGTAGATCACAACAGAATACATCAACAACAATCATACTAGAAATGATTATCGTACAAAATATATACAACCACAACATGTATATATATATCCACCACAAGTGTAAATACAACCACGATATGTACAACCACAACATGTACAACCTCAGCGTGTATAAATACAACCATGAGTACTCGTAATAGCAACGATCATTGTTCACTAGGTATACCACCACAACCATGCGTATATCCTCATAACACATGAATACAACACTTAAAAATTTTGGTCTACATTGACCGGTGTCATAGATAGCACAACCATACCCATATAGTAAAGTCAATACTTGGGGATCTCGTTGTACAACAATCAAAATACCACAAGTTTCTTTGAACCACGCCACACTTCCCGTGGCCAAGATGATAGTAAAAGCGAGTAAAGGTAAAAGCTAGGATGATGTCCTGAAGTGAGGTCCGGGGTTATGCATCGATTCATGTCTGAGATAATGTAGATTCCAATCCATCCTTGAGGAATCTATAGATGTTCCTGTTGAGTCCGTGATCTTGGTGTCATCCACAAGATGTTATCTAATTCATGTCAAGTGAGAATGGGAAAAAGGAAATGACAATGGTCGTACTGAAAGGCAAGGTTAGACTCCCGAATCTCGAAGGTCTCGGTGTCATATCTGATTGGTGGGGTGTTGTTACGATGACCAATGATGAAATCCAACTCATCGGTTTAGAATGTGATGTAATCAAACTTGGTAATGAAGAGGGAGTTGTGAAGAGTTCTCTTGTGGTGGTGTAATATTGCTCAAAGCATCTTGTTGGTTCATTATGTCATGGAAGTATGAGTCGATTATACCTGAGATAGTATAGAGTCTTTGCGAGGAATGCCACTCTTTGGCGATTTGTTGTTGCTCTTGTTTGGTCTGTGGGGCATCCAAACCTTCATGTGTAGTCTCAATTAGTTAGAGATCATCATCTAACGATGAAGAGTAGTAGGTTGTCTAACAGTAAGGGCTCTCGAACTCTCATCAACCTTAATCTATAAGGTGGTGTAGTGTCCTTAGTGGTAGATGGTAATGGTGTATCAAACCATGTACGCTTCTCAAGCGGTAAGTTAAGTATGTGAGTAGAGTCCCTGAAATGTGATGGTATAAATGGGGTTCCATATAATGATGATGAAGTCGATGGTGATAATACTGAAGGAACCACTACCTTCTTTTACGCTATCTTGCGATGTCTAAGCGGTAAAACTGGAGTATGCACTATGGGACGACCAATAGTGGTATGAGTAGCTGATACTGGTGGTAATACATGAGTAGTGAGTGTTCTAATAGTGAGGGAATGAAGATATACTATCTTTCTTGTAATAAACATTCTAATAGGTCCATAAGGACTAAGCATGTACGTCTTATCAAATGGTATACTCTGTATGGGCTGAAGTAATAGGGACATCCCGATCGTCTTGCGACGTCGGAACATAAGAGTTGGATTCTGCGGAAACCGGAATAGTATGGGATGATGAATCTGTAGGTGCACGAGTAACCAAAGGTGGTGCAATAAGTGAAATCTGAGGAGTAGGTGCAACAATGGGAGTAGTAGAAGACATAGCGTCCTCGATGTAAACATCAGAAAATATAACAATAGTGCGGGAATTGGAAGACATATCTCTGTGGCAACAATACAAAATGAAATGAATAACCCATGTAATGAATCCTCGCAAATAATAATGTGCACTTATGATGTAATGATGAGACGCTACCGTTGGGGTAGTTATAGTCTAGGGTATGAGGACAACCTAGTTCGCTATAACCATTGCTCTGGTACCAATCTGTCACACCCTGAATTTACCTGTTAATGGCAGCGGAATTGAATACCTTGGTGTGACTTTCATGGCGTCTCATACAATGGATATATTGAACGACCTAAAGTGTCGTTTTGAAAATACACGTTTGATCATAAATAAAATCAGAGTTTACAAAACATAGGTCCCAAATGATGTTGCAAGTTTAAAAACAAAACCATAGTAGATCAAACGGTTACATAAGTGCATGAAAATAAGTGATGCAAGTCGACCCCGCGACTCCAAGATGGTCCAATGCATGCCCACATGATAGCTAATAACCTGAAAATACATTGCTAAAAACGGTCAACATAAAGTTGGTGAGAGTTCATAGGTTTAATAAAATGAAGTTATACGATAGCCACAAGTATAAAGGTATGACATAAGTCACATAAAAATGATTGTACAATAGCCTTAAGCTCATGACCCCGACGCTGTGACTGAATTCTTTGGAGCCCCTGGGAGTGTTTTGCCAGACACTCAAATGAAAAGACATGAAATGCATCCGCTATCGGTTGTTGGTCAAAGCCAACACGGATGGAGGCGTCACCCTCGATAGATCTATCCACTCACTCTCGCTTACAGGTAAATTAACGGTTCATGATTATATGGGGACTTTCAATTGGCAACAAGGTAACTTAATCTATGTACAGGAAGTCTGATACTTTGGCTCGTATGGAAAACAGTTGCAATGTATTCTCCCCCGTGGGATTTGAAAATAATAATAAAATGTATACGGGGCTATGAAAACTCACCTGAAGTGATGATACAACAATGCTATGAAATCGGAATACTTGGAATAATTGAAATACTGGAACACTTGGAATACTTGGCAATAACAAGGCGCGAACACTAGCCGCTACCTAAAATGAATATGCATAATCTACTTAGATTATGAGGCAATGTAGTGCATGTACATGTATATGTAACCTATACCACTCGTCATTTGAAAATACTAGTTATCGTTGATATGTAAAGTTTTTCCAAAACTTGGTATAAATATGTTAACTTGTTAACGTAAAACTAGTCGTGTCATAATGTGTATAAAACGTTAGTGTTGGTCTTGGCGTTTTGAAAACCTTTGAAGTCATCTCATTGACGTGTTAGTGAAATAGTGACAATACGTGTCTCAACGGTTAAGGAAAACGGCTCTTCTATTTGTTGTTACTTGAAAAATATACTTTAGTTCGAACTATATTTATTAAAATAAAAGCTGTCAAATAAATAAAAGTATTTCTAGTTTAAAACGCGAATATCTTGATCGTTATAAGCTCGTTTTCTTCGTTCTTTATATCCATGGTTTCGTATAAACATGTACTAATATATTTTCAGTAGCCCGGGTCATCTAGGTCGCGTTAAACGCCTCAGTTTGTCCGTCGAAAGTCGTGTAACAGCATGTTATTTTCTGAAAATTAGTTTTCGTCGTTAAACTTTGAAAAATCATATCTCCTTCGTTATTAACTCGTTTTTATCCCCGTTTTCGGCCACGGCTTCGTCTCGGAATGTATTTTCTAAATATTTGGCCAAAAATTATCTCACACCTACTGATTTTCCCACGTTTCACTTTTAAGGACAGAATGTTTTATATACTTGTTAAGACTTGATTTTCTAGTTACTAACTTGTCCAAAAATGTCACAAACAACCACCAATCATTCTAAAACTTACCATATATCTTTTTAAGGTGTCAAGGGTCCTAAACATCATCATCCATGTAGATCTAACAAGGATCTAAGTATATAACACTTCTAGGGCTCATAAGTTGCAAAAGGTTTAAAAAGGAGTGGTATAACTAACATATACTTGCAAATCTTGTACAAAAATTATATAAACATGATATTAACTTGGAAAAATTATGAAAATGAGTTTTGACAACTTACTTGAAAGATTAGTGATAAAAAGATGATGAAAACCTAAGAAACCTTTGAGTTTGTATTTCAAAACCCTTAAAGGAATACTAGTGAGACTTGATTATGGATTGATCTTGAAAGTTTGATGTGTTCTTCCTCTTGTTCTTGTTTTGCCGAACACACACACACACATATAGAGATGAGAGAGTTTACTTGAGATATTATGTAAAATGAAGTGAAAATATGGAAGTTAAGTATATATATTAGACAAGATTTAGTGTGCATTAAATGAGAAGTGAAGTTTGCAACTTTTGATGTTTTTTGGGGTGGCTAGAGCCGGCGCACAAAGGAGAGAAGGGGGGGGGCCTCTTTTGATTAAACCATGTGATGATTATATATTGTTTATGTGTAATTAAATTAGTTTTAGGTGTAATCGGGTACCGCGTTTGCTAGAAATAAAATTTAACGGAGTTAGTCGGGACTTGACGAAGTCATAAAAATTACAAAAATATGTTGGGTACAAATATTGGGTGTTCGGGTAATTATTGTTTAGTTTTTACAAAAACCGTCGTAATTATATTAAACGTACGATATAAATTAAATAAATTCGCAAAATACCGGGTAATTGAATTTTATAATTTTCTTGATGTTAAAATGAGTATAAAAATATATCGGGACCATCGGGGGGATTGTCGGACGTGTTAGTCACATTTATCGATCGCGCGTTAACGTTTTAATTAAAAGTAATTATACGTAAAACGTCAAATGTAACAAAAATATTAATTTGATAAACCTACGAGTGGAATAGTATGAAAATGTAAATATGACAATATGCAGACTATTACTAGTCCGTATGCAATGATCCTACTGATGATGCATAAATTTTGCAGTCAAACCAAACCGTTACGCGAATATGAATACCCGTAAACTACGTTTACGCTGAAATGAATAATGAACATGAATAGTGATTCCCTCCCGGGGATGAATAGTGTCACATGAATAGTAAAATTCCTGAACGCTTCTCGAAGTCTCAAACTGACTCCAAAAATGATGAATAGTGAAATGATGAATAGTGATTGGTGAATAGTAAATGATGAATAGTAACTGATGAATAGTGAATTGTCGTGGTTAGGAAAGTGACCTGAAATCTCGGGTTGTTACAGTATACACATGGCTCATCTAAATTTTGAGTAAATCCAAACCTCTTGATTTCCTCATCAAATTTCTTATTCCATTGCCTGGATGCTTGCTTCAATCCATAAATGGATCTTTGAAGCTTGCATACACGCTCAGGAAATTGTGGATTCACAAACCCCTCAGGTTGCGCCATATAGATGTCTTCATCTAGGCGACCATTCAGAAAAGCAGTTTTGAGTAGGCAGCTATGGCTATAAGAATCCTAATAGCTCTAATGTCAGCCACAGGAGAAAATGTCTCCTCATAGTCAACACCGTATGTTTGGGTAAAGCCTTTAGCCACCAAACGAGCTTTGTAGGTGTGTACATTGCCATCCATGTCCGTCTTCTTTTTGAAGAGCCACTTACTCCCAACTACCTTAGCATTGGGAGGAAGGTCTACTTCAATCCAGACTTTATTGTCTTTCATGGATTGCATTTCCCCATCCATAGCTACCTGCCATTTCTCCTTTTTAGGACTATTAATGGCAGCCCTATAACTAGTTGGCTCATCATGATCCACTAGTATAGAATCCTCATCCTCTATGTTTAAACATTGACGATCAGGTGCTTTTGTAGATCTTGAAGATCTATGGATGGGTACCACTTCAACTTCAGGTGGAGGACCTAAACTTTCAGGTTCCACAGGAAGTGTGTTAGTGCCTTCAGAAGGTGACGTATCTTCATGATCACTTTCAAGATCATATGTTCTCCCACTGAATTCTTGAGATATTAGATTATCCTCAAGAACTTCGCCATACCTAGCCACGATGACCTTATTTTCTAGTGGGAAGTAAAAGTAGTAACCCTTCGTTTCCTTAGGGTATCCTACGAAGATACACTTAACAGATCTTTGTTGGAGTTTATCAGGTGAGTCAAGTTTAACAAACGCCTCACAACCCCAGACCTTTAAGTAAGAAAAGTTGGGAGCTTTTCCAGTCCATACTTCATATGGAGTCTTATCAACCTTCTTAGTTGGAATCCTATTCAACACGTGAACAGCTGTTTCAAGAGCATAATCCCAAAAGGATAAGGGAAGAGTTGTAAGATTAAACATAGATCGTACCATATCTAACAAGGTACGATTTCTCCTTTCAGATACACCATTTTGCTGTGGAGTATAAGGAGAAGTGAGTTGTTGGACAATGCCACACTCAGTTAGGTAATCTTTAAACTCTTGGCTTAAATACTCACCACCACGATCGGATCAAAGGGCCTTAATCTTCTTTCCGAGTTGTAGTTCTACTTCATTTTTAAAGACCTTGAATGTCTCAAAGACTTCATGTTTATGTTTAAGTAAATAAACATAACCATAACGACTATAGTCATCCGTGAAGGTCAAGAAGTAGCTAGCACCGCGCTTAGACACATGTCTAAGTGGACCACACACATCCGTGTGTACTAATCCAAGTAGATCTGAAGCCTTTTCCATATTCCTATGAAAGGGTTTCTTTGTCATCTTACCAGATATGCAAGATTCGCATTTATCAACTGAATCATCATTGATATTTTTCAAAAGCCCATCGTGTTGCAGCTTTTCCATGCGTTTCTTGCCTATATGAGCAAGACGACAGTGCCATAAATAAGACGAATCCAAGTTAGACTTGATTCTATTATTTCCGATGCTATACACAGAATTATTTCCGTTGGATGCATGATTATTCATATCAATTTCAAACACACCATCTAATGGAATTGCATTAAAATAAAAAACAGAATTTAAAGAAACTGAAATTCCATTATTATTAAAAGTATGCTCAAAACCATTATCCAACAATAAAGAAACTGAAACGACACCTCTAACAATAGACGGTGCGTAATGACAATTGTTCAATACTAAAATTAAACCCGAAGGTAACAGTAAATCAAAAGTCCCTATGGCTTCCACTGCTGCACGTATACCGTTGCCGACATACAAGTAGCATTCCCCATAGTTCAGCTTCTTCACTCCTCTAAGCCCCTGCGATGTATTACAAATGTGAGTACCATATCCTGTATCATATATCCAGGCATTTTGCTTACGAGGAAAGGAAAATAATTCAACCATAAAAATACCTGATGTGCTGGCGCCCTGCCCAGCCTTGGCATTTTTATTCTTGCGACACTCCTCAAGCAGCAATGGACAGTCACTCTTCCAATGTCCAGGAGTGTTACAGTGGTGACAAGCAGCCGTATCCTTTTTAGGATAATCCTTCTTAGGAGGAGGATTCTGCTTCTTGGGCTTCTGCTGATGGATCACGACCTGTTTTCCTTTGTCAGCTTTCCCTTTGCCCTTCTTGTTCACTTTGTGCGGTTTACCGGGCTTAGCTACCCTACCACCTCTAATTGCCATCACAGCAGGTGTAGGAGCTTTCTTAGCGAGTCCTTTCTCATGTTCAATGAGCATTGCATGCAAGTCAGAAAATGTCTTCCCCTTGCAATGCATGTTAAAGTTGCGCACGAAGTCGCCATACAATTCCTCATTGAGGGATTTATTCATGAGGCCAACTTTAACATCTTCCACATACCCGCATCCAAGTGCATCCAATTGGTCAAGATAACCTTTCATTTCTAGCACATGGGTACTTACGGGTTTTGTTGCTTCCTGCTTGCACTTTTCTATATTGTCAAGTACGTCATACAACTCAGCCATTGGAGGTTTCTCAAACATACGTCTGAGTTCCTCAATCATTTGCATCGGACCATGATTCTCAAACTATTTTACCAGCTGAGGATCCATCCCCAATAGCATGAGACAAGCCGCATCATTGTGCTTGTCATAAGCTTCGTTATACTCTCTTAGTGTATTATTAGAAGAGTTAGTAGGAGGAGCAACCGAAAGAGGCTCACTAAGACAATCATAACGTTTGGCTATCCTGAGGACAAGCCTTAGATTACGATACCAATCGTTAAATTTTTTAGTCCCAGTCAATTTCTCCTTTTCAATCATCATTTTGAAAGAGGAGGTAATGTTTGGAGTGTTTCCGGGTTGGGCCATTTCTACAGAAAAAGTTCAAAATTAGTATTTTTGATAATTAAACTTTTCAAGAAAATTAAACACCCATTGGTTAAATAACCATTTAATTTTCACTGAAAACTAGGATCCTAATTGACGCCGTTTCATTACATCAGCTTTGGCTGCTAGCAACAAAAGTGCTCAATAAGGTACGGGATCACCCAATTGCCAATATTCAATTGCAATTCCTAGAAATCATGGGACTTACATTATATTGCCAACCTCAGTTGCAAAATGTAAGCATGTTTCATCCCCAAATCTTTATGCCTTGGCGCCGTTCCATTACATCAGCTTTGGCTGCTAGTAATGAAAGTGCCCAATTAAGTTTACCAACTTAAGAAACTGTAAATTGACGTCGTTTCATTGCATTCAGCTTTGGCTGCTAGCAATGAAAGTACTCAATTTACCCTTAGACAACCAACCTTTGAACATCACATTCAGCTTTGGCTGCTAGTGATGTAGGATGAAACCTTAGGTGTTTCTTTTTGTAGTTGGATGGCATATAACTTAAATTTAAGGGTATTAAATTTTTGATGTATGTTATCAAAAAATATGTACAAAGATTTCATGCATTCATCTTTGTATCATATGTTTTCTACAAAAAACTGTTTACTCATTCGCAGCTTAAATCAACAAAATTTAATTGATGGCGTTGAGAAACTTACAACATTGCCTTAAGATGCTTCGTACTTTTTCATGGTGTACTTGGTAAGTCTATTATTGACGCACACGCGAGCGGAGGTCCAAACGTTCGCCGAAGCTAATTAAAAACGCGCCCCTTTAAGGTCACAATTTAATGCGTACCAACCTTATACCCACTTTATAGTTTGTCAATAACAGGTCCGCCGCTTCGACCACTTTTGTACAGTCGCATCAAATCAATTAAAACTTTAAGATTTAAAGCTTAAAACATTTATGTAGTAAATTATTAATTGCTAGTCTCGCCTGGGAGCAAATTACCGTGCGAAGCGAACCACTGTCGGCACATAAGACTTGGCAATTAAATCGTTTACTACAAAGGTTTCATAGTTATTAGATTCATTTATTTTTTTATTGAAAAAATTACCCTCTTTGTTGTTACAATCCATCATAATTAAATACAAAGAACAAGTAATTAAAAATAAATAAATAAACACTCAATAACACGTATATGATCATTAATCAATATCATATAGCCACATGCAAACCTTTTTGATAAATCCTATTAATTTATCTATGTGAATTTTAATGTATCTAATCAATAAAACTCCCATTGGTTTTCGAGCTCATTGTGCCCAATGGTCCACAGACGCCAAATAGCTTGGCCGCGTAAGTTTTAATTAACTAGATACCACATTGCACATAACCAATTTTAATTAATATATTAGGGTCTTCCCTAATTTAAGATCTATCTTAAAAATCATGTGGCAATTAAACAACAAAACATTCCATGACAAAATATGCAAGATTTTGTCATGGATCCCATATTGCACATATAATCATGTAGTCACATATTATCATGTCAATACATATACGCAATCTTATTAATTAATGACATCAACTACGGTACTCATTAATTAATCCCTAAAAATTGCATGCAAACCTAGGGTTTCTACTAAATTTTACAACACTAAAACCCTAAAATTAATTTAATGGGTGTCGACCCACTTTAAAAAAAATTAGGGTTTGTAAAAAAAATAAAACCCTAGCTAATTAATTGCATGTATCTCAACAAGATTCAATTTTTAAGGTTTTAGTAATTAAATACATGTTTAAAAACGCGGCTCATGATGCCACTGTTGGAATATGTGAATCATACAAATACTATAAACACATAAACATCAAGATCACGCAGCGGAATGGATCTACATAAACATATAATTAATTAAACTAAAAGAAAACGTACCTTTTTTATTCCTAGAAAGAACAAGGAATCACGTGCTTCCAAGAACAAAATATAAACCCTAACTAGGTTTATATGGATCGAACCAAACACAAACACACAAGCTAAAATAAGCTTGTTACCCGTTCTTGTACACACGCAATGCTAGCGTTCCAATGGGAAAAGCTAGGTTCAAATCACAAAACAAACCAAACACTTGTAAGCTTTACTTGGATCGAAAATCCTAGTGGATTTAAAAAGAGTCGATCGGTTCTTAGCTTAGAGAAGGAGAAGAAGAGGAGAATGGCTTGTTAGAGATTCAAGATAAGAGAAAAACCAAACACATTGTGATTGTATTTATAGGCTATCCCTAACCTCCTCTCCAAGCTACACAAACCGACCCCAAGCCCATAGGGGTTTGATCGGCCAAACAAACCCATGGGTTTGGGTTCTAGATCCTTCTCTTCCTACTTTGCATATGTAAGACCCTGTGAAAAACCCTTGTAATCAATCTTAATGATTAATAATAATCTCGTATTACCATTACTAAAGCCCATTTTCGCTAGAAATTTAAACTTTCCATTATTGTTATTAATAGCAATGCTTCTTATATATATATTGAACACCGACACTAGAGATAATACCTCCGATACAACAACACATTTTCACAACGACAAGCGATCATATTCATCTGACTATTTCGTTACACTTAGCAAGAATTAACGTCAACAAATACACTAATTAAAAACTTAATTACGAACCTTAATGATAATCTTAAAGTCTACACTACCTCAACCCATCGGACCTTTAATGTTCGGCCCACCAAATCTACTAGACCCAAACGGATCATACCAGCCCAATCATTACCCCATTCAATTGTATTAGCTTTCCTTGCTTCTTCTTTTTAACCGGTCGATATGTCTCCCCAAAAGAAAACCCATTTACATTGTTAAATATTGAAGGTGACTTTCATTTATTCTTACACCAACTGAATCATCCCTTAGCAGATTCTTTTGGTACAAAGTCACAAACTCGATGGTCAAATATTAGCATGCTAATAAACTTCATTTATTGTTCCATTTCTACACAAACGTGCAACTAAAATTGTTAACACAAAATTATATCATATCACCATTGTTCTTATGACCTTTCTACTATATTACTAACTAATGGCGATACTCCAAATACAAAATGAACCAAGGACCACGATGGAGACTCAGTAACTCAAATATTGATAACATATGTATAGAACCAAATATACGTATACATCCAAGGGCTAAAATCCAAAGCACAACTACTCATCCTCAACTCTACACTCAAACTAAGGTGATAACATACAAGTGTCCCAAAGACACAGTACTTCAATCATTGGTCAACAAGTCAATACCAAAAGAAGATATTTTGCTTATAAAGGAACATCTCATTCGATCTCTTCTAACCCCTACACACCTATCACACTCTATCACCATCCAAAACATTCCCTAACTAGAAAGAAGCCCTCTGTCGTGGAACTAGGAAGCAAATCCATTGGAGTCAAAACATATAAAGTTTTCGAAGCTCACTGCTTTTGGTGCCCCATTCGAACAACCAACTATTCCTTCACCACCTTAGGGAAGATATTGTAAGTAACTTGCAACCTCTTGTGTTCTATTTCATAACACACGATCCACCCATGCACACTCCATCACAATCATCATGCATGCATTGTTTTCATCATACGAATGCAACAACTATATTTTATACGTACCACCTAGTTTCAAACTTGTCTCACATTCACCATATGCACACGCCATACATTATTTTAGATCGAACATATTTATTTCTATGCATCGCTCCATTATAAACTCCTGCCCCATAATACCAAGTAAGGCTTAAGAACCCCTCACCTCTTGCTAATACACGTTCAATTCACCACACCATACATTATTATGTTTAAAACGTATATATGGACACTTCATCTCGTTACATGCATATTTTACTCGAACTCAAAATACTTGAGCTCAACCGGTTAACAAAAGATAGTAAAGACATGTCAAACCTTAACTTGTTCGAACCACTCCTGTCACGTTAAACATATAACCACTTCATGTATATCACCCTAATTCAACTCGAACACAAACTATAACTTCCACGCCAACCCAGTTGGAAAAGAAATAGACAAATATCCAACATTTTACTAGTTAAAACCCACTCGAACCTAACCCTTTCACATTTAATTTAATACGAAACATTTCATGCAACACATAGATATTTTTGGCACTTCTCAATAGTTCACATGACAAACTAAATAATTCGTATTCTGAGATCCCACTCACAAGGTCATATCGACACTCAAAATAAATCTTTTTAATGCTATTCGACTAGAGCAAAACACTTAGAAAATTTTAGACAATTCCCTTGGACTCAACACCATTCGACAAGGCTATAAACCTCAAAGGTATTTCCGAATTTACAAACACAACATCTAGATATTTTAGTACCACACGATAACCCACCTAGCAAACTATGTTTTCCATGTTTGCAGTTCCACCTCATGAACTCGTTATCAAGCTCAAAACATATCATTTTGATCGACCACCGCTAGTAACTAGCAAACGTTTTTCAGAAATTAATATAACCTTCGGATTGGGCCAAAAATCAAGCCCAACAAGGAATTTCGATGGCAAGGTCCAACAGGCCCGTATAATATATTTTTAGAATCCTAAAAATAGCCCAAATCTAAGCCCAAAACAGTTTTCACGCCCTCGCCTCTAAAACTCTTAACGGGCCATATTCCAAAACGTTAAATGGCCCATTAATGCAAAAATAACTTATTTTCTGAAATAATAAATTGAAATAAGTTAAAATAAACTTAATAAAGTTATAAAAATTTTCAGAATATTTTCCCGTCATTTTTATACAAAAAGGACTAAAAATGTAACGCGACTTAACCGAAAAGGACTAAAACTGCCAAACCTGGAAATTAAGGGACTGAAGCTGTGAAAATAGTTGTAAAGGACTTAATTTGGCATACCATTGAACTCCAAGCCTTATATGGACATCTGGACAATTATTGGACTATGGACTGAATAAGGACTAACGACGTAACGCAAACCACGGTTAGGGTAGAAAATGTAAAATATGGAAAGACCAAGGACCAACTGTACTAACTTGTCATTCTTATCCTCTTTTTCATTTTTGCTCCATATCTTTACTTTTTATGCATAGTTGCATTATATTTGCATATTAGTATTAGCATTAATGTCTTATTTACTCATTGAAGATATATGATCTTATGAGATGTGCAAATACCATAATCATATAACACTTTCACCTTTAACGATTGAATCGTTGTATAATCATCATCCACCATTCATACACACACACCACTAGAAATTAGTCAGATTCTCAGTTATTTATATATATTTACCAGGTTCTATATCGAAGTTGTTATAATCACCTCTGAGTTTATTTTTACCATCACCAGGAACGCATAAGGTGAGTCATGGCCTCATTTTTTAAACTCTTTATACTTTTTAAACTCCGTGAGGGGGATACATGCTATAACTAAATCACAAGTATTTTTCTGTATGCTACCTGACTTGATATATGCCTAAGTACACCATATTGCCATAAGACCCTTTATCATGAGCCATTAATCACTGCGGTGAACGCGAATATAATGAATAGATCTATTAGAGGTTGACGACCTATCCCACTAATACTGTGACGGAATGCTTTTTGCTAGTCGTATTAGTCGCGATGCATTATATTTGAGAGAAATAGGAATTGGCAAAATCACCTATTACACGAGGGCAAATTTTCATCATTAATTTGGTGGACACCTCCGTTTATGCGGTACTTTGTTAACGTTTGCGTGTCATGAGACTTAGGGCAATATATGAACTGCAATATCAATCTTTTTAAACTGATTGTATCTCCAATACAATCTTGCTTGTGATTGAACTGATATTTAAATTACAAACTCCATGATTTCACTCAACATTATGTGACTTTTAAGCATGTATCTCAGGGAACTAGAGGAGCACGGCAAGGCATGGAGCAGGCATACCCTATCTTCAATAAATGGTGTAAAATAAGTTGTAATTCAGTTAAAATAATGTTTCTTTGAAGAAACCTTAGCACTCTGATGTAATGTTTTATAACTGAATTTGTATTATGGACCTATGTAAATTAAAAATGCCATCTTAGGCTGTTTTTCTATGATTTTGTATTCGATCCTCACAGTAACACCCAAATAAATCTTCCGCTGCCACAAACCAAATTTGGGGGTGTTACAGTTTGGCATCAGAGCTTTGGTTATAGAGAACCAAATGTTTTCAAACGTTGGACTATAACTACATTTTTTCAAACAAATTAATTATACACCATGTTACCTTAAACCCTCCATGCCTGCTTGCTGCCACAATCGGTACGTTATACATTAGAATTATCTGATGGGAGTTTGTATATTTGATAGCTATTGCACACAACTAGATCATTTCATGCTTATATCACACCACTTGATGTTAGTAAGTTACTTATTTTACTATATTACAGTACTATGTCATTCATCACCCACTTTAGTATATCATCGGAACCGGACTCCGAGGGATCACTAGCATCAGTCACGTCCCCCGTACTTCCCGATGCTGTAGTACCAGAGATTGTGCCCGACGCGATCGAGCCCCTTGTGGAGGGTGGAGTAGCCGCTATACCTTTATTAGATGACCCTCATGTGCCAGCTTTGCCAGCACCTACGCTACCACCACATTTTGTCTATGACACCTACTCTCCTTTTTACATACCACCCCCTGACGACTTGTACTATGAGAGTCAGCAATGGCTCCCTGCTGATGATTTACCCGAGCCCCATCATGTTGCACCACCACCACTACCTGACCATATACTTGACATACATACCCAGACATATCCACTACCACCTCGACAGCGGGATCCGATTCCTGCAGAGGATATTCCTTCATCGAGTAGACGTCGCACCTCAGACCAGATACACCCATCCTCACCATCACTGCCTTACCCTCCTGATTTCATTCCCCCAGCTCAGACCCATGATGCTTGGGAAGGATTTAGACCAGTAGTCACCCACACTCTTATACCATCCACAGTGGTGACACGACTTGAGAGTCACGGAGAGCAGATCGAGTCACTTCTTCGGATGATCGACCATGTGCCATTGGATTCCCCAGGGACTATCAGCGATACTCTGCATAGGTTGGCTTCCAACAGAGCAGTGATACAGCAGTGCCTGAGACAGATGCAGATAGACTTGGCAGATACCCGTTCCCACGCGATATCAATACGCAGAGAGGGACAGGACTTAGCTTGGGAGGCGCACACGGCACAGCGTAGAGCGGACGCATTAGAGAGACTCATGGGAGACATACAGATGGAACATCAGGCTGAGATACAGAGACTCAGAGACCAGATCTCAGAGCTCACGAGGCGTACGGATAGACCTGAGCAGTAGACATAGTTAGCATATTGTATAGTTGAGACATTGTAGTCTGCCGCATGTGGCAATTAATAAAGACTCTTGTATCGTTTTGTTGTATAAACTCAACTGATCAAGTTATTAATGTTGTAATGCTGGTAGTAATGTACTATATATCTGTTAACTTATGTATTATGGTTGTTCGTATGTATTGTAATTGTATCCAGATATGTCGTGATGTTACTTGTTCTTATTATGATTCTCAAGATTGTGTAAATATTGTAAAGACCTGAACACATATAATATGGTGATATGTTGAAGAAGTCGATGAATTTCAGTTTGTATGATTAAAGCGATTGTACCTTAACAACCCCACATCTGTAAATTGATAAATTACAGAGACATCATAATTATGGGAAGATATTCAATTTAATCATCATTTCACACCATGATTACATTGTGCATATACTCAGCTATTCTATCCAAAATCTAAATTTGCATTTTTGTGACATTAATAGAAAATGGCACATAGCGACAACGAAACCACCAACGCAACCATAACACTAACGCATGAGGAGGTTCGAAGAATGATTGATGAAGGCATCACCGCAGCACGCGAGGCCGATGCAGCAAACCGCTCGAGCAACACTATGGGAGCAACAAATGAAAGTGAGGCATCTACTCCACGTAAATGCACTTACAAAGAATTTTTAAGTTGCCAACCAACCACCTACCGAGGCGTAGAAGGAGTGACGGAACTAGCACAGTGGTTTGAGTGTATGGAGACGGTATTCATGAGAAGCAACTGTGCAGAAATCAATAAGGTCACTTTCGCCACTGGAACTTTAAGGGGAAATGCATTATCCTGGTGGAATGCTACGGTCAAAATAATGGGTACTGAAGCAGCATTTCAGATCTCCTGGACCAAACTAAAGAATAAAATGCTGAAAAATTACTGTCCCCGGACTGAGGTCAGAAAGCTTGAAGATGAATTTTACCAGTTAGAAGTGAAAAACAATGATGACGGTGCATACAACCGGAGATTTCAAGAGTTATCTCTTTTGTGCCCACACATGGTACCTGACTTGGAAAAGACATTGGAGAAATATGTGGAAGGATTACCTTCAAGCATTGAGGGAGACGTTACCGCATCACACCCACAAACCCTCGAAGCTGCATTCGTATTTGCTCAGCGAATGATGAGTCGAGTGCTTAAACGAGGTTCTAACTCCACAGTCAGTGGACAAAAGAGAAACTATGATAACCGTGACGGCAACAACCGGAACAGCAACAGTTATTACCATCACAGCAGGAGCTACCGCAGCAATGATCGAAGCAACCGCAATAGGAACTATCAGCAAAGCAGGAATGATAGACATCAACAACAAAACCGCAGACAAGAAGCTGCTAGAGCTTATGTGGCCACACCTGCTGAAGGAAAAGTGTATGCTGGAACAAAACCCCAGTGTAACAAGTGCAAGATGCATAATACCGGACCTTGTACCGCCATCTGCGGTAACTGTAGGAAAATAGGCCATGTAACCAAGGACTGTAGGGCCACGGGAGCAAACGCATACCCAATAGCAGTGAAGTGCCACGGTTGTGGTGAAGTGGGTCATTATAAAAGTCACTGCCCCAAGAATGTCAATCAGGTTGCCAGAGGAAGAGCTTACGTGCTCGGAGATGGAAACGTGTCACCGAACCCCAACGTCACTACGGGTACTTTCTTACTGAATCAAAATAGTGCTAAAATATTATTTGATTCTGGAGCCGATAGAAGCTTTGTATCTACTTCATTTGCTTTATTGCTTAAGATAGCGCCTGTAGAATTAGACACCTCGTACGAAGTTGAGATAGCCGACGGAAAATTGTTAAACACCAACACCGTACTCAAAAACTGCACCCTAACCCTCCAAAACAAATCATTTCCAATCGATCTCATGCCCATCCAACTTGGAAGCTTTGATGCGATTGTGGGTATGGATTGGTTATCCAAACATCATGCCCGAATCATCTGCGATGAAAAAGTTATCCAAATCCCCATAGACAATGAAACGCTTATCGTTCGTTGTGACCACTACAAAACCCAACTCAATATCATCTCGTACATCAAAACGGTGAAATACATAAACAAAGGGTGTCACGCATTTTTAGTCCAAGTAACGGAAGATAAATCGAAAGAGAAAGAAAAGCGACTAGAAGAAGTGCCAGTGGTAAATGAGTTTGCAGAAGTATTCCCTGAAGACTTGCCAGGAATTCCACCCATCCGGCAAGTAGAGTTTCGAATCGATTTAGTGCCTGGAGCAGCACCTGTTGCAAAAGCACCATATCGATTAGCCCCTTCCGAAATGAAAGAATTATCTGAGCAGTTGAAAGAACTGTCAGATAAAGGATTCATCCAACCCAGCTCATCACCTTGGGGAGCACCAGTCCTGTTTGTCAAAAAGAAAGATGGAACATTCCGAATGTGCATCGATTATAGAGAGTTGAACAAACTCACAGTGAAAAATCGATACCCATTACCAAGAATAGACGATCTATTTGACCAACTGCAAGGATCGAGTGTTTACTCAAAAATCGATCTAAGATCAGGATACCACCAACTAAGAGTCAGAGAAGAAGACGTTCCCAAAACAGCCTTTCGAACACGATACGGACATTACGAATTCCGCGTAATGCCATTTGGTCTTACCAACGCACCCGCAGTGTTCATGGATCTAATGAACCGTGTATGTAAGCCGTATCTGGACAAATTTGTAATCGTATTCATTGACGACATTTTGATCTACTCACGCAACAAACAAGAGCATGCAGAACATTTGAGAACCATTTTGGGTGTACTCAAACAAGAGAAACTGTATGCAAAATTTTCCAAATGTGATTTTTGGATCTCCACCGTTCAATTCTTAGGTCACATCATCAACAGTCAAGGAATCCACGTTGATCCCGCCAAGATCGAAGCAGTCAAAGGTTGGGCTTCGCCCACCACTCCCACTGAAATTCGACAATTTTTAGGACTCGCTGGTTACTATCGAAGGTTTATAGAAGGTTTCTCCAAAATCGCAAAACCTTTGACAGAACTCACTCAGAAAAACAAGAAGTATATCCGGGAAGAGAAACAAGAATCAGCATTCCAACTCTTAAAACAAAAACTCTGTGAAGCACCAATTCTAGCACTACCGGACGGAAGCGAAGACTTTGTAGTATATTGTGACGCATCACATCATGGGTTAGGTGCGGTGCTAATGCAAAGAAACAAAGTCATAGCTTACGCTTCTCGACAGCTCAAGAAGAATGAGGAAAATTACACCACTCATGATCTAGAACTAGGAGCAGTAGTATTTGCTCTTAAGATATGGAGACATTACCTATATGGTACAAAGTGTACGGTATACACCGATCACAAAAGTCTTCAACACATACTGGATCAGAAGGAGTTGAATATGAGACAGCGCCGATGGATAGAGCTACTCAACGACTACGACTGTGAAATCTGCTACCACCCCGGTAAAGCGAATGTCGTGGCCGACGCGTTAAGCAGAAAAGAAAGAACCAAACCTCTTAGAGTTCGATCATTAGAAATGACAATTCATTCACCACTTCCATCTCAAATACTCATAGCCCAATCAGAAGCTCTTCAAGAAGAGAATCGAGCTCACGAGAAAATTAAGGGCATGCTAGAAAGCGAGAATGGATTCATACGAAGACCTGATGGAATGTTATGCTTCAAGAAAAGATGCTGGATTCCTCTCTATGGAGGTATTCGTGATTTTATCATGCATGAATCTCACAAGTCTAAATATTCCATTCATCCCGGATCCACCAAAATGTACCAAGATCTCAAACAACTCTACTGGTGGCCAAACATGAAAGCCGACATTGCAACATATGTTGGGAAGTGTTTGACTTGTTCAAGGGTCAAAGCTGAAAGTCAGAAACCTTCTGGACCACTTGTACAACCGGAGATACCAGTTTGGAAATGGGAACGAATCAATATGGATTTTATTACCAAGTTACCAAGAACGTCGACCGGATATGACACTATTTGGGTTATCGTCGATCGTTTAACCAAATCAGCTCATTTTCTGCCTATCAAAGAAACTGACGAGTTGGACACACTCGCTCAATTATACTTCAAAGAAATCATAATCAGACATGGAGTCCCGATCTCTATCATTTCAGACCGAGACAGTCGATTCACCTCAGGATTTTGGCAATCCTTGCAGAAAGCCCTCGGTACTCAAATGGATATGAGCACCGCTTATCATCCTCAAACTGATGGACAAAGTGAAAGAACAATCCAAACCTTAGAAGATATGCTCAGAGCATGTGTGATTGACTTCGGAAAAGGTTGGGATAAACACTTACCATTGGTTGAATTCTCGTACAACAATAGTTACCAAGCTAGTCTGAAGGCTGCACCTTTCGAAGCACTTTACGGAAGAAAGTGCAGATCACCTATTTGTTGGACAGAAGTTGGTGACATGCAGCTTACCGGACCAGAACTAATCCACGACACCACAGAGAAAATATTCAAAATCAAACATCGTCTCCAAGCCGCTCGTGACAGACAAAAGAGTTACGCAGACGTGAGAAGGAAACCCATGGAGTTTGAAGTCGGAGATAGAGTTATGCTAAAAGTTTCGCCCTGGAAGGGGATGATACGCTTCGGAAAGCGTGGAAAACTCAACCCAAGGTACATTGGACCGTTCAAAATCCTCGAAAGAATAGGTCCAGTTGCCTATAAGTTAGAACTCCCGGAAGAACTCAGTAGGATACACCCTACTTTCCACGTATCCCAACTTAAGAAATGCCTATCGGACGAGACTCTCGTCATTCCACTGAAAGAGATTAAACTGGACGACAAACTTGTATTCACAGAAGAACCCGTAGAGATAATGGATAGAGAGGTTAAGCAACTCAAGCAAAGCCGTATTCCTATTGTGAAAGTAAAATGGGACTCTAAAAGAGGACCAACGTACACATGGGAACGCGAAGACCAAATTCGTGAAAAATATCCCCACTTATTCTCGTAAATCACTCTTAGTAGCCATTTTAGACTTGAATTCCGGGACGGAATTCGAATGAGGAGGGAAGTACTGTAAGACCCTGTGAAAAACCCTTGTAATCAATCTTAATGATTAATAATAATCTCGTATTACCATTACTAAAGCCCATTTTCGCTAGAAATTTAAACTTTCCATTATTGTTATTAATAGCAATGCTTCTTATATATATATTGAACACCGACACTAGAGATAATACCTCCGATACAACAACACATTTTCACAACGACAAGCGATCATATTCATCTGACTATTTCGTTACACTTAGCAAGAATTAACGTCAACAAATACACTAATTAAAAACTTAATTACAAACCTTAATGATAATCTTAAAGTCTACACTACCTCAACCCATCGGACCTTTAATGTTCGGCCCACCAAATCTACTAGACCCAAACGGATCATACCAGCCCAATCATTACCCCATTCAATTGTATTAGCTTTCCTTGCTTCTTCTTTTGAACCGGTCGATATGTCTCCCCAAAAGAAAACCCATTTACATTGTTAAATATTGAAGGTGACTTTCATTTATTCTTACACCAACTGAATCATCCCTTAGCAGATTCTTTTGGTACAAAGTCACAAACTCGATGGTCAAATATTAGCATGCTAATAAACTTCATTTATTGTTCCATTTCTACACAAACGTGCAACTAAAATTGTTAACACAAAATTATATCATATCACCATTGTTCTTATGACCTTTCTACTATATTACTAACTAATGGCGATACTCCAAATACAAAATGAACCAAGGACCACGATGGAGACTCAGTAACTCAAATATTGATAACATATGTATAGAACCAAATATACGTATACATCCAAGGGCTAAAATCCAAAGCACAACTACTCATCCTCAACTCTACACTCAAACTAAGGTGATAACATACAAGTGTCCCAAAGACACAGTACTTCAATCATTGGTCAACAAGTCAATACCAAAAGAAGATATTTTGCTTATAAAGGAACATCTCATTCGATCTCTTCTAACCCCTACACACCTATCACACTCTATCACCATCCAAAACATTCCCTAACTAGAAAGAAGCCCTCTGTCGTGGAACTAGGAAGCAAATCCATTGGAGTCAAAACATATAAAGTTTTCGAAGCTCACTGCTTTTGGTGCCCCATTCGAACAACCAACTATTCCTTCACCACCTTAGGGAAGATATTGTAAGTAACTTGCAACCTCTTGTGTTCTATTTCATAACACACGATCCACCCATGCACACTCCATCACAATCATCATGCATGCATTGTTTTCATCATACGAATGCAACAACTATATTTTATACGTACCACCTAGTTTCAAACTTGTCTCACATTCACCATATGCACACGCCATACATTATTTTAGATCGAACATATTTATTTCTATGCATCGCTTCATTATAAACTCCTGCCCCATAATACCAAGTAAGGCTTAAGAACCCCTCACCTCTTGCTAATACACGTTCAATTCACCACACCATACATTATTATGTTTAAAACGTATATATGGACACTTCATCTCGTTACATGCATATTTTACTCGAACTCAAAATATTTGAGCTCAACCGGTTAACAAAAGATAGTAAAGACATGTCAAACCTTAACTTGTTCGAACCACTCCTGTCACGTTAAACATATAACCACTTCATGCATATCACCCTAATTCAACTCGAACACAAACTATAACTTCCACGCCAACCCAGTTGGAAAAGAAATAGACAAATATCCAACATTTTACTAGTTAAAACCCACTCGAACCTAACCCTTTCACATTTAATTTAATACGAAACATTTCATGCAACACATAGATATTTTTGGCACTTCTCAATAGTTCACATGACAAACTAAATAATTCGTATTCTGAGATCCCACTCACAAGGTCATATCGACACTCAAAATAAATCTTTTTAATGCTATTCGACTAGAGCAAAACACTTAGAAAATTTTAGACAATTCCCTTGGACTCAACACCATTCGACAAAGCTATAAACCTCAAAGGTATTTCCGAATTTACAAACACAACATCTAGATATTTTAGTACCACTCGATAACCCACCTAGCAAACTATGTTTTCCATGTTTGCAGTTCCACCTCATGAACTCGTTATCAAGCTCAAAACATATCATTTTGATCGACCACCGCTAGTAACTAGCAAACGTTTTTCAGAAATTAATATAACCTTCGGATTGGGCCAAAAATCAAGCCCAACAAGGAATTTCGATGGCAAGGTCCAACAGGCCCGTATAATATATTTTTAGAATCCTAAAAATAGCCCAAATCTAAGCCCAAAACAGTTTTCACGCCCTCGCCTCTAAAACTCTTAACGGGCCATATTCCAAAACGTTAAATGGCCCATTAATGCAAAAATAACTTATTTTCTGAAATAATAAATTGAAATAAGTTAAAATAAACTTAATAAAGTTATAAAAATTTTCAGAATATTTTCCCGTCATTTTTATACAAAAAGGACTAAAAATGTAACGCGACTTAACCGAAAAGGACTAAAACTGCCAAACCTGGAAATTAAGGGACTGAAGCTGTGAAAACAGTTGTAAAGGACTTAATTTGGCATACCATTGAACTCCAAGCCTTATATGGACATCTGGACAATTATTGGACTATGGACTGAATAAGGACTAACGACGTAACGCAAACCACGGTTAGGGTAGAAAATGTAAAATATGGAAAGACCAAGGACCAACTGTACTAACTTGTCATTCTTATCCTCTTTTTCATTTTTGCTCCATATCTTTACTTTTTATGCATAGTTGCATTATATTTGCATATTAGTATTAGCATTAATGTCTTATTTACTCATTGAAGATATATGATCTTATGAGATGTGCAAATACCATAATCATATAACACTTTCACCTTTAACGATTGAATCGTTGTATAATCATCATCCACCATTCATACACACACACCACTAGAAATTAGTCAGATTCTCAGTTATTTATATATATTTACCAGGTTCTATATCGAAGTTGTTATAATCACCTCTGAGTTTATTTTTACCATCACCAGGAACGCATAAGGTGAGTCATGGCCTCATTTTTTTAAACTCTTTATACTTTTTAAACTCCGTGAGGGGGATACATGCTATAACTAAATCACAAGTATTTTTCTGTATGCTACCTGACTTGATATATGCCTAAGTACACCATATTGCCATAAGACCCTTTATCATGAGCCATTAATCACTGCGGTGAACGCGAATATAATGAATAGATCTATTAGAGGTTGACGACCTATCCCACTAATACTGTGACGGAATGCTTTTTGCTAGTCGTATTAGTCGCGATGCATTATATTTGAGAGAAATAGGAATTGGCAAAATCACCTATTACACGAGGGCAAATTTTCATCATTAATTTGGTGGACACCTCCGTTTATGCGGTACTTTGTTAACGTTTGCGTGTCATGAGACTTAGGGCAATATATGAACTGCAATATCAATCTTTTTAAACTGATTGTATCTCCAATACAATCTTGCTTGTAATTGAACTGATATTTAAATTACAAACTCCATGATTTCACTCAACATTATGTTGACTTTTAAGCATGTATCTCAGGGAGCTAGAGGAGCACGGCAAGGCATGGAGCAGGCATACCCTATCTTCAATAAATGGTGTAAAATAAGTTGTAATTCAGTTAAAATAATGTTTCTTTGAAGAAACCTTAGCACTCTGATGAAATGTTTTATAACTGAATTTGTATTATGGACCTATGTAAATTAAAAATGCCATCTTAGGCTGTTTTTCTATGATTTTGTATTCGATCCTCACAGTAACACCCAAATAAATCTTCCGCTGCCACAAACCAAATTTGGGGGTGTTACATCCTTCTCTTCCTACTTTGCATAATTAGTCCATTAACGGCCGTTATCTCTAACTCCGTTAAGTACTAACTGTCGTTAAGTATTGTTTTGTGAAATGAATAAATAAAATACAAAATATATTTAATTTATTCAAACCATTGGAACTCTCACGTATTGTGTGCAATCCCGAGTCTCGGGTTCGAAACCAGACATACATATATTAAAAGTTATACATAAACTCTAACAATTGTTACCTCTAACACAAGTGTTAGATTCACTTTTGCTAGCTGTTCTTTCTATCAGATGTCCTTAGACTTGCTCATTATACTTAAAAGTATAAAATGATAGAAAGTGAGTTGAGTCAGTTACTATCTGACCAACTGAGCCATCAAGTCAATGTGAAACATGATAACTAGGTTTCAAGAAAGAAGTTTTAAAGAATTTAATTAACTTCGGTGTAAACCTTTGTTAAGAATCCCCAAACTCAGTCCATCATAAACCTATTATTTTAGCAACTAGAATCATTCTTATGCTTCCATTTCACTTGAAACTTCTTTTGTGCTCAAAGTTCATACCTGAAAATGTTAGTCCGAAACCAAGAAACAAAATGCAAAGCATTTGTCTTATAGCAGTATCATAATATGACTAACAAATATGAACTTAACAAAAAAAAATTTGTACTAGCAGCACAAACTTTTCACTAACAGTAGTAACTTATAAAGCCAGCAGTACAATCAAAAATTTATATACAAAAACACATAGTTTTAAATCATTGAGGATTAAGCATCCCAATACTTGCTACCAAGTACTGAAACCTTCCAACATCAAAAGCTTTGGTAAGAAGATCTGCAAAGTTGTGATCAGAATCAATTTTAAGAACTTGAATCAACTTTTTCTCATTATAGTCTCTAATAAAATGATGTCTAATTTCAATGTGTTTTGTTTTAGAATGTTGCACTGGATTTTTAATTATGCAAATTGTACTACTATTATCAATATGTATGACAGTGTTCATGAAATTGTACCCATAGTCAAGAAGTTGGTTTTAAAGCCATAGGACTTGACCACAGCAACTTGCAGCAGCTACATATTCAGCTTCAGTCGTTGAAGTAGCCACAATTGTTTGCTTTTTACTCTGCCATGAGATAAGTATACACCTAAGGAATTGACATCCTCTAGTTGTTGACTTTCTGTCCAAGCTAGCATCAGCATAATCACTATCCAAAAATGCTACCAAGTCAAAAGGTGATTCTCTAGAATACCATAGACCCAACCAAGGTTGACCCTTGAGATATCTAAAAATCCTCTTGACAGCTGTTAAATGAGAAACCTTTGGAGTTACTTGAAATCTTGCACAAGCACAAACAGAGAACATGATATCAGGTCTTGATGATGTGAGATACATCAAAGAGCCTATCATAGATATGTAAGTGTGTACATCTACATTGTCTCCATTTAAATCTTTAAGAAGTGGCTTCTCAGAGTCCATTGGTGTGCTTGCTACTTTTGAATTAGCAAATTGAAATTTTCTAAGAATCTCAGCAACATATTTATCTTGGCTGATAAATATGTCTCCACTTGATTGCTTAACTTGCAGACCTAAAAAGAATGTAAGTTCCCCCATGGAACTCATCTGAAACTTATGATACATAAGCTTCTCAAACTCCAAACACATCTCCTTCCTTGTTGATCTAAAGATGATATTATCCACATACACCTGCACTAGTAAAAGATCATTCTTGTGCTTCTTGATGAATAATGGCTGATCAATCTTGCCTCTTTGAAATCCATTTTCTGTGAAATAGGAAGCCAGTGTTTCAAACCATGCTCTTGGTGCCTGATGAAGGCCATAAAGAGCCTTAACGACCTTGTACACTTTGTCTGGATGATCTGGGTCAGTAAACCCTGGAGGTTGTGAGACATACACCTCTTCTTCAATAGTACCATATAAAAAAGCACTCTTGACATCCATGTGATAAACTGTGAAGCCCATAAATGAAGCATAAGCCAAAAATAACCTAATGGCTTCAATCCTTGCTACTGGAGCAAAAAACCTCTTCATAGTCTATCCCTTCTTCTTGTGTGTACCCTTGGGCTACTAATCTAGCCTTATTCCTAATCACTATGCCCCTTTCATCCCTTTTATTTCTGAAAACCCATCTAGTGCCAATTACCCTTAAATCTTTGGGTAAATCAACTAGCACCCATACCTTCTGAATCTTAAACTGAAGAAGCTCTTTTTGCATAGCTTATACCCAGCTTGAATCATCTAGGGCTTTAAGAACATTCTTTGGTTCTGCTTGTGAGAGAAAACATACAAACAAGCAAGAGTTGGAAAACTCATGCTGCTTTGAAGCATAAAGGGCATCAAGAAGCCTTTGTTGGTCTGAAGACATCAGTTGTTGCCTTGTCTTCACCCCTGATTGTACATCTCCAATCACATTGTCCAGGAGTGGACTTTGTGAATCCTTGTGTGTGGTGTAGAAGGAACTTGATAGTTAGGTGGGAGATTATTGAAATCCACCTCTTCATCTGAGAAATCTGCTTCATTTGAGTCTGATGAGCCAGCAGTAGAAACATTTGGCTCAGTAGTAGAAAAATTAAGCCTAGTAGTAGAATGCTCTGTCTCAGCAATACTATCATTAGTAGAAACATTGTCTTGTTCCTTTGTTCCATCTTCCTTGTTTTCATCATCAATCCCTTCTTTTGCTTCATCAGAAGAAGGTTCATCAATTTTTGAAGTTGAAACCACACTGGTATTTATTGGCATCCATACATGATCTTGATTTGTCTCCTTGTCTAACCCTGCCTCATTTGTTGTTTGTGAACCTGAAAAATCATTAGTTTCTGCAACAACAGGCACATAATTCATAGAATCGGTTAGTGTCTCAAGATCAAATAGCCAATTAGGACCTTGACCTGCTACATTGGATTTATTCTCTAAAAATTGCACATGCAGGTTTTCCTCTACTCTTCTAGTTCTTGAGTTGTATACTTTAAAAGCTTTGCTATTAAGAGAATATCCAACTAAGAATCCTTCATCTGCTTTACCATCAAACTTTCCAAGATGGTCTAAGGTATTCAGAATTGTCACATGACATCCAAAAGGTCTAAGAAATCCTATTGCAGGAGTTCTACCTCTAAAAAGCTCATATGATGTCTTATTGTGAGATTTGACAACCAAAACCCTATTTTGAACATAACAAGCAGTGTTGACTGCTTCTGCCCAAAAAGTGATAGGCAACTTAGAGTCGGCTAACATGGTTCTAGCAGCTTCTATGAGTGTTCTATTTCTCCTTTCAGCAACTCCATTTTGCTGAGGAGTTCTAGCTACACTAAATTCTCTCCTAATACCTTTTTCCTTGCAGAAGTTATCCATAACTCTATTCTTAAACTCTGTCCCATTATCACATCTAATGACCTTTACTCTTTTGCTTACTAGGTTTTCTATCTCTGTAATAAATGTTTTAAGAATGCTAGAAGTCTCATCCTTAGAACCTAAAAAGAAAATCCATGTAAATCTACTATAGTCATCAGTAATAACTAGACAATATCTTTTATGCATCATACTACTAACAGAAGTAGGTCTAAATAAGTCCATATAAAGCATAAACAATGATTGATCAATAGAGTTAAAAAATTTGGGCTTACAAGAGGCTTTGTGTTGTTTGCCTTTAAGACAACCAATGCATGTTTGGTCATTTTCAAATCGTTTTTTAGGTAAACCTCTTACCAAACCATTCTTAACAATCTTATTTATGGTTTTGAAGTTAATGTGACCAAGCCTCCTATGCCATTTCATAGATTCATCCAATGTGGCCTTTGCAACTAGACAAGTAAGTGCCTCTTTAGGAACGATCTTCTTCATATCAACACTGTACATGTTGCCCTTCTTGGAATTTTAAGAAGTACTTGACTTTCATCAGGCATCTTAAAATCAGAAGAAAGTACAAGACATTTAGTCTGAGTAAAAAGAACTTTGTTCTTTTTGTCACATATTTGTGAGACACTAAAAATATTATACTTTAGCTCTTGTACATAGTACACATCTTCAAAATCTAATTTACCAGTTTTAAGAGTACCTTTACCAGTAATCTTGCCACCGATACCACCTCCAATGGTAACTTATCCACCATCTAATGATTGAAAGTTGGAAAGATAAGACATGTTGACAGTCATGTGCCTTGAACACCCACTATCTGAATAGCCTTGATCTTCATGATCTGTTGGTGAATGTTCCTGCACACAAATAAGGAAATTAGTTTCCTTGGGGAACCCAAGCCATTACTGACTTGGATTTGCCATGTGCATCAATGTAATTAAATCTCTTGAGAACAGTTGATGCACCATTGGATTTGAGAGGTTTCCAAATCCAACATGCTGAGGCCTTAACAACATTGGCCTTCTTTTCCCTAGCAGTAGAACCCTTAGGTTTCCAAATTTGTTTTAGTGAAACTGCTTTTGTTGGAAAAGGTTTTTTAGCAGTTGTTTGTGCATGTTTGAAAGGTGTTTTTGCACTTTGTACTGCTGATTTAGGGTAAACAGAGTAAAAAGGTCTGGCAGTAGAAACTGCTTGTCTAGAAGTAGAATCTTTTGGTCTAGCAGTAGAAACTGCTTGTCTAGAAGTAGAATCTTTTGGTCTAGCAGTAGAAACTGCTTTTGGTCCAGACTTTGATGAAACTGCTCTGGTTGTTGTTCTTGTATATTTAGAGTAACTTTTAGGAGTATGCCTTTTTAAATTCACACAATTGTTTGTATACCCAGATACCCTTTGGTTGCAGAAAGCTAAAAATGGTCAAATTCTCCACATACAAAACAAGCTTTGTTATAAAAGTCAAAGTCATCACCTAGTTGGTGAGACTTAAGGTCATTCCAATTCCTTTGGTTGCCTTTAGGCTTGTTTGTGGTTCTGTATTGTTCACAATATCTAACTGGTTGCCTAACATGTTTAGAATTGATTTTAAGCCTATCAGTATTTTGTTTGACTATCTTAGGAACACTTGTTCCTGTTTTCTTAACCACTTCAGGTCTAGACATAACCTGTTTATCTTCATCATCATCAGATATCCAGTCCTCAATGACTACTCTATCTGATCTTCTATCAGAGGACACCTTGTCCTCAGGAAGTGAAGTTTTACTTAAACTTTCACTTACTTTCTTAGGTTCATCAACAACTAACTTGGTTTTTGGCTGAACACCATATTGTAGCTCAGGTTGTTGAAATTCAGCTAAGCCTGAATGCTCTAGGTCAATCCCTGGGGGTTTAGGGATTCCTCTGTAAGGGGGTGGGACAGCATTATATCCTAACCCTGACTTGGCTCTATTAATCACTTGACATTCAATCATGTTGGTTACACCTCTAGAAGCATGTTCTAGTGTTTCTACAGTCAAGTGAATGTTTCCATTTTCCTTTTTGATCCTATCATAAGCCTCTCTCAAAAGCTTAATTTCAGCATCTCTAAAGAATATGTCTTGTCTAAGGAGAGCTTTGTCATCAGAAAAAGCAAATTCATTTTGTTTGTAGTGAATGATCTGCTTCTCTAGGGATTCTAAGCCACACTTATAATCTACTAAGTCTTGACAAGTTCTACTTAGCTCTTTCTGTTGGGTATCATAATGTTTGATTAAAGTTTGTAGTTCTTTAAGAGTTGTGCAAGTATTAGAACAAACTTTATGATTTTGTACCTCAGTAGAGAAAGCCATGAGTGCCATCTGTGAAGAAGCTTCTTCTTCATCAGCCATGAAACTCCAATCAAAACCTAGCCCATCAATAGCTACCATAGCTTTTGAGTTTGGCTCAAAAACCTCCACTGTTTTGGATTTGCTTCCAAAACCTCTATTCTTTCTATCTTGCTTCCTTGGCCTTCTACATTCTCTTGAGAAGTGCCCCATAATGTGGCAGTTATAGCACTCTATCTTTGACTTGTCAAAACCAGCAGTATCATTATTGTTGATTGTGAGCTTCTTCCCCGTCCTTTGATAGAACTTCTTGGCCCTTATGCTAAGAAGAGAAATTTGCCATTTTAGGTCCATTTCCTCCAGATCATCATCATTGATCTCTTGGAGGTCTTCATAAGTGAGCATGGACCCATCATTTCGACTTGTGAGAAAAGCACAACAAGTCTTCTCATCCAAAATACCCGTGGTACTGCTTGATGAACTAGCAGCACCAACACCATCAACAACCTTAACCTCTTCACTTGGATTTAAGGTACTAGGAGATGATATAAATGCCATGTTCCCAGTATTAGAACTAGTACCTCCAGTTTTCTTCAAATCTTGTTCCACAATCTTAAAGTTGCGATACAAGTCTATTAGTTCCATGGTGTCAAGGTCTGGCTTGTTCTTCCAGACAACAACATGTATAGCCCACTCTTCTGGTAAGCTTCTCAGAAATTTTGAGTTTAAATCTTCTTGAGGTATTTCAACCCCAAGAATAGCAAGTTGGCTCACAATATTCTGAAGCCTATTAAACATGTGGTCAAGAGATTCATTGTTGGTAGAGGAGAAGTTTTCAAACTGCTGCTTGAGCAGAGTCTTGTGGGTTTTCTTAGTGGCTTCATTTCCACCATACCTGGCAACAATAGCTTCAAATAATGACTTGGCATCTTTGAACTTGCTGAAGTTTAAAAGTTTATCATTGGGAATGGTCATCATCAGCATGCTTCTTGCCTTTAGGTCATTTTTCTTCTTTATTTTGTCTTCTACAGATGTTGGGTGGAGCTACAGAGTTGTCACCACTTTGCCTTCCACTGTTGATGTAGTGGTTGTAGGCTGGTAAGAGTTTCCATCTTCAATAATTTCCCAAAGTGCATAGTCTTGCACTTGGAAATACTGCTCTATCCTCAGCCTCCACATCTCAAACTCATTCTGTTTGAGCATGGGTAATTTTGCAGCTACATTCGTCTGAATAGATTCAACGTCCATTTCTTCTTCTTCTTCTTCTAAATCAAAGATATCAGCCTTGCTCTGATACCAATTGAGAGGATGCGACGATACACTATTGAGGATGTTAGTCCTTTAGTACGGGTGTATGTGATACTTTGAATGAATATGATTAAGTATGCGGAATCTACTTAATCACACTTAGAAGGTTATTTGTTATTGGAAATGGAACAGTGATGGTTGTTGAATTTGATAATGAACAATGAAAGTTAACACAAAACGATTCAATATTATTCAAGAATAATACGAGTGATCTTCACTATCACTAGGTTTACAAAACCTTAAATCTCTATTACAAAGAAAACTTATTTTCTATCTTGTTCTATCAACTTAGTTTTCTCTGTATTCGACTAGTTACATTAATCACAAATTCACTTATTTTCAACATACTTTGTATCCAGTCTAAGATCTACCTTTTTTATACAAACAAAGGAGATCATTACAATTATGATAAGTCTTGTCGAACTAATTCCTTGAGTGTGTCAGTCATTAAGATACAACATGTATCTGTGTTTACAACTTGCTCTGTGTAAACCACATGGTGACTTATCACATTGTCTAAGATATTATCTACCGTATATACTTGACTTTAGTACAAAATATCTTCGTATACTTATCCAACCAGCAGTAGAATACTCGAAACTTATCCATCTAGCAGCAGTATCTGTTGCACCAGCAGTAGAATGTTTGCGGCAGCAGACACTTAACGCTAGCAGTAGAATGAAATGCACTAGCAGTAGAATGATACTTAGTGTATTTCCTTGAGCAGAACTGATCTTGTAAACCTTTAATTCCCAATACTAATCTTCATAATATTTAATTCCCAACGGTTATAACTTGAGAGGCTTTAGATATACACTAGCAGTAGGAACTGTTAGTGTATTCTTCTCAGCATTATTAACTTTGTGAACTTGTAATTCCCAATACTAATCTTTAGAATATTTAATTCCCAACAATTTTGGTCGAGATAAGACGGATGCTCTGCTTAAGGATCATTTTTTTTGGCCAAAAATGATGAAAGATGTGAACAAATACATCTTAATATGTCGCAGATGTCATCTGGCAAAATCAACTTCACATAATACAGGCCTTTATACGCCACTTCCAGTCCCTATTTCTCCCTGGGAAGATGTGAGCATGGACTTTGTCGTTGGGCTGCCACAAACTCAACGAAAAAAAGATTCAGTCATGGTGGTAGTTGATCGATTTTCAAAAATGGCACATTTTATTCCTTTTTCTAAGAAAATGGATGCAACTAATGTTGCTGATTTATATTTTAAGGAAGCAGTGAGATTGCATGGTGCTCCAAATACAATTACTAGTGATCGGGATCCGAAGTTTGTCGGGCATTTTTGGCGAACCCTTTGGCAAAAATTGGGTACAAAGTTACAGTTTTGTTCCGCGTATCACCCGCAAACAGAAGCAATGAACCGAAGTCTTGGAAATTTATTAAGGTGCCTTGTGGGTGAAAATATACGAAAGTGGGATCTTGTGTTACCTCAAGCTAAATTTGCTTACAATCGCTCATGTAGCCAAACGACCGGCAAGACTCCGTTTGAAATTGTGTATGGATACAATCCTTCAAGTCCACTTGATCTTGTACCTCTGCCCATTACTTCAAATTATAGTAGTGATACTGATGTGCGAGCAGATGAGATCAAAGAATTCTATGAAAAAGTGAGGGGGAAAATTGAAAAGCAAAATCAGAAGTATGCGAAACAAGCAAATAAACACAGAAAGCTGGCAAGTTTCAAAGTAGGTGATCTTGTGTGGATCCACGTGAGTAAAGAACGTTTCCCACCTGGTCGGAACGCCAAACTTAAGCAAAGAGGAGATGGCCCATTCATAATTGTTCAATGTATGGGCAACAATGCTTACAAGGTAGAGTTGCCCGGACATTACGGTGTCTCAGCTACTTTCAATGTTAAAGACTTGTCTCCATTTCATGGAGAGAGTGAGTTAAACTCGAGGACGAGTTATTTTCAACAAGGGGGGAATGACACCGTTAGCATCGAGAACTGGTACCATGGATTTGAAAACAAGAGTGGGCTTGATGAGACTAAACTGGGTCGTTTTGGGCTGCTGACAACCCGTTAGTATCTTGGCCATAACTTCCTCTGCTTGGAAGTTGGATCACAAAGTCAGCAACTTTTAGTTTTCTTTTGTTTTAAATAAGTTTGAGAGTTTTGTTTGAATAATAAAAGCAGGGGTAGATGTAAGGGAGTAGGTCTAATAATATTGAATGTTATTGAGCTTTTAAATTGTGGAACAATATTGATGTATGACAGATTATAAAATATAATAAACTCCTCTTTTGAGTGTCTTCCATTTGTGAGTTGAATTGTATTCTCAAGTGTGTGTGTTAAGTGTTATGTTTGCTAACTCCATGTGCTCATCTCTGTATATCTATGTCATTTTAGAGCTATGAGCAAACGTTATTTAGGGGTGCAAACGAGCCGAGCCGAGCCCGAGCTTTACTATACTCGAGCTGGCTCGTCAGTTTTTTAACGAGCTCAAGCTCGGGCTCGGCTCGATCCGAGCCTTTATTTTTGTGCTCGAGCTCGGCTCGTAAACTTTTCACAAAGCTCGGCTCGCTTAAACGAGCCTGATCGAGCTCGCTTAATCTGCTTCACAATCCACTAATACCCTCTAATCCTACAACATCGAAACACCTCAAGATCTCAGTTGGTGCACCTTTGGTTCAAATCGTTAACGATTTTTTAAGTGTGACCATATCCATCATCGATCTAAACAAACCAAACAACCTCTTTAACCCTCGTTAACTTAAGCTACAATTATTAAAAGGGCATAAATCTCAGCCTCTTCATCGTGTGGTGAAACAAGACCAAAGATCTTAAAGATCATATCATCACGACAAGTTACCATCATAGATCTTTTACTTACATCGAAGCAAATTAAAATAAGCAAGATCTCATTTTTTAGTTCACCTTGGGTACCAATCTTTATAGATTTTTTTCGTGAGTGAACTAAAACTCATCATAGATCTAAAATTTCAAAATGAAAAGGAAAGAATAATTAAAGATCTCAGCTTTCGTTCGATAGGTACAAATCTTTAAAAGAGTAAGTTAGAACGAGCAACCATCATTGATCTATTTTTTTTTTGGCTTTCTCTTCTTTTATTCGATCAAAGCATCAAACAAGATACTAAAAGATCTCAGATTTCTCTTTTGTTGTAACCAAGATTCGTCCAAAGACAAGAGTCAAAAGAGATAATCCATCATCGATCTAAAAAAAAAAAATGTTAAACAAAGAAAATCGAACACACCTTATATCTTTTGAAGAATCTTGTCACTTGTGTTTATTTAGTAAACAAAAGAAAACAAAGATGAATTGTTTATTTTCTTGGCTTAGTAGGCTGCGTTCAGTTGATTGAAGATAGAAGTGAGTGAAGTTTTTTTTGTGGCTGCAGTTTTTGTGTATGGAGGATTAGGGTTAGTAAGTGTGCAAAATATTAGGGTTGTTATGAGATGAGTGGCTATTATATACCCTGATAATTAGGGTATGCTAATTGGACTCGTGGGCTGTTATTCAACTTGGGCCAAAATTTTTTTAACATTCAGTGTTGGGCTTTTGAATTGATAACATTCAGTGTTGGGCTTGGTTATTGGGCTCGATAAGGCTCGACGAGCCTACTCGAGCTCGGGCTCGATAATTAAACGAGTTGATTTTCAGGCTCGAGCTCGACAAGGCTCGGCTCGTTTCGAGCTTTTTATCGAGTCGAGCTCGAGTAGCTCGCGAGTAGCTCGGCTCGTTTGCACCCCTATGAGCAAACGTTATTTATTTCTTCCCGGAGCGACTAACGTTTGTTGTTCTACAAAGATATATAATTAAAATACTCTTGAACAGCTCAAGTTTATTCTTTTTACACGTTAAAGTAAGCAGTCATGATTCATGAATAATAAGAATAATTGATTTCTTGGAGTTTGCTTCAAACACCCAATTATTAAAAGAATTAAAGTTACATAAAATTCACACGACAACAGTAAGCAGAAATTGCGAGAAAGGTGTTGGCGATGACAAGATATTCTCGCCAAAACCCGCTAAATGACAAAAAATGAGTTCCGGACTTTAACTTTGATAAAAAGGCAATAAATTTTGACCGAATGCATTGGACAGCTTATGGTTATTAAATAATTAATTGATTAATTAACGATTTTTTTTTTTTTTTGAACAACGAGTTAGTACAATACTAAGTTAGTTATTCGATTTTACAGTACTTACCCAAAAAGTAGTCCCTACAAACCTCGAACAATAATTAGTGATTCGATTACAAAGTACATACCCAGAAGATAGTCAAAAGTCTATAGGCGCAGTTTGAGAACTTTCACTAAGAGCGCTTGGTGTCATGACCTTGGGTTAACTCATAACTCAACGCCACGTCAGCGCCACGTCAGATTTAACATTTTAACATTAACTCACAAAAAACACCCCTTACCATAACTCAATATTTTGGGCCCACTTTTTTTTTTAAATAATAAAATTTACAAATTCAACCCTAAACTAATACTTCATTTAATAAACAACCTATTACTTTATTAATAATCATAAAACCATTACATAAACATTACGATACGCAATGAAATACAATACGGAAATAAAACCACTCTTGTTGAAGCTTTACTTGCTTTGCTTCAAATTCTCTGAACGTCTGTTCGCCAACGCTAATTTCATACAACTGTGATGCAGTTAAGCAAAAAGGATTATTTGCCTCGTCGGCATAACCCGTAAATGGGGGATGTTGATACATAATCTGGCGCGGACTGATTCAACGACTCTCCCTGGGCCGTTAGTCGTCTTCTCGAGCCCTATTAGACCTGTTCAACAAAGAGAACCCGTTAGGAGTGGGCCCGAGGCCGTAGCCCCGGGATCCACCTCCGACGGTCAAGTTAGTATCGGTGCGATATAGGTTGATTAGGGTTAGGTTTAGAGTAACCTGTTATGTTCTGATGAAGAAGGGGATCCATGCCATGTATTTATAGGCATGGATTAGGGTTTAGACGTAGAGTGGGCCGTTGTCTGCCGGGCCTGGCCCATTCCTGGCCCAGTCCGGACCATACGTCCACAAGCCCCCCAAGTTTAGTATGACATAGTGCGTGGCTATGTTATGCTAGACTTAAGTTCTGTTCATGGCTGCGTAGGCAACTCAGGTGTGCGCGACCTTGTAGGCGCGACCTCGTAGGCGCGACCTTGTAGGCGCGAATTGAGTAACATTGACATTGCGATTGTGATTGTCTCACAATGGTGAAGGTGGATACCGTATGCCGCATCCTGGGTAAGGGCGTACCTTTTGTACCAGTAGCGATGCAGCATGGTGCGACAGAAGACGTGCTTCTGTGGCAGAAGTGCGCGCTGTGCGCGGAGATGTGCGTTGTACGCAACAAGGATGCGCGCTGTGCGCGACAAAGATGCGCGTTGTGCGCGACAAAGATGTGCGCTGTACGCAGACAAGGTGCGAACATTACATCCGTCTTTACAACCAACAGAGGACGTCTCCCCTGCGGCAATAGGGTGCGAATATTTAAATCCGTCTTTGTACCGGGCTTGCAATACCTCTTACGTACGATCTGCTTCCAAATATACCTGCGTGATGCGTACTCACACAGTGCGTATCCTGGTAGCCCCCCAAGTTTGATGGTGCTACTCGTGTAGGAGCATTAAACTTAATTATGCAAATCCTGAAAAACACTTAATGCAAATATTAAAAGTATATGCCGCGAATCGCAACATATAAAAGATAATGAAATAAAAAATTAGCGCATAGCATATATACAGCACGTAGCATGTAAAATTAACACATAAGAGAAGTAGTAGTGTGAATTACACCTAGCGTGAGGTTTTACAAACTACATAAAAGAAGTAGCACGTAGCTAATCTACGAACGCAGTACGCTCATGATCGTTTTCTTTTTTATATTATATATAAAAACAATGGCGCGGATGGATGTACCATGACCGCGACTAATAGTTTCAATCGCACGCACAGACGCAGATGGATGTATCGTGACCGCATAGACTCTAACGTTTGTGGATGATCGCAGATGACCACGGCTTTTGTCCAGTGCGCTCATGGCGATTGACTACCATCGTGGTGCCTGTACGTGACAGTGCGCTTATGGCGCCAGTCTGCGAAGATCTCTATACGCACGGCCTAACGCGGGTAGATTTATCGTGACTGCGCTGTTCGCGGCTAAAAGATATAGTAGGTCCGATCGTGCGGATTTAGTGCGTTATAGGTAAAATCGTGTTCACCAAGTTAAAAGATTTACATAAAATCAAATCGATTTAAAATTGATTTATAATAAAATCTTTACCGATTTAAGATGTCCACTATCACGAAATTAATTGCTATCGCTACAGTAGCAGAAAACAACTTGTCTATTTATATTATAATTAAATCGCATGTACGTGACAAAATTGCGCATGACAAATCAATTGCAGTATGAGGGATATCTTTTTGACTAATGGAATCGTGGTACGAATCAATTAATAAATAATAAGATACTTATCTGTTGACTTGTTGTTCGCACAGTAAAGAATCAAAATACCGGTGTAGTTTTCCGGTGATTGTGAGATCACGAAACTTGTCGCGTCCCACGGATGGCGCCAACTTGTTGATACATAATCTGGCGCGGACTGATTCAACGACTCTCCCTGGGCCGTTAGTCGTCTTCTCGAGCCCTATTAGACCTGTCAACAAAGAGAACCCGTTAGGAGTGGACCCGAGGCCGTAGCCCCGGGATCCACCTCCGACGGTCAAGTTAGTATCGGTGCGATATAGGTTGATTAGGGTTAGGTTTAGAGTAACCTATTATGTTGTATCGTTATGTATCCTGATGAAGAAGGGGATCCATGCCATGTATTTATAGGCATGGATTAGGGTTTAGACGTAGAGTGGGCCGTTGTCTGCCGGGCCTGGCCCATTCCTGGCCCAGTCCGGACCATACGTCCACAGGGGAGACTGTTGCTGCTTAATAAATGTAGGTGCATTCGCTGAACTTGATGCACCTAGCCAAAGTTGAGTCAATTGTTTTGAAACAGAACCAACATCTTTGTTTTCCTCGTAGCTCCACCGGATTTTGTTGCTTGTGTTGATTTGTACCTGTGTAACACAACCCTACAGCATGTCACTAATGGCCTCGTCTTTCTTGGCTTCCTCGTTCAAAAATTGGTCAATCAAAGCTTTTCTTTCCGCAGAAATGTTTGTGCATTTTGCGTAGCGTTGTCTCATACGTTCTTTTTTTGCTTTTGCAAGCTGAAACTGATTGACAACGTCGATAATTGCCTTTTGTCGATCAGCATCTTCTTTATATCATTGTTTTTGAATAAACACTTGCATTTCATTTACAGAATGTGGGAGACGACAAGCCATAAGGGGCGTTTGTGTGTTTTTTTTTTATCAACAGTGTATGAAAAGTGTGTGAAACTAACATGTAAATGTTGGTATTTATAGAAGCTTTTGATTTCAGATATAAACTAGCCGTTAAGGAGCGATTGTGTAAATTTTATTTATTTTTTTTCTTTTACATAAACTAGTCGGTATATAAAACAAAGGGGGCAAAACATTTTTTTTTTTTTTTTACCGTTTGAAAATAGCCGTTGGGTGAGGGACCTGTTTTGTAATATATATATATATATATATATATATATATATATATATATATATATATATATATATATATTTATTTTTCTATTTAACATTACTACTTAATGCTACGTTGCCATGACAACTTAGAGGGCAACGCAGCTCCTTAACGCAAATACACGGTGTAATAACCCGAGCATAACTCAAGTTAAGAACATGCCACGTAGGCCATAACGCGATACCCACGTTAACATACCAAGCGCTCTAAGAATTTGTATGGGTCCCACGTAGTTGTCGCTAAAACGCAAATTTGTCCTCGCCGATATTTTTAGCAGTGGGCTAATTTGGCGAGAACATTTTAGCGAAGACATGTCCTAGCGAAAGATCTTTAGCTAGGACATTTTCTCACCAGTAACTCAAAAATATCCTCGCCAATAGGCCGACTGGTGTAATGTGTGACATTCTCAGTTGTTACATATACACGCTAGATCTCTTGCTTAACATGGTTGAAAAACCAAAATTCTTACACATTCATTGGTTTAGGTTATGCTACAAACAGGTCATAGTATGTTTCAACTTGTCACCTGCCCCATCCCAATCTTGATTAAAAAATAAATAAATAAATTTGTGTTTTTAACTAGTTGACTAATGGAAACTTGCCAAACCTTTCTTAACTAATCTTTGATTCGGTACTTTCTTTAATCATTTCGTAGTACATTCATCCCATTTATTTTTGTTTAAAAAACAAAAACTCGTTTTCTCGGTTGTAACTTATTCTATTTTCTTCCATGCGGGTTCTTCGCGATCTTATCTATCTCTCTAAATAAAAGGTTACACCGTATCCCTCTTCTAACTAGTACGTATTATCTATCCCTCTAACAACCACTTGATTAACACACATACAATTACGCGCATACATAAATGGCAATAGAAGAAGAGCATATACGAAGATATGCATTGTTGTTAGCAGCAAGAGACTCGGAGTACGTGGAAAAGGTGTATGGAGGGTATTTCAATGTGTTTGTGGAGGCTTTTGGTGAAAAGGAAGAAAAAGAGAGGTGGGATTTGTTTAGGGTTGTTGATGGGGAGTTTCCTGACTTGAATAAGCTGCAAGACTATGATGGATTTGTTGTGAGTGGAAGTCCTTATGATGCTTATGGAGGTGACAAATGGATTGTTGAGCTTTGTTTTCTTTTAAGAACCCTTGACTCCATGCAAAAGAAAGTCCTTGGCATTTGTTTTGGTCACCAGGTATCTAAATTATAAACTAAAGTCCGTACGTGAGAAATGGATTATTTAGCTTTGTTTCTATCTTTTTCCTTTTTGCTGGTAAACATGACATGCAATCATTTAACCGACTAATCTATTGAGTTTTAACTCACCATCACATAAACCTAAGGCATTCAACCTAGATGTTTGTTTGAATGTTTCTATCTACATAAACTTAAGGCATTCACCCTAGATGTTTGTTTGAATGTTTTTATCTTCTTCGACATATACGGCAGGGCTAGAAGTTCCTTAAATTTCATTTAATAGTATTTTAAATAATTTTTCTTTGCCACTAATCCTCTTGCATCATTAATAATTTAAAATCATCAACTGGAGATGATTTTATCTTCTTTAAAATTTAATGAATGCATGTTTTAATAGATGCACTTGGTTTATAGTTTCCATCTTTATTTCTCCAAATTCAAACCAAGTAACGAGACATGTAATCACATCTTGGCATCTGTGTAGGCAAAGGTGCATATGAGGGGGTGTACATAGTGTCTAAACACGGCCTATAAATTATACGTATATGTATATATAGACATGAAATATATGTATTAAAATTAATTTAATGGATGAACTTTTTATTGCAAACAAAATAAAATAGGCCTCGTACTAATTATTTAACTTTTTAAGACCACATTTTTATGAAGTTTTGCACAAGCTGGCCTTCAAAAACTTTTTTTTTTTTTGTTTCTTGAACGGCGGATTTTTATTAAAAGAAATAGCAAGAAGCAGAAAAGGAATAAAAGAGTTACAAAGAGATATTCCAAGCGGTTTTAGGATTGACAATCCAATCCAACCAACTTGGTCTAACTTTTGAATTCCTATTCGAGATCCAAGTGTGTGAATGGACAATGATGTCATTCTCGATTGCATCTTTACTCGGATGTTTAGTGCCAAAAGAAGTCTTATTCCGGAATCTCCAAAGTAGCCACAATGTCGTTTGGATAACCGCGTCAAAGCAACACTTGGTAGTTGGTACTGCCATTAAGGTTTGTCGAGTCGGCCCATGAGATGAGACAAGTGAGAGATTTTGGGTAGTCATCGAAGCACCACCATTTCGAAACCCGTCTCCAAACCGAATTAGCAATTTTACAATCCACCAAAATATGTTGCGACGACTCAAGGCCATCATCACATAGGGGACATCGAATAGAATCAAGATCAATGCCTCCTTTGTCGAGGTCTTCAAAAACTTAAGGACAACATTGTGTCTAGCTCATGTACAATAGAGTATGAGACCTTGGATTCTGCTTTTGTTGTTTATTTTGTTTAAAAACATGAATTACTGCTTTTTTGTTAATTATCTTTTGATTTTGTGCACCTCTACCTTAAAAGTGAGAGATGAAACATGTGCATGAACTAATAAATATGTTTCTTTGCTGTTGTTAAATAGGTTTTGTGCAGGGCATTAGGAGGAAAGGTAGGGAAGTCACAAAGTGGTTGGGACATAGGGCTTAGGAAAGTGAAGATTGTCAAAGATTTCACCCCTTGTAGCTTTCTTGAACACTTTGCTGAGATGCCCCCAGCCATTTCGATCATTGAATGCCACCAAGATGAGGTACCTCTCTTTCTATATTGACAATTTAGGTTTACATATTCCCTTGTAACTCGTAGCAGATGATAATGAAAGAAAAGATTTGTTATTGTTCGATTCAACATATGTACGATACTAAATATGTGAAACACAAAATTTCAAACGAGTTTTACGTATAAGATAACCGCAGTTATTTTGAAGAATTCAAATCTCAAGTTGATTGATCAACTTAGTTGAGCAAGTTTCTTGATTTATCGACAAAGACCAAAGATTTGAACAAATTAGAAATAGAAAGTTTTCTTCAATATATGTCCACGAAGCACGTAGACAATGATATATAATCTGATACCAATGATGGCATTTTAAACGATCGTGCACAGGTGTGGGAGGTTCCGGCAGGAGCAGAAGTCATAGCATGCTCGGATAAAACTCCAGTCGAAATGTTCACAATAGGAGAGCACATTCTTGGAATCCAAGGCCATCCAGAGTACTCCAAAGACATTCTAAATAACCTTATTGACCGCCTTCTCACTCAAGATACCATTCAGGTATGCAAATGATCGATATGTTTGTCATCAAACTAGTTTTGCTCAATTGGTTTGAGACGATTTAAATTTATATATTACAAGTTTTGGCCCCTTGATTATGGTCTCCAAAGCACAAACTAAAAGTTAAAATCTACACCTGATCATATATATACTTCTTCCTATATATAACATTTTCCATGGTTACAAAAACTTTTTACGACTGATCATGAATACAGATAGGACTTGCGGCAGATGCAAGGTTGAAGTTGAAAATTGCAGAACCAGATAGAAAGTGTTGGCAAGAAATATGCAAAGCCTTTCTCAAGGGTATATGTAATGAATACCCCATTATTTAGCAATAAACATGTACTGTATTAATTATTGATATTCAAGGTCAACATATTGTACATATATAATGTATAAATGAACAAATTAACGTAATCCAAGTTTCATAAAACTTAGACAGCTATAAATAAACGAACAAAAACACAAATATAGTTTGATAATAAAGGAAACACCCACCTCCGATCCATTATCACCATGTCAAACACAATTATTCGTTAATCGTTATCATTGATATCTACTGTATTTATTATCATAGTAGGACTATATAATAATTAAAAAACAGAAGCCTTTCAAGTTCTCACAGTGTTTTCTTGATTTAAAATCCAGTAAATGGGTGTGTTTGGCAAAAATTGCTGGTGCTGGTGCTGTTGCTGGTGCTAGTGCTGGTGCTGGTGCTGGTGCTGGTGCTGGTGCTGATGCTGAAAAAAATTAAAAATGTAGCTTTGTTTTTATAGTAGTGTTTGGCAAACTAACTGTAATTGTAGATTAAAAGTGTAAAATGACGTTACTGGACATACAAATAATAAATGTGGGTTTTTTGAAGGTTAAATAGGTAATTATACAAAAAATAATCTCTAGCCCCTTCTAAAAAGCTGGTTGGATGAACTTTTTATTTTAGAGATTATTTTTCCGATAATCTTTCTTAATCTTTGCAGCCAAACGATACTACTTTTTGGACAATAGATTATTTTGTGAAAAAAAAAACTGTAGCCCCCATAATCTCCCAATAATCTGGGGTACCAAACATAGCCTTAAAATCCAGTAAATGTATATAGAGTAAATTACATGGTTGGTCCCTGTGGTTTGTCCAAAATAACAACTTTCGTCCCTCGAAGTTTAAAGTTGCATTGGTAGTCCCTAAGTAGGTAAACAAATAACACCACAGGTCCCTTGTTTAAACTGGTGTTAACTAGGTTAGTTAAAATTTACGGGTTAGCCCCCTTTGGTTAAATAGCGCTGCATCGTTAATCCTTTTACTTAACGGCTGTTATAATTTACTTAACGGCTGTTATAATTTACGTTTTCGCCCATTTTCTTTCATTTTCATACGTTTTTGTCCGTTTTTTTTTTACGTTTTCGCCCGTTTTGGTCCAATTTTTTAAAGTTTTCGTCCTTTTTTTACGTTTTCGCCCGTTTTCTTACATTTTCGCCTGTTTTTGTCCTTTTTTTTTCGTTTTCGCCCGTTTTTGTCCTTTTTTTTTTTTTACGTTTTCTCCTGTTTTTGTCCCTTTTTTTCGCCCGTTTTGGCCTGTTTTTGTCCATTTTTTTACGTTTTCGCCCGTTTTTTCCGTTTTTTTATGTTTTCGCCCGTTTTTGTCCCTTTTTTTTACGTTTTCGCCTGTTTTTGTCCATTTTTTTACGTTTTCATCCGTTTTTGTCCTTTTTTTTATGTTTTCGCCCGTTTTTTTTTTTCCGTTTTTTTTAATTTTTTCGCCCGTTTTTGTCCCTTTTTTTTACGTTTTCGCCCGTTTTTTTCCATTTTTTTACGTTTTCGTCCGTTTTTGTCCATTTTTTTTACGTTTTCGTCCGTTTTTGTCCATTTTTTTTGTGTTTTCGCCCGTTTTTGTCTGTTTTTTTTACGTTTTCGCCCGTTTTTGTCCATTTTTTTATGTTTTCGTCCTTTTTTTACGTTTTCGCCCGTTTTTGTCCATTTTTTTATGTTTTTGTCCATTTTTTTTACGTTTTCATCCGTTTTTGTCCCTTTTTTTTTACATTTTCGCCTGTTTTTGTCATTTTTTTACGTTTTCGCACGTTTTTGTCATTTTTTTTTAAATTTTTGCACGTTTTTGTCATTTTTTTTTTTAATTTTCAAACGTTTTTTTTTACGTTTTCAAAAATGTAAAAAAAAGGACAAAAATAGGCGAAAATGTAAAAATAAACGGACGAAAACATAAAAAAATGGACAAAAACGGGCGAAAACGTAAAATAATGGATAAAAACGGGCGAAAACGTAAAAAAACGGACAAAAACGGGCGAAAACATAAAAAAAATGGACAAAAACGGGCGAAAACGTAAAAAAAAGGACAAAAACGGACGAAAACGTAAAAAAATGGACAAAAACGGGCGAAAACGTAAAAAATGGGACAAAAACGGGCGAAAACATAAAAAAAGGGATAAAACGGGCGAAAACGTAAAAAAATTGACAAAAAGGGGCCAAAAAGGGGGGGCGAAAAAAAAAGGGACAAAAACATGAAAGAAAAAACGAAAGAAAAAAAGGACAAAAACGGCGAAAACGTAAAAAAAAGGACAAAAACGGGCGAAAACATAAAAAAATAGACAAAAACGGGCGAAAACGTAAAAAAAAATGACAAAAAACGGACGGAAAACGTAAAAAAAACGGACAAAAACGGCGAAAACGTAAAAAAATGGACAAAAACGGGCGAAAACCGTAAAAAAAAGGACAAAAACGGGCGAAAACATAAAAAAAAAACGAAAAAACGGGCGAAAACGTAAGAAAAGACAAAAACGTAAAAAAATACACAAAAACGGGCGAAAACCTAAAAAAAAGGACAAAAACGGGCGAAAACATAAAAAAAAAAAACCGAAAAAAACGGCGAAAACGTAAAAAAATGGACAAAAACGGGCCAAAACGGCGAAAAAAAGGGACAAAAACAGAGAAAACGTAAAAAAAATGGACAAAAACGGGCGAAAACGAAAAAAAAAAGGAAAAAAACAGGCGAAAATGTAAGAAAACGGGCGAAAACGTAAAAAAAGACGAAAACTTTAAAAATTGGACAAAACGGCGAAAACGTAAAAAAAACGGACAAAACCTATGAAAAGAAAGAAACATGGGCGAAAACGTAAATTTAACAGCCGTTAAGTAAATATAACAGCCGTTAAGTAAAAGGATTACACGATGCAGCGCTATTTAACCAAAGGGGCTAACCCGTATAATTTTAACTAACCTTGTAACACCATTTAAACCAAGGGACCTGTGGTGTTATTTGTTTACCTACTAGGGACTACCCAATGCAACTTTAAACTTCGAGGACGAAAGTTGTTATTTTGGACAAACCACAGGACCAACCATGTAATTTACTCATGTATATCTTATGTATTATTTTTCTATCCTTTCCCTATAAAATGTTCAAATTAGTTTACTATGTGTTTCGATATAAAAAAGATTTCTACTGAATAATTCTGAAACGGGATCTCAAACTTGACAGAGAATATAAGCAGGGGTCTTAATAGCGACATGGACTGCTAGTCATCGGGTTTCTCGCTGTAAAATTCCTCTGCTCCTTAATCGGCTTTAGGACAAAAGATCATTGGACTCAATTAATTAGTTCTAAACAAGTTAAATACAAATACATGGAAAGTTTGAAATGTAAGAGACTCGCACTCATGTCACTCTAACTTAAATTGAATATATGCCTCGTATTTAAAATGAATATATGCCTCGTATATTGAAGAATTGCAAGAACCACATGTTCATTATTTGTGATAATGTGGTTCTGATCGATTTGTAGCAAAGTCTAAAGATATGATGGAGTTCAAATCAATCTGGTTGATCAGAATCATCATATATAGACTCCTTATTGCCTCGAAATGCTTACATACAATTATATAAGTTGTCATCTCGTGGATATAAAGATCTAGAAATATTTAATTGCAAGTTTTTTAGTCCTTGTCGATGCTCTTTCTAGGTTTCGCTGATCAGATTTAACTTTCGTCTATTGTAAGGTAGGAGAACATATGAGCTCATGCATGTTTATTTCTCTATATTATAATTGTTCCCTTTGAAAAGAACATATGCATGATATTAATCAACTCGATGGATGATTTGGTCAAAATTAAAGTATCCACGGTTATATATTTATAAGTAGTGTTCGGACATCCCATTCACAAAATATATATTTCATCATAAAGAAGAGTTAGAGTTTATGGATAATAATTAATATTCGTATGTCCAGTTTCGAACACGAGACTTTAGGATTGCACATAATACGTAAGAGTCTCAATGGTTTGAATAATTAAATATAGTTTTATGATTTATTTTTTATTTCACAAACAATCACTTAACAGTCGTTAGTATTTAACGGAGTTGGTTTAACGGACGTTAAATATTAACTACAAGGACTAAAGATGAAAATAGGGATCAAGAAAGATCTAGAATCCTTCCTAATCTTGAAGGTCGGCCGAATACCCTCCCCTAGGGTTAATTTGGTCGATTTCTTGGAGTGGGAAGCAAGACATTGGGTGCCTATAAATATAATCCCATTGTGTTCATTAATCCCTAATCTTGTTCCAAGTAAAACCCTAATTCTCTTCTCCTTTTCCTCCCTTGTTGCCGATCGGAAATCATCCCCTATCACCTAGGGATTTTCGATTTTGCTTCAACTCAAGATAGGGTTTTGTTTGTGAACATAGAACTTAGCTTTTCCCATTGAAACGCTAGTATTACGTGTGTACAAGAACGAAGTACAAGCTTCCTTTAGCTTGTTGATTTTTTCCCCATTCGACTAGGTTATAGTCGATCCATCCTAAACCCAATTTAGGGTTTATATTGTTCTTGGTGATCACGTGGTTTCTTGTTCTTGCTAGAAACCTAAAGGTACACATCTATTTAAATTTAGTTAATTAATTACGTGTATATGATCTTGTATATCCGCTGCGTATGCTTTGATGTTATGTGGTTATTAGTTTATAGTTTTATGATTCTAATATTCCAACAGTAGCATCAAGAGCCAGGTTTATACATGTAATTAATTACTAAAAACATAAAATTGAATCTATGTGAATAGAAACATGCAATAGGTGATCTAGGGTTTTGGATTTTTTGGTAAACCCTAATTTTGGGTCGACACCCATTATTAGATTTAGGGTTTTATGGTTTTGATAAAATCTTGTAGAAACCCTAGGATTGCATGCAATTTTATGTGTAAATTAATGAGTACCATAGTGATGTCATTAATTTAATATGCGTACAATATTGGCTTGTTAATATGTGTTACATGATTAAAAGTGCAATATGGGGAATCCATGACAAAAACATGCATGTTTTGTCATGGAAATTTGATGCTAAATGTTACATGTTCTACGTGCTAATTGTTGCGATTATTAATTAACTAGGGGTTTTAGTAATTAAAATTGTTGAAAAAGAATTAAGATTACTAAAAGTTAATTAATTAGGTTTTTAGGGAAGACCTAAAATTGGGAAAGACCCCATATAATCGCGTATTTATCAATTATGTGTGTTATATATATGTTAATCATAAGACTTACGCGGCCAAGAAATTGGCGCCTGTGGTCCATTGGGTACAATGAGCTCGAAAACCAATGGGAGTCTTAAGACCAACAAATATATATTAATTGATCTATTAGCATGTTCATTATTAAGTTATTTGTGTTTATTTTTTAATTGCGCATTTGTTATTATGTTGTAGACATGTTTATAACAAAGGGTAATTTTTCATATAAAAAATAAACATGACTTAATAATGGTGTAACATTGTTTTAAGCAAGAAAATCATAAGTGTTTAATTAATTGATGCGACTGTACAAAAGTGGTCGAAAGGCGGACCTAAAATTGACAAACTATAAAGTGGGTATAAGGTTGGCTTCGCATTAAATTGTGGCCTTAAATGGGGCGCATTTTTAACTAGCCTTTGAGCAGACGTTTGCCCCCCGCTCACCTGTGGGTCAATTTTAGACTTACCAAGTACACCATGATAACGTACGAAGCATCTTAAGGCAATGTTGTAAGTTTCTCAACGCCATTAATTAAAATTTTGATGATTTGAGCTTATTAATGTAATGAATGAGTAAACTGGTTTTGTAATATATATGATACAAAGATGAATGCATGACATCTTTGTACATATTTTGATTACACACATAAAAAATTTAATACCCTTAAATTTAAGTTATATGCCATCCAATTAATACGGAAACACCTGAGGTGACATTCTATCATTGCTAGCAGCCTCAGCTGATGTAATGATTCAAAGAATGGGAATCAAAGGATAAATTGAGTACTTTCATTGCTAGCAGCCTCAGCTGATGTGATGAAACGACGTCAATTTACATGTTTCTAAATTGGTTAACTTAATTGAGCACTTTCATCGCTAGCATCCTCAGCTGATGTGATGAAACGGCGTCAAGGTATAAAGATTTGGGGATGAAACATGCTTACATTTGCAACTGAGGCTGGCATAATATGTAAGTCCCATGATTTCTAGGAATTGCAATTGGATATTGGCAATTGGGTGATCCCGTACCTTATTGAATACTTTCATTACTAGCAGCCTCAGCTGATGTAATGAAACGACGTCAATTTGGATCTATGACGTTAATTTGGATCTTAGTTTTCAGTAAAAATTAAATGGTTATTTTACCAATGGGTGTTTAATTTTCTTGAAAAGTTTATTATCGAAAGTACTAACTTTAGAACTTTTTCTGTAGAAATGGCCCACCCCGACAATAACATGTCAAACATGACCTCTGCTTTCAAACAGATGATTGAAAGAGAGAAACTGACTGGGACTAAAAACTTCAATGATTGGTACCGCTCTCTGACGATTGTTCTTAGAGTGGCCAAAAGACTTGATGTTCTTAGTGAGCCTCTTCCTGTAGCTCCTGCTGCCAACTCATCTAATGAGATACTGCAAGCATACAATGACAATTGGGAAAAGCACAATGATGTGGCTTGTCTAATGTTGTCGGGCATGGATACTCAATTGTAGAAGCAATTTGAGCATCATGGCCCTATGGACATGCTAAACGAACTCAAACACATGTTTGAGAAGCTACCTATGGCTGAGCTGTATGATGTCCTAGACGCTTTGCAAAAGTGCAAGCAGGAAGCTGGAAAACCCGTGAGTGCCCATGTATTGGAGATGAAAGGATATCTTGACCAATTGGACACACTAGGATGCGGGTATGTGCACGATGTGCAAGTTGGCCTCATCAACCGATCCCTCAATGAGGAATTGTATGGTGAGTTTGTGCACAACTTTAATATGCATTGCACGGGGAAGACGATAAGTGATTTGCATGCAATGCTTATCGACTTTGAGAAGGGACTCTCAAAGAAGGCACCTACACCAACTGTGATGGCTGTTCATGGTGGTAGGATCACTAAGCCCAATAAGCCGCGACATGCGAACAAGAAGGGCAAAGGCAAAGCTGATAAAGGGAAACAAGTCATGATCCATCAGCAGAAGCCTAAGAAGCAGAATCCTCCTGTGAAGAAGGATTATCCCAAGAAGGATACGGCTGCTTGTCACCACTGTAACACTCCTGGACATTGGAAGAGGGACTGTCCATTGTTGCTTGAGGAGTGTCGCAAGAATAAAAATGCCAAGGATGCAAACGGCGCGAGCACTTCAGGTATTTTTATCGTTGAATTATTTTCCTTTCCTCGTAAGCAAAATGCCTGGATATATGATACAGGATGTGGTACTCACATTTGTAATACATCACAGGGACTTAGAGGAGCGAAGAAACTGAACTATGGATAATGCTACTTGTACGTGGGCAATGGCATACGTGCAGCAGTGGAAGCCATAGGGACATTTGACTTAGTTTTACCTTCGGGTTTAATTTTAGTATTGAACAATTTTCATTACGCACCGTCTATTGTTAGAGGTGTTGTTTCAGTTTCTTTATTGTTGGATAATGGATTTGAACACGCATTTAATAATAATGGAATTTCTGTTTCTTTAAATTCTGTTTTTTACTTTAATGCAATTCCATTAAATGGTGTGTTTGAAATAGATATGGAAAATCATGTATCCAATGGAAATAATTCTATGTATAGCATTGGCAATAAGAGAATCAAGTCTAACTTGGATTCGTCTTATCTTTGGCACTGTCGTCTTGCTCATATAGGCAAGAAACGCATGGAAAAGCTACAACATGATGGGCTTTTGAAAAATGTCAATGATGATTCAGTTGACAAATGCGAATCTTGTATATCGGGTAAGATGACAAAGAAACCTTTTCATAGCAATATGAAAAAGGCTTCAGATCTACTTGGATTGATACACACTGATGTGTGTGGTCCACTTAGACACGTGTCAAAACGCGGTGCTACCTACTTCCTAACCTTTACGGATGACTATAGTCGTTATGGTTGTGTTTATTTACTTAAACATAAACATGAAGTCTTTGAGACATTCAAGGTGTTTAAAAGTGAAGTAGAATTACAACTCGGTAAGAAGATTAAGGCTCTTCGATCCGATCGTGGTGGTGAGTATTTAAGCCAAGAGTTTAAGGATTATCTAGCTGAGTGTGGCATTGTCCAACAACTCACGTCTCCTTATACGCCACAGCAAAATGGTGTATCTGAAAGGAGAAATCGTACATTGTTAGATATGGTACGATCTATGTTTAATCTGACAACTCTTCCCTTATCCTTTTGGGACTATGCTCTTGAAAGTGCTGTTCGCATATTAAATATGGTTCCAACTAAGAAGGTTGATAAGAGTCCATATGAATTATGGACTGGAAAGGCTCCAAACTTGTCTTACTTAAAGGTCTGGGGTTGTGAGGCGTTTGTTAAACGTGACTCACCCGATAAGCTCCAACAAAGATCTGTTAAGTATATCTTCGTAGGATACCCTAAGGAAACAAGGGGTTACTACTTTTACTTCCCACCAGAAAATAAAGTCATTGTGGCTAGGTATGGCGAATTCCTTGAGGAGAGTTTTTCGTCTCAAGAATTCAGTGGGAGAGTATATGATCTTGAAAATGATCATGAAGATACGTCACCTTCTGAGAACACTAGCATACTTCCTGTGGAACCTGAAAGTTTAGGTCCTTCACCTGAAGTTGAATTGGTACCCATTCGAAGATCTACAAGATCTTCAAAAGCTCCTGATCGTCTATGTTTAAACGTAGAGTGTGAGGAAACTATACTAGGGGATCTAGATGAACCCACTAGTTATAGAGCTGCCATAAATAGTACTGAAAGGGAAAAATGGCAGGTTGCTATGAATGGGGAGATGCAATCCATGAGAGACAATAATGTCTAGATTGAAGTAGACCTTCCTCCCAATGCTAAGGTAGTTGGGAGTAAATGGCTCTTCAAAAAGAAAACGGACATGGATGGCAATGTACACACCTACAAAGCTCGTTTGGTGGTGAAAGGCTTCACCCAAACATACCGTGTCGACTATGAGGAGACCTTTTCTCCTGTAGCCGATATTAGAGCTATTAGGATTCTTATAGCCATAGCAGCTTACTATGACTATGAGATATGGTAGATGGATGTCAAAACCGCCTTCCTGAATGGTCGCCTAGATGAAGACATCTATATGGCGCAGCCTGAAGGGTTTGTGAATCCAGATTTTCCTGAGTGGGTATGCAAGCTTCAAAGATCCATTTATGGATTGAAGCAAGCATCTAGGCAATGGAATAAGAAATTTGATTAGGAAATCAAGAAGTTTGGATTTACTCAAAATTTTGATGAGCCATGTGTATACCACAAAGCTAGTGGGAGTAACACTACTTTCCTAATTCTATATGTCGATGACATATTAATCATGGGAAATCATATACCAAGCCTTAATGATGTTAAGGATTATTTAAGTAAATGTTTTTCCATGAAAGATTTAGGAGAAGCAGCTTACATCCTTGGAATCAAGATCTATAGAGACAGATCTAGGCGGTTGATTAGATTAAGCCAAAGTGCTTACATGGATAAAATATTGAAAAGATTCAATATGCAAAATTCCAAGAAGGGATATTTGCCCATGCAAGTTGAACATGGCTTAAGCAGTGAACTATGTGCCTCAACACCTGAAGAGGTGGCACACATGAAGAAAGTTACATATGCTTCGGCAGTAGGATCTATCATGTATGCAGTGAGATGCACGAGGCCAGATGTGGCGTTCGCACAAAATTTAACCAGTCGTTACCAGTAGAATCCAGGGAAAGATCACTGGCATGCTGTTAAGAACATTCTTAAGTATTTAAGGAATACTAAAGATATGTTTCTTGTGTACGGGGGAAATCCAGACGCAGAACTGAATGTTACAGGTTTCTGCGATGCGTCCTTTCAGACTGATAAAGATGATACGAAGTCTCAGACGGGTTACGTTTTTGTCATAAATGGAGGAGCTGTAGACTGGAAGAGTAAGAAGCATAGTACAACGGCCATGTCTGCTACAGAAGCTGAGTATATTGCTGCATCAGAGGCGGCTATGGAAGCTGTTTGGATAAGGAAATTCATTTCGGATCTTGGAGTGATGCCGTCAATTGAATTACCTATAAATGTGTATTGTGACAACTCTGCCGCAGTCACATTCGCCAATGAACCTGGAGTTATGAAAGGCGCCAGACATTTCCAAAGGAGATATCACTATGTTCGAGAACAAGTTGAAATCACCATACTCAAAGTTCACACAGATGACAATCTGGCTGATCTTTTTACGAAGTCATTACCTAAGGAAAAGTTTACTCAACATGCAAATGGTATTGGTCTTCGTTTAGCCAGTAGTTTCATGTAAATCTGTTGGTTTAGTATTTTGATAAGGGATGTATAAACAATATTTTTCTTTTAATGAAATAAAGTGCGGATAACGTTTATTATCATTTGTTAATATTGTATCCTATATTTGCATGTTTAAATCCGTGAATAATTAATTTATTCTAAATTGACCATTGTCGATTAATGATATGGGAATATCATTAAACAAAGACAAATGTGAGGATTGGTAGAATGTACTGTAAGGTTGAGACACCAATATCACAAGATATTCAATATTGGATAAATTGAATATAGGACTTATCCCAACCACATGATTATACTTTATGGATCGTCGTCATTAAGTAAATCATGAATATTTATCCTCAGACTTGAGATACCAGGTAACTGCCGAGGATGTAGCTCATTTTCTGTAAGGTAGTCTAACGCTATCCGTAACTGGTAGTTATAAGTGCTATTTTTGGAGGTGATGCGAAGTTCGAGGGTTATGCTTGTAGTCAATAAAGGATTTGTTCCTTCAAATGTGTTTTGAAGTTTAATACTGCTTGGCCACTCGTAGGATTGACAAGATGTATGCGTGCACGCCCAAAGGCTATCTGAATGATGTTCAGATGATTTGGTAATCTTGATCAATCTATAAAATATAATAAATGAAAATAATGTACAAGCCCTCTAATGCAACCCCTGCAATCAATTCTCTGACGTGTCTCTCTTCTTATTGGCTACACATTTAAAGCGTACAACTCCATAGCTGCACCAGTTTTCATTGAATTCGTATGAAGAGAAAGTTGAGTATATTTGGTAAGTAATTATATCATTCATTCCACAATCAAATCATTTAAATCGAAACCAATTAATGTTACGCTCCTCCTCAAATCAACCTATGCAGTTTCAAATCAATCACCAATTAATTTCACCCATTCAAAAATCATATATCTACCTTTCTGTTTCAATTGATCCCACTACTACTTTCAATTCAATATCAGTTTCAATTCATCAAATAAATTATGTTTTGAATTGATGCTTCTTCTTAATCCTCCTAAAATCTCACACAACAAGGTATGTCTTTTCAAATTGATTATGAGTTACTAATGGTTTATTTTGTGTTTTTAAATTAGGTGTTCGAATTAGAGATTGGAATTGACTATGCGGCTTATTATCTGGTATACTTTTATATTTGAAGACTACACAACCCACGTGTGCTTGATCCTATTTGTATGTCATTTTGTTTGTATATGCATACCAAATGTTCGATGTAATGTCAAAATGAAAACTTGTGTTTTCAGGATAATAAACTATAGAATTATGTTGAAAGGTTGAAGTTGGTTACAAGCCATTGTTCCACGCTGAGACGTAAGTTAAGGAAAACCAAAACAAAGACCTAAAGAAAAATAAATACAGGTTTTTGTGTTTAAAAGGTAAATGATATAGCTCTTCTTCAGTTGGAAATTTGGGATAGTTCGGAGTAGTATTTCCTTCGATTAATCATTTTGTTCATGTCTTTTTTTATTATTTCCTTTGCAGGTTCTGGTTTAGGATTCCTCACCTGTGAAATATCTTTGGTGGATGTATAAGCATATCTGGGTAAGCTAAATTTATATTTATTGATGATAAAACATTTTCGTATATTTAACCATTTTTCTTCATTTGTTGTTGTTCATGTGAGTAGGACTTATGGAAGCATGCCGTGTGAGTAGGACAATATTTTTCCACCATTTGTTGTTCACGTGAGTAGGACTTATGGAAGCATGTCTTTTCTGTTGAGACAAGTGGATAAGTGAGGTATGTGCTACCATCTTCTATGTTAGTCACTGGGTGTTCATGATTGTGTTTTGGTAGTGACTATCTGATTATTACGTTTGTAACGTAAGCAATTGTAAAAGATCGTTTAGCAAACCATTGTAAGAAAAAGGGGTGATGCTTCTTTCAGTACGACGGGCTATATTTGAAAGACTGGATCTGTAAGTCTTTGTAAAGTTTACATTCCATTGCATTAATTAAACCCGAAATTCCAAGAAACTGAAATTGGCCATTACAAAAGCATCTGTTACTGCCTTTAGCTTCTATTTTTTTAGTTATTGACTTACCAGATGTACCCTGAAATCTGGCAAGGTGTATTTTCTACACATAAAGTCCCCAAGATCACGGGATTTTTAGCTTAATAGGGATATAAGTTATGTTCAATGTTTGGTTATTTCCGCCGAACATGGTTATAAATCTAAATGCAGCCATGGAAGTAAAACCGTCATGAATCGTTCACTATTTGCTAAAAAAGAAAGTTAAGTGAGATCACATTGCGGAAATAACCAATATATGAACAATATTGTTTAAAGATTACATTCAATGATTTTACTCCATGAATCTTGCACCATACTTCTGTTATGTCACATTCTTCTTATTCATGCTTTTCTAACAGAATACTATGATCATGGGACCCAATTGAAGAGTTCAAAGAGCAAGTGTTTTCTGATGCAACCCAACTACAAGTAGGTCAATGTGTCACCTCGGCCATGATCATCCAACACTGACATGTATGAGTAAGTGTTTTAGTAACCACAACTACAACTACTTAAACTTTGCTGGTACAACGTCTTTCTTATTTGTTTCCTTTAGTCGTACATCTCACTATATTCATGTATGAGTGGCTTTATGCATATTCATGGTTGCAGACTTACAGGGATCTCTTTACTGAAATTTTAAGCTTAGGCATATAATGGAATGATCATGTGCATCTTTGCCTATGACTTGGTAGTGCTTATCCAAACAATGCTTATGCTAGGAATTAGTATTTGATTAGCCTTCTATGTTATTTTTTTATAATTGTTTAGTTAGATTCCTATCAATGTCTACACACCCTATAGGCTAAGAGGAAGACCTCACACTACTAACAAACCAAATGGTAAAATTATTAGATTGTGACAAAAAATTAATAAACTTTTAAATACATGGTTAAGTTTAATTGATCATGTTGATTGTGGAAAAAATGGACCTTTGGCAGCTTATATGGAACTGCTTTTTCCCTCTTAAGTGACACATACTTAAGGACATTCCTAACACACTAAGGCGCCACATCTTTCTTCAAGATAATAATAGTAGGCATGTTACTTACAATAAGGACACTCAGTTGGTACTTTTCTTAACAATTTGGTTTTTACCCATTTCATGATTTGCTGTATGGCCACTGCTTGAGATATGATTTGCCCATCCCGCTTGAAATATGGTCTTGACCCATTTCTTGATTTGCCGATATGCAACAGTTAGAGATTGAAATATGAGCGATCGTGTATCGGTTCAAAAACGGACCAGATTGATATGTATCATATATAAGTAGATGAGGTGGGTAGGTTTTGGATGGTTAAGAACATAACTTTCATAATATAGGACAATAGTCATATCTTGAACGCTCGGTGTTCACAAATCGTTCTTGGCATGTGCATTAATGCTACACATACAAATAGGCATCTTCTCTGTATATACATCGGGGTTTTAGAAACTAATTATCAAAAAACTCGGGGTTAAGTTTTTAGAGTTATCAAAGTTTAATTTGTTTCTGTGTGATCTAATTAGTTAAGACTTATCGGGGGATTGGATTTATATCATTAACTCTTCATTTTGCATAAGCTCCTTCACATGTTATGCAATGGTTGTGTGGTTCTATCTGGATTAGTGGCACCTGATATGCTTTAATGACCCCTGATCTTGAACATAAATAAAAATCAATTTTGTTCATCATTGTTTAGTGTCTTTTTATATAATTTTATTTCTTAAAATATGCTTGCTTAATTAACGTAACCTCAAAGAGTTTGGTTGGTGTTCGTATAGGGTGGGATATAGGTCTAGATTAGCAAACTGTAGTTTAGTTTTGAATTCTTTTACCATTTCTAAGAAGAGTAGCAAACTATAGGTCTAGACACACCTTCAAGGGCAGTGTACCCACATGTACAATCTGACATACGGCCATTTGAACATATGTTACAGAGGGATTAATTTGTGATATATTGATGTATAGCGAATTAGTAATGTAACTGTGTATGTACCCATGATTTATAAATCTTTGGTCTTGAATGAGGTTTGAGTGTCCACATAATCAGAATCATGAAAGTACCACACCCAAATTGGAATGTTGTAACTCAATTACCGTGGCCGAAAAAGAGTTAAGCTTAGTTAGTATGATTATGTTATGGTATTGTAGTATGGTTAGTGTGTGTACTGAAAATATGTTTTAGGTATACAAGTTTGATATTGTAAACCATTTCCTTGACACTTTTTTTTTTTTTTTTTTTTTTTTTTTTTTTTTTGGGTACAGAAGCACCAGAAAGTACGAGAATTTACCAAGCTCCCAAAAGACAAAAATCCGTTTAGGAGGTGTAACAGCAGGTAACCCATGCTATTTCACAGTATTTTGAGTCATATTTAATCTTTTCTCATTTAGGCTTGTGACATAAAAAAGATTTATTAGGCTTGTGACATAAAAAATAAATAAGCCTTCATCTTCTTTGTGTCACCTACGCATTGAATTACTAATTTAGATGCTTGGTTTCAGAATATGTCTTTGGCTTTCTTACTATTTACTCTTAAATATAGAGGTGATAAGGTGGGTGGGTCACACAACGGGTCAATGTAGTTTGAGTCGATTTTTTTATTAGTGAAAAAAAGTTGGATGGACGCGATTCTTGCACCAGTATTTGTCTTAAAAGATAAGTTGATTACATTACTTTGCTTAACAACGGTTTCGACTTATTTTTTCAGACATACCAATGATGCAGGGTAGTCTTTGGGGATTTGACCAGTAGATGTGATAAAACAAATGGAGCAAAGTTTATTATGACAGTCAAACAAGAGCAAAGTCTATTATTACACTTACCGCATGAATCTGCTGAGATATGAATGGCCAAATCTGTGCCTCTGTGGTATGTCTTTTGTATAGAAGATCCATATCCTATAGTAGATCAATTCGGGAACCATATGTTAGTTGCCAATCCGTGGGTAGAGCTGATAAAAGTTATTAATAATTAATCCCAAACACCCCTAGGAGTCCTTAAATATGCGTACTTGATTATTTGTGACCGAAATATGTGTGTTAGATGTAGCAGTTTTGATTAATACGCGAAAAAGACAATGAAGTAGGAGACATAAGTAAACTGAATTTGTTCTTCCAAGCTAAAAACTTCATAAACACTTTGATGTCAATCACTTTATCATGTTAGCAATACTTACATATCTTTAAGCACGGTACATATTTTAAGGCATGATGGATGTCTATACAAGTGATCCAGACAAATTAAATGTTTGTGATTGATATTTTTGGTTCTTGCTAAAGCAGAGTATAAGGTGAAGTCATTACATGAAATTATATACTTCTTTAATTTGTCTGTGAACAACACAAAGATGTGCATTTTCTAATTCAACCAATCCTGTTAATTGGGTAAATATGCTCAATGTGTCTTTTTGATATTGTTGGGTAAATATGCTCAATGTTTCGTTGAATCTGTTACTGTGTAAATATACGCTATTCAGGTGAGATTATCCTATATTAATTAGGATTTTTGGTTATTAACTGCGAAATAATGAGAAACTTGAGTGTTTAGGTTTTGCCCGAACCATTGTAGTATAGATTTGATTTATTTGTTGTGCCTTAGTTTTATGTTCCATTGATAAATGTATGGCTGATTTTAGCTTATATGACACCATAAGTAGTTTTTTAGTGCTGGTAGACTTGAAGTTTTTTGGAAATAGTATTCGATTTGAATGTTTATCGTGAACTAAGTTACATTAATGAGGTTTTGTGATGTATGATTGTGAGATGCGAAATGATTTGAATGTTTTGGGTCTAATTGCATCTGTTATTGTGTAGCTTTGAATGGTTTGTTGTAGTTTAGTTATGTTGATGAGTTTTCTGATTATGAACTGAAGATCGATTTAGGTGATCTTTTTAGGTTATGTGACAGTAAGTTTTAGGCTTTGTTGAACCAGTTATTCTGTAGATATAAGCTTTCTCTTATTGAGTAAAATATTTATCAGTTTAGTGAGGTTTCTGAATAACGGGTGAAGCTGGACCTGTATCTTGGCGGAGCAGACCTTCTCGATTTGGTAAGTTTTCAGCTAAGTTTTATTGTATTTCCGTTATTATTAGCTAATTCAAATGTAAATAATTGTAGGTTACAGTTACTAAGCACTAATGTTTCTTTGTAATTTTTTAGGCAAGAAAATTCTTTTGCATTTCTAAAAAGTCTTCAAACGTGGAGTAGGACACAAGGGCCTACAGAGACCCGCATGCTTGCTATGGTGGACAAAGTAGGATCAGGCGGAAGAAGTTGGGAATCAATTATGACATGGTGCTAAGGTTGTGATCTTGAGGTAACACAAATTCTAACTTTGAAAAAGAGGTCCATTTGATACATGAAGTCAAAGCTTGCGACATTTTCACTAATTTGAGAACTGAGATGGTTAGTACTGATAAAAATGAACCAAAACTTGATAGGAAAATGAAGTCCTAAATTGTTTCACTATAATAAGAGGGTAATGAAGTCCTAAATTATCGACATTAAACAAACAAAATAACAAAGTTCAAATGGAATATAAAAAAATCGATTCATCTCTCATTTTGTCATGAATAATGTGTTTGTCATTTTTTATACCAGTAAATACTTTAGGATTTTGGTAATCATATACTAATGCAACAGTAAGCCCAAAGACGATTTTCCCGCATATAAGTAGTTCCGAGATCATTGTTGTAACGTGTCAAAATGAAATACAATTGATGATCTTTTTACTATTTCAGTTTGTGTAAACTCTAAGCGAAAGGAGATGGAATGCTGTTGAAAGGCACTTAGATTTGGACCATTTTTCAGCAAAGGTTACATGATCAAATTTCTGTGTAGTTTCTTTTAAACAGTTATAGAAGTTGTGACATTTCGTAATTTCATGTCACTAATTTTTCTATTTTAATTACCTAACTATTTTATTTTTATTATTATTATTATTATTTTTTTATAATTAACTTCGTCGGAAGTTATCCGCGTACGACATAACACGTTCAATTATTCAACCGACACTAGACTATGTCCAGTCTACACTTTTTATACACTTTTGGTTCCTTACAATTCTATTTTAAAAGTCACTTTTCACTTTTTCCATTTTTACGTAAACCTTGCACCTTTTACGTCCTACGCGTTCTAAACCTTCGTTTTTATGTTCTAATCACATTTAAATCTTCCGATGATCTCACCACTCATCTAAATTACAAAAATATGTTATGAAAACAAATTTCAATATTTTTGGAAGTTTTTTATATTTTTACGTTACCCGGTATTGCGTTACGTGTCTTAAAAACCCTACGTTTGAGTACCGGGAGCATCCTACACTACACAAACCACTCTATAATGTTTCAATAACCAAAAATCTGCATTTTATCTCTTGTTACATAGTATGTAACGCCTAGAGACCACTAGCCTCAACACATGTCCAAAAATTTAGTACAAGTGTAGCCATATTCCTTCCATAAGCAACCTACACTCCAATTCCTACTTCCACCAACTCATTTCACATGCAAATTAGATCAAAAATCTGCACTTTTTTCCCTCTCCTTGCCGTGAATCACCAAGCTCACAAGGACCATTGTATCTTGATTTTCTATTGAAAATTTTGTACAAAGAATGGTGGTCTATTGATGCTAACTCAATCCTTGATCTTTTGCTTCTTGTAGGTATTCACTTTCAAGAGTTTTGTTGGTGAATAATCTCAAGTTTTCAAGTACTCAAGAGTGGTGACTCTCAAGATCTTCCAAGAAGTGTTGGTGACAAGAAAAATTGATGATCATGGATTAGAGAAAAGGTGCAAGTATTGTAACTTAAATCTTGGTCTCTATATTATTTTCTTCATGATCTTTCTTCCTCATATATTTTATGGCTTACAAAATGATATTGTGGCTGTAGATTTGAGTTCTCCATGATCCTTTAAAAGCTCTCCTTTTGGTGCTCTCAAAGATTTCTCATTGGTGGTGTTGTTGGAAGACCACTAGTCCTTTCTTCTTGTTATCAAATCTTGTTCATCACTTTTGTAAGAAACTCCTCATCAACTTTAATTATTTTTATCATTTCACTACTGTAAAAATTATATATCTTGGTGTATTTGAACATTATATAAATTGTTATGCTTAGATAGGCTTGGTACATAATTTAAAACACAATGAAAACCCTAAAAGACTAGACCTTCAAACTGTGATTCTGAACCAACGACAAAGATGGAGTAAACTGTACTAATCAGTAAACATTGGGCATAAACTAAAAATATGGGGTTTTAGATCTATGTCTTGCGGTCGTTTTGACGGGAATTTCATTAAATAACTCATTACGATGATTAAATTAGAAATGTTTTGGTAAAACATGTCACAACCTGAGTAACAGATTTTAAACGTATAAAAGTCATTTTTTTTGTGAATAACCCACTGTTACTCAAAGAATAAAAGTTGTAGATAACATCTTAACTTAAACGTGGCCGGAAGAATGGGATCATTTTGATTTGTAGAACTCAAGATATTGTATTTTTAGTGGGAGTGTTGTAATTATGAAAACTGCTGGACTGAATAGAATGGACAAATTGATAATTTAGCTGCTGATATGTAATTTTTGACCAAGTGGGACCCACAAAACTTGTTAGTACAGATGAATACCTTTCCGGGGATATAAAGAACTTAATTTTTCGACTTACGGTTTGCAAGTAACGGATTTTTAGATGTAAACAAGTTACTTAAATTTCCATCAGCTTTGGTATAAAAATGTATAAACATGTTTTAAGCTTTATAAAAATTGGACCTTTGATACATTTTTGGACCACCTAATATATTTTTGAAGCCTCAGGTTTAATGTGAACTTTTTGGCTAAAACTTGACCCATGGGCTAAAAATTGAACCTTAGGCTAATCTTGGACTTTTATAATACATGATTGGATTTAGGGACAAGTATGGGATTATTACTTGAACTTTGATAACTTTTAAATGCTAAACTAAAACTTGTAATATCTAGAAACTATGTACCAAGCATAATTAAGATCATAACTTATATAACTAAATTGCATCAATGTTTATTTTAAAAACCTAAGACAAGCGTATATTTATTTTAGGTTCATCGTAGAGCTTGCGTGACTATTTTTCTCCACTTGTTTGTTGTACACTACTTCCTTTACTCACGGTGAGTTCATAGCCCCACTTTAATTCTTAAACTGTTTATAAACCCATTGGGGGAGATACATGCTAGTTTTACAAACTGAATACAAGTAGTTTTTGGTATGCTGGACCCGATTACATGATTATAGTTATTGAGTAAACTTTTGCTGCTTAAAGCCCCACATTTCATGAACCGTTAATTCCATTGGGAACGCTAGTATTATGAATATGCATATTTGGCCTGACAAGCCTGTCCGGATGAGTAGCTCTCATTGGTCTAACGGGTAGCATAATATTTAGAAGATCTTGGTAAAAATTGCAAACTTACCACTTGGGGTACATTACTTATCACAGTTAAGGTTCGGTGCCATGAGCTCAAACTATAATCATATTACACGACTTGTATTTGTTACTTGTCACCCGATGAAAAATACTTGTATTCAACTTATTATTTATTAAACTCTATGGATTCACTCAACCTTTGTGTTGACTTTTTAGCATGTTTATCTCAGGTTCGCAAATTGTTAAATGCTTGGATGGGCGTGCAAGGACATGGATGGATGGACACGTGTTATTTCACATTCGATGGAACTCAAAAACTTATGTTGTGTCTAAATTATGAACCTTTTGGACTCTTGTCCTGTTTAAAACTTTTGGGACTTAAATTCATTAAACTCTGATTTTATCAAATGAGAACTTTGTTTAAAAACATCTTTAAATTATTTTGATGTTTTCTATGATTACAACTTCGATCCACAAATAACACCCAATTAAGTCTTCCGCTGTAAAACATGATTTATTTTGGGGGTGTTATAGAAGTACCCCTTCAAGAGTAAGCGCCACAAAGTTATTTGCTCTAGCACACCTCTGGACTTGGGTATTGTGCTTGAGCCTTCAAGTTCCATCATTAATCAGCATATATGTGTAAACTCTTCTTATATAAATATCTATGCCAACCTCTTTGCTTTTATCTTGGATTATGAGTGCAGATTTTTATTAGTTATGCTAGGATGATTAGTTATTCAGTAGCTGCAAGGAATCGATGTAAATAGAGCTTGGTTTGATTTAGAATAATTTCATAAAAAAAATGAAGTTATAGTCCCCATTAATGTATTTTGCACAATTTAAATATGCAAAATTCGAAGTTACACGGTATACTAAAATGTTTCTAATAATCTCATTAAACGCTTCTGATGTGTAGTTATAGAGTTGGATGTTCAGCTTATAGAGTCCAAATTTGTGCATTGAAGAGACAATATCACAGCTTGAAGAAATGACCATTTAGAGAGCTAAAGATGTTGGAAATTTGGACAAGTTGTAGGCCGACAAACAGTGTAATGAAATGTGATGTTGTACAAGAGTTATTGTTTCACTTTTGTTTTGATTTATGATGTACAAAAATGACATTTCGATTTATACAAAAAAGCTCCACCAATAAAGTTTCCAAAATAGGATATTTTATGTGTTAGAAATTGGTGGCTGACACGGGTTATAAAGTGGGTAAAAACAAGTATTTATGTGTTAGAAATTTTATACGGGTTGTAAATGGTTTTTAAATGGGTTAAAAGGTTTGATGTGCACTTAGGTTGAGATGTTAAATCGATGGCTGGCACAAGTTATACAGTGGGTAAAACAAAGACGCTTTTTAAGTGAATCTTATGATTCGTCAATCAACCCCTTTTAACCTTTTATCCATTTATTGCACAGGTAAAGCCACTGGATTTTAAGAACAAGTAATTTTGTAGGTCAAATAGTTAATTTTGTTTACACAGGTTATAAAGTGGGTCATTGGTGGCTGACATGGCTTATAAAGTGGGTCAAAGCAAGTAATTTTGTTTACAAAACTGTTTTTAAGCGAGTCTTTTGATTAGTCACTCAACCCCTTTTAATCTTTTATCCATTTATTGAGAAGTTATACATTCATTCAAATTATGAATTACGTATGTGTTATTTACTTGAGGAGTGCCGGATTTTGTGCCTAATGTCTGTAAGTCTGAAACTTTGGTCAAACAATTAACTACAATGTCAAGACCATACATGTAGTTTAATGATGAGATGGAGCAAATAAGTAATATGACATAACAATTTTTTGCTTCAATGTGATTGTGATAGATGTTATTGCTATTGTAATAATATATTGTTTGTCCTTCTTGAAGTGTACTTATTCTACTTTGGTTAATAACCAACTGCATTTGAAGTAAGCTAACTCTATAGGTCAAAGCTACTATGAATATTGGGTTGTAATCGGGTTACATGATGAAAGAACTCAAGTACGACGAGTCTTGGTTATTGATGCAGTAGAGAGCAATGAATATGCGAGTTTGTAGATGATTATGAATCGCCTATTATTGACACAAGTAGAGGTGAAAAAACGGGCAGGCACGGGCCACCGGTCAAACGGGCTACGGGCACGGGCTAAATGGGCGCATGCTATATGAATCGCTTTAGAAAAGACCCAAAACGAAGAAATAAATTCCTCAAATGTAACACCTCATTTATATTTAAAAAATTAAATATATTATATATATAAGTTTTTCTTTAAAAACAATTATAATGTTATACAATTGAGAGAAAATATGTGTCTATTTGTGCCCATTTAAATTTTAAATGGGCAATATGTGCCCATTTCAAAAAAAGAGGGGGTCAAATGTGCCAAAATCTTTTAAAAACTTACCCAAACTAGCAAATTTTTTTGATTTTGGGCACAAATTGCCACATCTAGACACAAGGTTTGTAATCGTGGTTGTGTACATATCACACGTTTTTTTTTACCATATTTTAAATTATAATATAGTATCAATCACAACCTACTTTTACTTACATTTTCTATGGACTATTAGGTGTTCATGGAATAGACATTGGGTATTAATTCGATTAGCGCTCACACACGTCATTTGCTATTTAAGACAATCAAATTTGGAGACAACAACGAATGAGAGTTTATTATTTTAATTTTTACAAACTCAAATGATTAGCGAATAATTCACTTATTATCTCATTATTTCTTTCATATATTGATGGAACATGTTTATGTTCGTTGTTTTCTTATCATCTCATTTTCTTGCTTAAAGGTGATCTGTTTTGATTGAATATTTTTTAACGAATTCATAAGTTTCTCAATTAAGTTTTTCACATGTATTTTCTTTCTTGAAGGAACAAGGTAGGTACTTAATGATATACACATATCTCAGGGAGTTCAAATCATCATATTAGAATAATAAACCCAATGCCTTTTTCCTCAATATTTTGAAGGCTTATTTAGACTACTTATAGAGGCTGTTGGGAGTGCTTATTTAAACTATTTTGTAGAGGCTATTTGAAGTGCTTATTTAACATTTGCGTGTCATGAGAAGGCTATTTGAAGGCTATTTGAAGTGCTTATTCAAAAGTCGGATTTGTGAGGAAACAATATCCCATTTCGGTGTCATTCGCAATGACAATAAACAAAAGCCAAGGGCAATCGCTTTCAAAAGTCGGATTGTATCTGCCACGTCCTGTTTTCACACATGGACAGCTATATGTGGCTCTTTCACGTGTCAAGAGCAAAAAAGGTTTGAAGATTGTTGTTTCAGATGCGGATGGTAACCTATAAAAACACTACTACAAATGTTGTATATAAAGAAGTTCTTCAAGGTTTATGATCACACGTTGACCAGGTATGTACAATATACAAATGACATGTTTTGTCGTATTTTTCTTATTTCACTTATTATAACTCCCAACAATATTTTGCTTACTTTTCTTTTTTACTTATTAGGTGATCACGGAATGGACCTTTTTTGCAAATGGTCACCACAAGAATGTTCACCACATGGATTTGTTTCTCAAGACAAACATATTCGAGACGAAGATGCAATCAACGTTTATTAGACACATATTTACAAGCATTGTATTACATACTTTGACTCACTTATAACTTATTTTTCGGTTAAAAGAAAATATTATATCGTTTACGTACGTTGTTCTTTCTCACTATATTCACGTACTTACCTTTTCTTGCACAAAAACCCTCTAAAATCCCGTGGATGCCACGGGTCTACAAGCTAGTTATGTATAAACGAGAAACTATAGTTAATTATGGAATGACCTAGATCCATATCCATATTAACGCGGTATTAGAAACAAAAGGATAAGTATGATGATATAATCATCACGTGGTTTTTCCAGGAAAACCATACTAGGATCGATCTTGGGGCATTGGGGGTGTTAAGCTAGACTAACCCATCTCATTACAATATTAATGAATATCCAAGTGGGAGCTGTTAGAGTTTATGGATAATAATTAATATTCGTATGTCCAGTTTCGAACACGAGACTTCGGGATTGCACACAATACGTAAGAGTCTCAATGGTTTGAATAATTAAATATAGTTTTATGATTTATTTATTCATTTCACAAACAATCACTTAACGGTCGTTAGTATTTAACGGAGTTGGTTTAACGGACGTTAAATATTAACTACAAGGACTAAGGATGAAAATAGGGATCAAGAAGGATCTAGAATCCTTCCTAATCTTGAAGGTCGGCCGAATACCTTCCCTTAGGGTTAATTTGGTCGATTTCTTGGAGTGGGAAGCAAGACATTGGATGCCTATAAATACAATCCCATTGTGTTCATTAATCCCTAATCTTGTTCCAAGTAAAACCCTAATTCTCTTCTCCTTTTCCTCCCTTGTTGCCGATCGGAAATCATCCCCTATCACCTAGGGATTTTTGATTTTGCTTCAACACAAGATAGGGTTTTGTTTGTGAACATAGAACCTAGCTTTTCCCATTGAAATGCTAGTATTACGTGTGTACAAGAACGGAGTACAAGCTTCCTTTAGCTTGTTGATTTTTTCCCCATTCGACTAGGTTGTAGTCGATCTATCCTAAACCCAATTTAGGGTTTATATTGTTCTTGGTGATCACGTGGTTTCTTGTTCTTGCTAGAAACCTAAAGATACGCATCTATTTAAATTTAGTTAATTAATTACGTGTATATGATCTTGTATATCCGCTGCGTATGCTTTGATGTTATGTGGTTATTAGTTTATAGTTTTATGATTCTAATATTCCAACAAGAAGATCAATTAATCTTCGAATCAAAAGTGTGTGCTAGATTGTCAGATCGTGCAAAATTGAGTAACCAATCAAACTCAAACCACCGTCAGTCTCCCCTTTAACTTTACTCCATAAGATCCAACCTACTCATAGATGTGAACTTTTTCCATTGGAAACCAGTTCCATCTCCACCACGTCTGGACTTTTTTTGGGCTTGGAATAGGCAAATTTATTCAGTTGCTGAACAATGGGAAAGGAGCTCCTATCCCTTGTATCGAATCTCAAGTGCCTTTCTTCAAACAATATGATGGTTGGCAATGTACTATTAGTTTCCAATAGAATCTTCTCATCAGTCAAGAGTACGAGGATTCATATCTTCAACACCCTTCATTCATCTAATCCAAAAGATGGAATAAAATTAAACCGATTAGAATAAAGATCTTAACATGGAGGATATTACATGAACCACTCCTGACTCGTTCTGAACTTGATCGAAGAGGTATTGATCTAAACTCTACCTGTAGGGTATAACGCCTCACAATGCATGAATCACTATTGTGAGGCTTGTATGGATCGAATAAGTAAGATTTCTAGAGAGAAGTGGGAGCCTTTTAGAGAGAGAAAGAAACTAGTGTAATATTAGATTGAAAAGGTCCAACCCTTCCCATGTGTGGGAAGGGGTATATATACTACTACATATTATGTCCCTAGTGGACTGTGGAGCGAGCTGACAGAGGGGAAAGCCCCGACCCACTCCACAAATATAGATACGACTAATACTAATACTAATATTACTAATAATCCTATGAGCTATGATTATCTAATAAGTACTCGGGGTGACCGAGTCTTCTGCTGAATATTCATATTCCTAACAATCTCCCCCTAAGGGAGGTCACCCCAGAAGTAATGTTCTGAAATTCAGCACTTCTTCCTTGGATCTTGACATCATAGCTCGTACTCATTGAATCTTCAATGTCATAGATTGCTGTGCAAACATCAGTGATCTGAAGATGACTTCTCTTTTGTCTTGGATGAACTTTGAATAATCTCTGAACGTATAATCAAACATCAGTGATCTGAACGTATCATCCCACTTGAGTCTCCAAGTCATCTTTCTGTAGTAATACTCCATGTGATGAAATATACTTAGAGCCGACATGCTCACACGATATGGGGTCATGATCTTCAGCATCAGAGTTAGCAGAAGCTGTGTTTAAGGTCTTTTAGGGTGATCATGACTTCTTTGATGATGATGTGGTGTGAACATGTGGTGATGGATTGGCATCTTTTCTGCAACCAGCTACAACAGCAACCAGCTACAGCATTCCACTGCTACAATCGCCAGAAGTTCCTGCATATGACAGTTAGCAATAATTCGACCGGTACTTACAAGTTTGGACTTCGAGATAGTCAACAGCATATTGTGAAAACTATCTCTAATCCTTACCAAGACCGTTCCTAATCGAAAACTCACAGAGAGCTTTTTAAGATTTTACCGTAGTAAATCAGCGATTAGGTGAGTCGCTGGAGATCACTCCACGACTGTAGACCGGTTGAAACCGCCGCGACCACTAAGCGTAATCCACGAGGAATTACCGAAGTGACCTGCTTTCAGGGCTGCTTGATGTTGACCCTGGCAGGAATTTCCATTCAATCATTGAGAATTACATAAGTAAATTCTCTCATAAATGTTCTGGCAGATTGCTAAGATCTGCGTAGGACTCATGAGATTACAACTGGTGTCCTTAATGTTGAACAACCAGTGTAGAAATGATTCGTGTCCCTATGAGATCCTATTATGTATCTTGTGGCTCTAGACTCAATTGTGCGTTTTGATTTGGTGATCGGAGGCTGGAGAGGACTGCCACCTTTTCAATATCATCTAACTCGGAGTGAGAGAGATGATAGGAATGTATTGAACTCCGTGACAATTGAAACAAGAATCCTTTGAGGGACCTTGAGTGGCTAGGGAGGGTTGTGCAGTGTATCACTGGGTCCATGATACTTTGTCTTCAATGCCAGCAATCAACTAAGTGATTCTGACAGCATATGTATTGACCCGGTTTCTGCCTAAGTTGTAAGGAGGGCTATTTCTTTTCACCCTTTCTCTTTACAATTCTTTTTCATTCTTCAACCCCTTCAGTGCTTACCGAGACTTCATAACTAACACCTTGTTGGGTTTGTTCCAGTGTTAGCTCCATCTCAGTCGGCACTATTCCCTCATTCACTTTTCTCCTTTTTAATCATACCTAAGGACTTCTACACTAACTAGTGGATTGTCCCTGGGTAGATCCCTCCGGCTCTGGCGGGATCGTGGGAACTCGAGCCTAACCTAACCATCCTTATAACTCCATGCATTAATTAAAATGGTCGGTCTTTGGTATACTTCCACGATTGCCATAAACCAAATCTTTGAAAAAATCTCTCAAAGTGTTCATGATTCTGAAACACATTTTTGCAAACACTTGAGAGTTTTATATTTTTCAAATGCTCCCCCTCAACATGTGCTCGAGTGATAGTTTTATAAATTTGCACATGTTAGGTAGAGCTCGCACTTTTTGAATTGATCCACTTTCAGTGAACATGACCGATTCGAGACACGCTTACATCACTGGTTAGACCAGCTTGAAATTATTACCCGTCCTGGTCAAGTCCATAGAAAGTTTCTCGAAACGGTACACTCTACTCAGATACATCTTTTTCGAGACACGCTTACATCACTGGTTAGACCAGCTTGAAATTATTACCCGGCCAAGGCGTATCCTTTCGATTGATGACAATTCAAGTTTCGTCAATTCTTAGGTGAAGTCTGAGCCTTGTTCACACAAGATGCCATAATCCATTGTTTTGTAAAACCATTTGCTCCCCCTCAATATATGCATTGATATAAGAAAGATTTTCGTACATATGGAGGAGCTTGCTTTTATGACCAAAACATTTTGCTCCCCCTCAATATGTGCCTTGATATACAAAATGGTTTAGAACATACGGGAGAGCTTACATTAATTTCCAAATCATCACATTTTATCAGAATTTCCTATTTAAATCACATTCTCTCCCCCGATCAAAAATTTCAAACCATTTGAGATTTGTGATCCCAATTGATTTAAATACGTTTAGAAAAATTCGGGAGAAAATGTGGTCAGGTTTAAATGTATTCTGATTTAGGAGCATACGATGCTCCCCCTGAAACAACGAGAGAGTGTCACTGCTGATGTTGCACAAATTTGGTAAGGTGTCAGAAATTTGAGAATTTAAGTCAATTGACCACCTTGTGTAACATCAAGACTCTCTTGAAGAATCAAACAAGATAAAGAGTCTGATGAAAAGAAGACTTCTCTTCTTATACACGAAATGACGCACTGAAACGTACATCAAGTCGGGAGAACATGGATATAAAGTAATCCATGCCCAGGTGAACATCACCCGGTTGGAGAAACAGCTGTCTTTTTGGCGACATGCTTTCCCCATTGTACAGTGCGGGTTGCAGTATGAAGTAACTGCAAGCCATTAAGACATGTTTTAACTGATTAGTATAACTTCTGCTCGAGCTTCATTTAAGAATCCGTGCCATTGTTGAATGACATTTCTAGATACGTAAATGTTATCGATAAACAGAAGACATGCCTAGGTAGAACTATTTTTGGTATTTTCTGATTTTTTTCGATTTTTATGGTTTTTATAGGTTTTATATTTTTGTATTTTTCTTTTTGATTTAAGATATATACAACTATGTACAAGAATATAAGAAGATAATCTTTTACTCCTCCTTTTCTTCCTGAAGACACTTGAGGGTTTCTGGAGTCATGCTTTTCATGCCAAGGCGTGGGAGAATAAACTGAAACCTTTCTCTTGGGAGGGCCTTGGTGAAGATGTCAGCTAACTGAAATTCTGTCCTCACGAAGTATAGTTCCACAATTCCTTTTTCCACCTGTTCCCTGATGAAGTGATGCCTGATGTCGATGTGTTTTGACCTGGAGTGCTGAACATTGTTACAACAAAGAGCAATGGCGCTTTTGTTGTCACAATATAGGGGAATTTTGTTGTATGAGAAGCCATAGTCCGAAAGCTGTGATCGCATCCATAGGATTTGTGCACAACATGCAGACATAGCAATGTACTCAGCTTCAGTAGATGATATGGAAGTACTCATCTGCTTCTTAGAAGACCAACTAACCAACTTTTCCCCTAAAAATTGAGCTCCTCCTGAAGTACTTCGACGAGTGTCTTGACATCCCGCATGATCTGCATCTGCATAAGCCGTTAACTCCATTGCAATGTCCTTAGGATACCAAAGACCCATATGAACCGTGCCTTGAAGATATCGGAAGATCCGTTTTACTGCTTCAACATGCTTCTTGGTTGGTCTGGATTGATACCGAGCACACATACACACAGCAAACAGAAGATCTGGTCTGCTAGCCGTGATGTACATCAAAGATCCAATCATGCTTCGATATTGCGTTATATCCACTGGAATCCCTGAAGGATCTTCATCCAGCTTCGTTCTATCAACCATGGGAGTGTCAACAGGTTCACTTGAATAGAATCCAAACTTTTTCAAGATCTCGTTGGCGTATTTGGATTGATTGATGAATATGCCTCCGGGACTTTGAGATACTTGTAGTCCTAAGAAGAATGACATTTATCCCATCATAGACATTTGGAATTTGGAATTCATCTCCTTTGAGAAACTATCACATTCACTAGGATCTGTTGAAGCAAAGATAATATCATCTACATATATCTGAACTAGCAGTAGATGGTTTCTTGACTTCCTGGTGAATAGTGTGGGATCAACAACACCCTTGGAGAATCTGTTTGCTAGGAGGAACTTGGACAATGTATCGTACCATGCCCTTGGCGCCTGTTTTAGCCCATAAAGAGCCTTCTTCAAGCGGTAAACATGAGTAGGGTGTTCAGCATCCACGAATCCTTCAGGTTGACTCACATAAACTTCTTCCTTTAAGTCACCATTCAAGAATGCCGTTTTGACATCCATCTGGTAGACTATCATATTACGACTAGCCGCATTAGCTAGGAAGATTCTTATAGCTTCAATTCTAGCAACCGGAGCAAACGATTCTTCAAAATCAATGCCCTCTTCTTGTCTAAACCCTTTAGCAACTAGCCGTGCCTTGTTCTTTAAGACATCACCATACTCGTCAAGCTTCACTTTGAAGATCCACTTTAAAGCAATGATCATTGCACGCTCCGGAGGAGGCACTAATTCCCATACTTCAAGTCGATCAAATTCATGGATTTCATCCTGCATAGCCTGGAACCAGCAATCTTTAGTCATTGCTTCTTTGGCATCTTTTGGTTCGACTTTAGACAGTACGGAATTGAAGAAGCACCATAGTGCATCAGTGGCTAGTTGATTACGTGTGGATACTGGACGTGAGGGATTGCCTATGATGTTGTCGATTGGATGATCACTGGTCCATTTCCTGAGATGGTCGTGAGGTTGATGGTTATGAACAGAAGTAGCAGTGCTGTGTTCCTCAGGTAAGGATGTGTCTGATGGATGTTCAGGAGCAAATATGTTTTCAAAAGGAACCTCTTCAACAGGAGCAAAAGGATTAACTTCCAACGAATTATTATCTGAAGATTCTTGCATTACTGGAGAAGTTTGAGTGTTTGATGACGAAGGCGATTGACTGGCAGCAGGAGCATTGTGACTGACTGATACTGAAGCTGCAGGGCCTTCCGAACCTTGTGGGGCTTGAACCTCATCCATAGGAATTATAGCTGGTTCACTCGGGATGGTTTCATTCGTTGGCTCAAAGTATTCATCAAACATAGGATCGAATAACTTCTTCAACTCCTCACATGTAGGTGGCACATAAGAATCTGCAGGCGTGGAATTCTGTACAAGTCCTGAACTAATGGGTCCAGGAGACAAAAGGTGAAGATCGGGTCCAGAACTGATTTGTCCTGAAACAGGTAGCTCACTCAGCTCATCGAACGTAACATGAATGGTTTCCATGATTTTACGGGTCCTTTTATTGTAGATTCGATACCCTTTACTGTCTGGTGCGTATCCAACGAAAATACCTATATCTGCTTTAGCTCTTAACTTTCCCAAGTCTTGACTATCGTTAGTTGGATAGCAAAGAGCACCAAACACACGCAGAAAGGAAAGATCTGGTTTCTTGTTATGAATTAACTCGAAGGGAGTCTTCTCATGAGCCGGATGAATTAGGGATCGGTTTTGAGTGTAACATGCTATTGCAATAGCTTCTGCCCAGAGAAACATCGGTGACTTTGAAAATATAAGCATGGTTCTTGCAGCCTCCACCAGAGTACGGTTCCTTCGTTCAACCACCCCGTTCTGTTGAGGCGTGCGAGGGATACTTTTCTGATGCGTGATGCCAATACTTTCATAGAAATTACGGAGTTGTTGGTTAACAAACTCAGTACCATTATCTGTGCGGATGATTCTGACAGTTTTATCTAGCCTTACTTGCAGCTGTTTTATCAGTTTAATGATAACCTCTGGAGTTTCGTCCTTGGTTCTCAAAAACTTTACCCATGTGAACCGAGAATAATCATCTACTATCACCAGAACATACTTCTTTCCATTTATGGTTTGTATTCTCATTGGACCGCACAGGTCCATGTGGAGGGTGTGAAGAACTTCCAAGTTGGTGTTGACGGTTTTAGGCTTGTGGGTTTGTTTCTTGCTTTTACCCAGTTGACATGCAGAGCAGAGATGATCTTTCTCATATTTCAGTCTGGGCATCCCTCTAACAAGATCTTTACGGGAAAGATTATTTATGGTACCGAAGTTCAAGTGGTTCAAACGACGATGCCACAGCCATGATTTTGTTTTAGAGGCTTTAGAGAGCAAGCATATTGGAGAGGACTTCAACATTTCTTCAATTGAGATGGTGTATAGATTGGTGCCCCGACTGCCCTTGAGGAGATCTAAACCATCCAATTCTCTGACGAAACATGTATGCTTTCTGAAGGCCACTTCCAGATCTGAATCACAAAATTGACCCACAGAAAACAGATTGTGTCCTAGTCCTTCCACATAATATACCCTTGAGATTACACTATTACCAAACACATAATCTCCATAACCCATAATAGCACCAAAGTGGTCGTTCCCAAATCTAACTGTCCCGATAAACATTTTCACGAAGTTCTTGAGCCGAGAGCGATCTCCAGTCATATGTTTTGAGCAGCCTGAGTCCAAATACCACAGGACGATTTGTACGACCTGCATTTGAAACCAGACAACAATGGATAACTGAAAAATGTGGATCCCCACGTGCAATTGGGGTCCATTTGGTCAGCACACACATATTCAGGAACCACAGATTTCACAGATGCTACTATCTTTACTGTGGAGACAGAACTTGAGACAGGACAAGACCTAGATGGAAGGCATTGTGATTCTAAAGGCAAGATTCTACCAGTTGGTCTCCATTCCTTATTCTTCACAATTTTATGCATATTCATTTTAGGTAATGGTCTCTGTTTTCTTAAATTGAATTTCCTTCCAGTGGGTCTCCATTCCTTAACTTTTACAATTTTATGCTTATTCATTTTAGGTAACGTGCACTGTTTTCCTAAATTGAATTTCCTTCCAGTGGGTCTCCATTGATAGCCTATGCTAGCAAATGTTTTTCCTGTTGCTTTCCAAACCTTTTTGCATGCTTCAGTTATCCTACCATTCTTAACATGGGATGATGCAGAAGACATCAGAAAGGACACAACACAATCATCATGATTAGCAGAAATTAAACAATTGTCGCAAGTTTTACAGATAGCATTAGAATTCGAATTAATTACAGTACTTTTGATACTAGAATCAACACGATTCATCCTACTCATTGTAAACTTATTGTTCCTAGGTTGGGCTTCTACATTCTTCAAGTGATCATTCTTAGCTGGCGCAGTCATATCCTTTCTTTCATTTCCTCTAGACCTTGACCCGCTAGCTTGGGTGTCACTTTTTACTCCTGTAGAAGCATCGAAGGTAACATTAGTTTGTTTTTCTGTCACATGCCTTCCTGATAATGATGTGTTGGGTTCTGATGTTTTGGGTGGTAGGTCAAAGGCTACATACTTGTTCACAACATTGGATGATGATGCAACAAATCTATCTCTATGGCCTTGATGTGTTTTTTATAGTCTATAATTTTTAACCAAGTTTTAAATTTATAATTGCCGAACTAACCTATAGACTAAAACACTAACGAGCAGTGTACCCGATCAATGTAGATAGTTTTTAGGTAAGCAAGGGTCGTTCACTAGGAGTGACGTAATCTAATCTAACTATAAAGCAACTAATAAAAAGGGGGTTTTAGCCTGAGAGGCTATCACGATTTTGTGGGTTAAATTAAACTAAATACGAGAAAATAAATATTAAACTAATTAAAAGCAAATTAAAGTAAGGTGAATTCAATGATAAAAGAACATGCTAGCCAAGTCTAATCCATCTTATAGTTATATATGTGCTAATGTCTACTTGTTTTACTTCATTCAAAAGTTAAGGCGAAGATCCAATTACTAAACCCTGTCACGATTTAATAACTTGCTATACGGAGCGGGAAATTGGCCAAGATCATAGTGACCTATCTAGCATCAATACTAACTTATTGCATAATCACCATCTAACCTAGTTTGGCATTACGCGCTACTAGTCCTAATAGTGGCATAAGGCACGGTTCCGATGTGTTCCATCTAAGCCCGTCTAATATAGGATTCGGATTACTACACTTATGATTCAATTAAAGTAACCACAGTTTCAGATAGTTAAATTACACCAATTAAACCAATAAGATCATAACCTAGTTACATAGACTTCTACTAGTGATAAGCAATAAACGAGTTTTTAACGATAAGCACCCAATCCAATAACAAAGCAAACACGTAATCAAGAACACAAATAAACTAAATAGACTTCATAAACTTGGCTAACACCTAAGGGTGTTAGCCCATAATCTCAGTAACAATACACAATGTTTGAATCATAGCATAAAAGATAGAAATCATAATGAAAACTACACGCTAACCGAATGATTAAACAAAGTAAATTGGCTCGAGATGTTCTTCGTGGATGGAATGGATCTTCAATATCATCTTCTGCTGTTTTGGGATGTTTACAGACGTCTGGGAATGATCCCGAGGGTCCCCAATGATACCCTAATTCGTTAATGAGCTCGGTATTTATAGATTCTGAAATCTGGGTCGATACGGCGCATCTAGAGAGTTAGATGCGCCGCATCTATAAGTAAACGTAGCCTCCAAGTCTGAAACTGACCCAATACGGCGCATCTAAAGACCAGATGCGCCTCATCTCCCAATACGGCGCATCTAAGGACCAGATGCGCCGCATCTCCTTCAGATTCAGATAGATTTTCTTTTTCTCTTCGCGTGGCCGCTTGAATCAACTAAATCGGAGTCCGGATGAAGATTTTATGGCCAAAATACGAAAGCATCTTCAAGTGTCGACTTGTAATCTTGACTTCTTCATTAAGCTTCTAATCTCCACTTGATTTCTTTGGTAAGGATTGTATATGGCGTATCTCAAGGATAGGATGCGCCGCATTCGATGTAATCCCGTCTTGGTCTTCAAATATCTAGGGCTTCTATACGGCGTATTCATAGAATCCGATACGCCGTATTCTTCAAATCGACCAAGTTTCATATACGGCGTATTCCCAAAGATGGATACGCCGTATGCATCAAAGTCAGGCAAGGTCTTGAACTCTTCTAAGTATATGGATACGGCGTATCTAATTAGCGTTGATACGCCGTATTGAGTGTCTGATCAGTAGGCATTCTTCAATATCTTCGTTTTTGCTCCAAAACACATCTTTTTCCATAACTTTCTCCAATTGCTCCGATATTACTGAGATTTACAAAAGTAAATGATTAAGTACCAAATCTCACACATAATAGTATAAAATGAGCAATATAAACGGGATAATGATGCTAATAATATGTACTTATTTGAGTTCATCAAATATCCCCCCACTTGAACTTTACTTGTCCCCAAGTAAACCTTAGAATTTCTTTTATGAAAATGTATCCTAAAAGATGTTAGGATTTATTTTTATATTTAAGCATGTATTCGTTTATTTCATAATCACACAACTAAACACTTAACGAATTAGAAGTAAAATAAAATAAGTCGATAAAAGCAAATCTAATCGTTTAACTGTCCAGTCGTGACGAATATTCTATCATAAGCTTGGCAAGTATACACATCTCCACCACTAAAGCTAAGGAATAACAAGTCTAAAGCGGTAAAAAGGGTTTTTTAGGCTTAAGGGTCGATTATTCTCTTTTCACTATCGATCTCAAATTCCAGAAAAGGCGACAAAATCACAAATACATGATCGAATCCACGAACACGATACTTGCAATTGCTCAAATCCTTAACTCGAATAGGCTAAAGATAGGTCCAAACTTCACCAATGATAATATATCAAAAAGGGCGACAAAATCATAAATACATAGCCGAATCCACGACTACGATACTTAAGATTGCTCAAATCCCTAATCTCAATAAATCAAAGGTTTGGTTGGATAAAGAATAATATAGGGTATGGATAACATTTGGGATATAAATTGGTGTAAAATGAAAAATAAACAAAACGAATAAATTAAAATCCTAAGTGTGGTTAATCACTATCCCAACCATCCCATGAATAAGACTCATATCATCGAATAACTCACGCTTTAACACTTGAAACACACGCTTTAGGTAGACACGAATTATACTCAACAAGATCTTAATCAAAGAATAAACCTTAATTGGCGTTCCCATAACTGCCAATTCCCATTCAATCCATAGATATAATACAACAAATAGTGGCGATATCGACCACTTACATAACTTTACATTGGTTGGCTTAAAATAAACATCCAACTCTTTTTTTTTCTTTTTCTTTTTCTTTTCTTATTTTTTCGAAATTTTTTTTTTTTTTTTTTTTTTTTTTTTAGTAAACTTGAAACATAAATATAGATGTGTAAAATTTCACCACATCACTATAATGATAATTCTGGATAATTTTTCCATACTTTTCATAACTTCAGAAATAACGGTAATAGTGAAAGTAGTAAACACACGAAAAATAAACTCAAAGATATACAATATTTACTTTCACTCCAATTGCATTGTGCAATTTCCCGACCTAACCAAAGATAATGAATTACGCACACGAACACAGGTAATGCAAGGAAACACACTTTGCCTATAGCAATTAACCAACCACGGATTTTAATCTACAGGGTAGGCTAAGGTGTAAGGGTGTAACGAAACATTTTAAACATAGGTGTAGGAAACGAAAGGAATGGCTCTGAGTGTTTTTCTAGGGGTATCTTACTCTAAAAATGAGAGTAACAAAAGGGTTTATACGGGGGTTAACTAACCAGTGTAGTTAGCTAATAACACGTAACATATAATAGGCTATTTGGGTGTAATCCTAGAAATTTACCAATTTAGACAAGTCATTCCAATTATATAAATAATACTCATTATGGTGGTCTCGAATAGTATACAAGCCAAGTTCTAAAGTTTACAAGTCACCGGCACACTCATAGATTTGTGAATTTTTGAGAAATCACAATTTTTTGAAAATAACGTCATGTGTGCAGCTATGCAACTTAGATCTTAAACAAAAACATGCTAAAAATTTTTTAAGTTTTGATATATTAAGCACATTTTAAAGCATATTTTTGAAAATTTAGGACAAATAAACGTTCTAATTCTCCATCCCCCCACTTAAGTTAAACAACGTCCTCGTTGTTTGTATTTGAAATTAAAAACAAGAGATAGAAAGAATTAGAACGGAGAACTCCCCTGAGATTTGCTCGGTATGATCTTCCAATGTAAGTGTGCGAGCATATAAAATGCGGGAGTCCATCAACATCTTCAATATTCCGGACCTGTAAAAATATAGAGACCACAGGAAAAACAAATCTCGAGAAACATCTCATTAATCATCGGTTAGAAAACGATAAACAAAAGAAAAACAAAGGACTGTATTCAATTCTGGCAGGTCGATACGCCGTATCTAAAAAGATAGATACGCCGCATTGATGTCAGCAAAACAGTTTGGACTAAAGTATTCCAGATGATTCGATACGCCGTATCCATAGGGGTTGGATACGCCGCATCGAAGGCCTGGGACAGACTCGACAGAAAATTTAAATGGATAGATTTCCGGGTTGTCTGCCGGCAAGCACTTTTGTTTATTGGGGAGTCTTTAAGTTCGACTCCCTTCAGCTCTACGTTTCTTCAATCAATTCAACAACCTCCTTATCATCATTGCCGTGAGGTTCATAGTACTTTTTAAGACGTTGCCCATTGACCTTGAAACTTACACCATCTTTATTTGTAATTTCTACTGCTCCATACGGGTAAACCGTTTTAACGATATACGGCCCATACCATTTTGATTTAAGCTTTCCTGGATACAATTTCAATCTTGAGTTATATAATAATACCTTATTTCCTATGCGAAAATCTTTATTATCACGGATTCTTGCATCATGCCATTTCTTTGTCCGTTCTTTAAAGATGATGTTATTATCATAAGCCGAATCCCTCAATTCAGAAAGTTCATTCATCTGCATAAAACGATTCTTACCTGCTCTCATCAAATCAATGTTACATTGTTTCAAAGCCCAATATGCCTTATGTTCAATTTCGACCGGTAAATGGCATGCCTTACCATACACCAATCGAAATGGTGTACATCCCGTGGGTGTCTTGTAGGCAGTTCTAAATGCCCACAAAGCATCTGTAAGTTTTTCAGACCAATCTCTAGGATTATACCCAACTGACCTTTCTAGAATCCTTTTAATCGCTCTATTAGTTACCTCAGTTTGTCCATTTGATTGAGGGTGATATGCTGTAGCTAACCTATGTGTTACTCCATATTTTAATAGAGTCTTTTCCATTAAAGCATTACAAAAATGTGTTCCCCTATCACTAATCAAGGCTTTAGGTACACCAAATCTGGAGAACAATTCCCTTAAAAACTTAATCACTACTCGAGCATCATTTGTTGGTAAAGCTTTGGCTTCAACCCACTTTGACACATAATCAACAGCTACAAGTATATATTTATTCCCTTTACTATTAGGAAATGGTCCCATAAAATCTAGCCCCCATATATCAAAAATTTCACATACCTGAATATTCGATTGAGGCATCTCATTGCGAGCTGAAATATTTCCTGATCTTTGACATTCATCACATCTCTTCACATATTCTGCAGCATCATTAAAAATTTTAGGCCAATAGAATCCAGCTTCGTAAACTTTCTTTGCTGTAATATTAGCACCATGATGTCCTCCAGTAGGCCCAGAATGACAATGTTTCAAAACATCCAACTTTTCAAGTCCATCAACACATCTCCTGATTATATTATCGGCACAACGTTTGAATGCGTACGGTTCATCCCACAAGTAGCTTCTAGCTTGGTATAAGAATCTTTTCCTTTCCGCATACTTCATATTTGATGGCACAATTTTTCCTACAATGAAATTAACATAATCGGCATACCAAGGCTGTCCTTCATCAATTGTTCCTAACATCTTTAGGTGCTCATCTGGAAATGTGTCAATTATCTCTTCATCATTTAAAATTCCCAAGTCAGGATTCTCTAACCTAGACAAATGATCTGCAGCTAAATTTTCAGCTCCCTTTTTATCTTTGATTTCGATGTTGAACTCTTGTAACAACAGGACCCAACGTATAAGCCTAGCTTTAGCATCCTGTTTATTAAATAAATACTTCAAAGCAGAATGATCAGTGTACACAATAGTTTTTGATAAAATAAGATATGAACGAAATTTATCAAAAGCAAAAACCACAGCAAGAAGTTCTTTTTCAGTAGTAGTGTAATGCTCTTGAGCATTATTTAATGTTTTACTAGCATAGTAAATAGGCTTAAATTTACCATCTACTCTTTGCCCTAACACTGCTCCCACAGCGTAATCACTAGCATCACACATAAGTTCAAAAGATGAATCCCAATTAGGCGAGATTAAGATAGGAGCAGTAGTTAATTTCTCTTTTAAAATGTTAAAGGCCTTTTTACATTCGCTAGAAAAATCAAATTTGGCATCTTTTAATAAAAGCTGGGTCATAGGTCTAGAAATAATGGAAAAATCTTTGATAAATCTACGATAGAATCCAGCATGTCCTAAAAAACTTCTAACTCCTTTAACATTAGTAGGATAAGGTAGTTTCCCAATTACGTCAATTTTAGCTCTATCTACCTCAATTCCTGCTTTAGAAATTTTATGTCCTAAAACTATACCTTCTTTAACCATAAAATGACATTTTTCCCAATTAAGTGCAAGGTTAGTTTCTTCACATCTAGCAAGCATTTTATCTAAATTTCCTAAGCATCTATTAAAAGAGTTACCGAATACAGAGAAGTCGTCCATGAAAACCTCCATGAAATCCTCCACCATATCATGAAAGATTGCGGTCATACAACGTTGGAAGGTTGCAGGGGCATTGCATAGTCCAAATGGCATTCTTCTATAAGCAAACGTCCCATATGGACAAGTAAACGTAGTCTTCTCCTGATCTTCCGGTGCTATGGGAATCTGAAAATATCCTGAAAAACCATCAAGAAAACAGTAATATTCATTTCCAGCTAATCTTTCCAACATTTGGTCAATGAATGGAAGAGGGAAATGATCCTTTCGAGTAGCATCATTAAGTTTACGATAGTCAATACAAACACGCCATCCAGTAACAATTCTAGTAGGGATAAGCTCATTATTTTCATTTAAAACAACGGTTGTCCCACCTTTCTTTGGAACAACATGAATAGGGCTAACCCAAGGACTGTCAGAAATAGGATATATTAATCCAGAGTCAAGTAGTTTGATAATTTCATTTTTTACCACATCTTGTACTTTAGGATTTAAACGTCTTTGTGGTTGAATGACAGGTTTGAAATTATCTTCCATAAGAATTTTATGAGTACAAAATGATGGACTTATACCCTGAATATCAGACATTTTCCAAGCAAATGCCCCTTTATGTTTTTCTAAAACTTGTACCAGCATTTTCTTCTCATTTTTAGTTAACTTAGAAGAGATAACTACCGGAAAATTCTTGTCATCATTTAAATATGCATACTCTAAATGAGAGGGCAGTTCTTTTAATTCAGTTTTAGTTTTATTTTCTTTAACAGAATTTTCCTCATCATTAAGTAAATTTTCCTGATTAATAGAATAAGCTGTATTAAAATTTTCGGTAATTTGTATAGACTCAAATTCCTTATTAGGTTCTTCTTCATAAGCCTCATCTGTCTCTCTAATTTCTCTTTCTAAATCGTGCACTAAAAAGGAATCTAAGTGATCATTTTCTAATGACTTAACAGCTTCTTCAGTATTTATTTCATCTAATGCATCAATATTGTAACATTCGTCCTTCTTATCTAAAAGTTTTTTTATTGAATTTTCCATATCAAATGTTACTTTTTCATTCCCTACCTGAAGAGTAATTTTTTTATTAAATACATCAATTAACGCACGAGTAGTAGCTAAAAATGGCCTTCCTAAAATTATAGGAATCCTAGAATCTTCAGGCATATCTAAAATAACAAAATCCACAGGAATAACAAACTTATCAATCTGAATAGGTACATTTTCTATTATTCCTCTTGGATATTGTATTGATCGATCAGCAAGTTCTAAACTCATTCTAGTAGGTTTAGGTTCACCTAATTTTAATCTTTCAAACATAGTAAATGGCATCAAGCTAATACTAGCACCTAAGTCAGCTAAAGCATTAGGAATAAATAAATCATTAATTTGACAAGGGATAGTGAAACTTCCTGGATCCTTTTCTTTTGATGGCCATTTGTTGAGTAGAACTGCTGAACATTTTTCATTCATCATGACGGTTGATGCTTCTACCAGCTTTGCTTTATTAGATAGCAAATCCTTAAAATATTTAGCACATGTCGGCATCTGCACAAGAGCATCAATAAAAGGAATGTTAATGTGTAATTGCTTAAACTGTTCCAAAAACTTCTTTTGTTGAGCTTCCTCTTTCTCTTTTCTAAGCCTATTTGGGAATGGAATTGGGGGACGGTAAGGTTCAACAAATGTAGGTTCTTTCGGTTGCCCTTGAACTTTAGGAAGTTCAATGTTAACAGTCTCCTCCTCAGGTTTTTCTTGCTCATCTGGTTGCACTTTATCCTGAATTGCTTCCTCAGTACTAGGAATCGGGTCAATTGTATTCTTTCCTCCTCTTGTAGTAACACCCTTAACATCTTGTATATAAAGAGCATTTTTCAGATTCCTTGCAAGCTCATGTACCTCTATTGCTAATCCAGTAATCATGTTCGAAGTTTCTTTTAATAAAACTTCGTTGGTATTGCGGAAATCTTTAATGAATATCTCTGTATTTTCATGTTCAACCAATTGAACTTTGATTAGCTTTTCCAATATATCGTTGATTCTCCATTCGTCATATTCATATGTTGCATTCATGAATCTATTTCCAGCCATCATAACTGAAAATAAAGGTAGAATTATTAGTAGTATATGCTCAAACAAGAACTAAACTAAAATGAAATAAAATAAAATAAAATAAATATAAAGTTTTCTGTTACAGACAGTCGATACGGCGTATTCAGTAAACTGATGCGCCGTATTGGTTCCGGACTGGATACTCCGTATTCACAAAGGTGTATGCGGCGTATGTAGATTGTAAACAGAATACGACAGACTCAAACAAGAAGCAAATAACAGAAACGATACAGCGTATTCACAAAGTGGATACGTCGTATTGACTCTAACAGATAAAAAAAACAACTAAAAATAACTAAAACACACAAAAACAAATAAAAACAAATCTAAGCTACTAAACTAGTTAAATCAAATTAAATTTCACTCCCCGGCAGCGGCGCCAAAAACTTGATGTGTTTTTTATAGTCTATAATTTTTAACCAAGTTTTAAATTTATAATTGCCGAACTAACCTATAGACTAAAACACTAACGAGCAGTGTACCCGATCAATGTAGATAGTTTTTAGGTAAGCAAGGGTCGTTCACTAGGAGTGACGTAATCTAATCTAACTATAAAGCAACTAATAAAAAGGGGGTTTTAGCCTGAGAGGCTATCACGATTTTGTGGGTTAAATTAAACTAAATACGAGAAAATAAATATTAAACTAATTAAAAGCAAATTAAAGTAAGGTGAATTCAATGATAAAAGAACATGCTAGCCAAGTCTAATCCATCTTATAGTTATATATGTGCTAATGTCTACTTGTTTTACTTCATTCAAAAGTTAAGGCGAAGATCCAATTACTAAACCCTGTCACGATTTAATAACTTGCTATACGGAGCGGGAAATTGGCCAAGATCATAGTGACCTATCTAGCATCAATACTAACTTATTGCATAATCACCATCTAACCTAGTTTGGCATTACGCGCTACTAGTCCTAATAGTGGCATAAGGCACGGTTCCGATGTGTTCCATCTAAGCCCGTCTATATAGGATTCGGATTACTACACTTATGATTCAATTAAAGTAACCACAGTTTCAGATAGTTAAATTACACCAATTAAACCAATAAGATCATAACCTAGTTACATAGACTTCTACTAGTGATAAGCAATAAACGAGTTTTTAACGATAAGCACCCAATCCAATAACAAAGCAAACACGTAATCAAGAACACAAATAAACTAAATAGACTTCATAAACTTGGCTAACACCTAAGGGTGTTAGCCCATAATCTCAGTAACAATACACAATGTTTGAATCATAGCATAAAAGATAGAAATCATAATGAAAACTACACGCTAACCGAATGATTAAACAAAGTAAATTGGCTCGAGATGTTCTTCGTGGATGGAATGGATCTTCAATATCATCTTCTGCTGTTTTGGGATGTTTACAGACGTCTGGGAATGATCCCGAGGGTCCCCAATGATACCCTAATTCGTTAATGAGCTCGGTATTTATAGATTCTGAAATCTGGGTCGATACGGCGCATCTAGAGAGTTAGATGCGCCGCATCTATAAGTAAACGTAGCCTCCAAGTCTGAAACTGACCCAATACGGCGCATCTAAAGACCAGATGCGCCTCATCTCCCAATACGGCGCATCTAAGGACCAGATGCGCCGCATCTCCTTCAGATTCAGATAGATTTTCTTTTTCTCTTCGCGTGGCCGCTTGAATCAACTAAATCGGAGTCCGGATGAAGATTTTATGGCCAAAATACGAAAGCATCTTCAAGTGTCGACTTGTAATCTTGACTTCTTCATTAAGCTTCTAATCTCCACTTGATTTCTTTGGTAAGGATTGTATATGGCGTATCTCAAGGATAGGATGCGCCGCATTCGATGTAATCCCGTCTTGGTCTTCAAATATCTAGGGCTTCTATACGGCGTATTCATAGAATCCGATACGCCGTATTCTTCAAATCGACCAAGTTTCATATACGGCGTATTCCCAAAGATGGATACGCCGTATGCATCAAAGTCAGGCAAGGTCTTGAACTCTTCTAAGTATATGGATACGGCGTATCTAATTAGCGTTGATACGCCGTATTGAGTGTCTGATCAGTAGGCATTCTTCAATATCTTCGTTTTTGCTCCAAAACACATCTTTTTCCATAACTTTCTCCAATTGCTCCGATATTACTGAGATTTACAAAAGTAAATGATTAAGTACCAAATCTCACACATAATAGTATAAAATGAGCAATATAAACGGGATAATGATGCTAATAATATGTACTTATTTGAGTTCATCAAATCTATCTCTATGGCCTCTAAACTTAGGAATTGAGCCTATGGCATATTCTAAGTTTTCCTGAATCCTTTTCGTGAGTTTGCATGCATAGACAACTGCTTGATCAAGTGGCTTATCATTCCTATCCTCTTCAACTACCTCACGAAGTGTGTCAAGACCTTCTCTAAGATGATCTAGATATGTTTGATGGGCAAGGCTGTTATTTCTAAGCTTAAACGGAATACGCCCAACATCAACATCATACTTTTTACAATCATTAGCCTTTGGTGTATCACAATTACAAGTGGTGCATGGCATTTTACCTTTCACCCGAGTCTTAAGGTTCTCAATTTCATTTGTCAAAGAGGTTATTTGATCATTATGATTGCTTCTTGTAACTTTAATAGAATCATATAACTCTTTGAAATGTTGTTTAACCTTTGAATTTTCTTCTCGATAACACTCATTTTCATAATGTAACTTATTTATGGTGTTTTGATATTGAAAATTCTGAGAATCTGAAGACGAAGGTTTATTGGTGCCATATACTTCACACTTGTTGGATTTCAATTGGGCAATTTGGGCCCTCAGCAGTCGAATCGTGTTCGTGTGAGCTTGAATTGTCTCATCTCGTTTGCTTAATTCAAAATAAGTATCAAACTCAGGAGCATCCGAGGATGTCTTGACATTTGATATTTTGCATTTTTCTTCTAAGTGTTGATGTTTGAGTTGCAAATTCAGATAATCAACTTCTAGTTTTGAAAAACGTTTAACCATGTTATCATGGTCATCATTTTGAATTTTTTCAAGCAATTTCAAATTCTCCCCCTCAAGCTCAACAACACGATTCTGGGTGACATTTAACGCAATAGCATACTCATTAAATTGACAAGCAGACAATGCAGAATCAGTGACAGTGTAAAATACATCTTGTGCAATACATTTAGCAATCAAGTTGTCATTAGTGATGAGTATGTTTTTTCTTTCAATCTCACGACTCTTAAGTTCTATTGCATATTCATTCACCTCATTTTCCATGTCTTTAAACACTACTTCCATTTCTTTTATTTCGGCTTTAAGGGCAGTTTGCAACCCTTCAAAATGTTCTTTAAGTAGTTTAAAGAATGGCATGACCTCAGTTAAGTAACACCTTTTTGCATGTTCAAAACACCTTTCCCCCTCAGTAATGCCGGTTGGTGTGATTCTCTTCTTACATGTTTTATCAAAATCAGCAAACAGTTGCCAAAGCACATATAAGCTAATAAAGGTTTTGCATTCAGTGGGAAGAGACAAAGGCACCAGATTCCTAGGTGTATTGGGAGGATACACCGTTATGGACGCAACTTTTCGAATGAGGGGGGTGTTGGCCTTAAGTTTATCTTCCTTAAGTTTTTCACTATCTTGTTTCCAAAATATATGTTCAGGTGTTAACTTCTTTTGAGGAGCAAACACAGTCAAACGATTTTCCTCATAATAATCATGGGGTTTGATTATTATTCGTCTGGCTATGCACTCGGGATCCCTCATTTTCTCATTCATTTTTTCTTTCGTTTTATCACTCAACTCATCCTCTTCATCAGTGTAGATATGCTCAGGTTGGTCATGAATAGGCTTAATCATCACATTACCATCATATAGGGCTGGTTGAAGTACTTGCATACCCTTAAGGATGGTTGACTTTGGTTCACCTATCATGATTTTACTATGCTTATCACTCAACTTTCTGTGCTTATGAATCATTTGAGCAGTTTGTATGGTTTGATTTTGTGTGTACAACTTATCTTCAAGCTTATTTTTTAGCGTCTTGAGTTTAGAGAAATCATTTAAAAGAGTTGTTTCTTTTTGTTTGAATTCTTGCTTAAGTGTTGTTACACACTTTTGTGCTTCCTGTTTCTGTTTGACAGACTGTTCTAGCTGACTTTTCAAAGAACTTAACTCTATTTTTAATGTTTCTTCTCGCACTCTAGACTCTTTAATAAGTGTACTCATTTGACCCTCTAATTTCTGCTCACGATCATTAAGTTCAAACTTAGCACGCTGTTCATACATAGCAACTTGTTCTTTATAGATGTTAAGTCTAGTGATCAAGTAATTATCAGGGACAGGCAATTGGTTCTCATGGTACACACAAGCATTATCTACATTACTCGCATTATCTAAGGCACATACATTACTCATAGCACACACATCATTATTGACAAAGGATTCACCATTTGGTACATCAGGCGAGTTGTTGCTATTCAAATACTGTTCATATGAGACAATATTGCTATTTTCCATATCAACATCACTTGAGTCAGAAACAACTGCTTGATGTACTTCTTCGGGAATCTGATGTCCCTCGACAATATTATATGTGTCATAAATTTTGAGTACCTCAGATATCACGGATGCATTAGAAGGATCAGCTTGACGAGATGAGGCCAGGGAAGACAAGTTAGCCATGAAGATTGTTTGAGCAGTAGGTTCATCATCCACATCAGAGTCAAAAGCATCACAGTCATCTGCCTTGAAGATGTTAGGATCATTAAGTGCTAGATCCTGAACAGGTTTCTCATCCACATCTTCATCAAAAGTATTTCCTCCATCTCCTGCCAAGAACAATAACTCTTCCTCATCCAATACAGCTCCATTTTCATGAGCTTGCATTAACAGCATCTTGTCTTTGAAGTAATCTGAGTTCTGAGGACGTTTAGGTTGATTTCAGTTTCTAGCAATGTGTCCAAGCCCCCCACAATTATAACACTTGATCTGTTTCCCTTGCCCCTGATTGGCATTCCCAGCTCTATTCTGCACATAACCTCGACCCATGTTTCTACCAGCTCTCCCTTGCACATTCTGGACCACAATTTTCCCGTCCTCCACCATTGCTAGATTGCGTGGGTTGGAAGAATTCCTTAACTGATTGTTGGTCTGAGGGAGTGATGCTTGAAACTGTTGAACCAGTAGAGATACTTGATTGGTGAGGTTGTCAATTATTTTGTCGGTCTGAGAATAGCCTGAGTCAAGTTGTGAACTCATAGCAGGTACTTGTAAGTGAAGTTGGTGATAGCTTGGATTGGATGATGATTGGATTGTTGGTTGTACATTTGTCATGAAAGCCAGTGGGTCATTCGTAGTTGAAGGATTCAACTTTTCTCTCAGCACCCGATCATAGGCAGCATGCTTCTCATGTTGTTGCAGGTAAGCATACAGCTGTTCATAGTTAGTCTCCCTTAAACCTTTGTTGAGTTTGACGGCAGTAACAAATCTGTCCCATTCCGGAGTCATGTTGTTCACAAACTTTGAGTTAAGTTGGATATTGGGCATAGTCATTCTGATCATCCTCATATCATTCACCAACTTATGAAATCTCACATAGTAATCTGTGATATTTTCTCCTGGGTTCATTTTGAAATGCTCGAACTCATCATACAGCTGTGACTCACGATCTTCCTTTGTGAGTTCTGACCCTGCCAACAACATTTTAACGTTGTCCCACACAGCCTTGGCTTCAGTGTTAAAATTGATGAGCTTGTATACATCCTTTGGAAGACCTTGAATAACTATGTTGGAGGCTCTAATATCGGCATCATACCTCTTCTTTTCTTCTTCATTAAGATCATTGTAGTTTCTAGGTCTGTCGATGCCCCAAGTTACAGTACCATCTTCACCAGTTGTAACAACGTCTCTGGTGGTACCCATCTGATAAGGTCCTTCGTCAATTGACTTAAGAATGTTAACACCATTATCTTTTCCCAAGCAGTAAAGTCTAATTCGTTGTGCCCAAGACTCATAATCCGTCCTATCTAGCATAGGTGGACGAGTGTCAGATCCTGCTGCTTGAATATCATCTGATGATGTACTTGATGTGGTAGCCATAGTAACTACGGGATTTTACTGATCTTGTGATTTAACCGAGAAATCGAATCTTTCGCGGGAATTTCTAAAATCACCAAGACACAAACCGCCTAGACAAACCGCGTAGACACAAACCGCGTATGTGCCTAAGAGACAAACCGAGTTCACACAGGAGACACAAACCGCGTTGACACAAACCGCGTATGTGCCTAAGAGACAAACCGAGTTCACACCAAAGATACAAACCGCGTTGACACAAACCGCGTGTGCGCCAAAGAGACAAACCGAGTTCACACCAAATATACAAACCGCGTTGACACAAACCGCGTGTGCGCCAAAGAGACAAACCGAGTTCACACCAAAGATACAAACCGCGTTGACACAAACCGCGTATACGCCAAATAGACAAACCGAGTTCACACGGGATACAAACTGCGTTGACACAAACCGCGTGTGCGCCTTAGAGACAAACCGAGTTCACACAGAAGATACAAACCGCGTACGCACCGTAGAGACAAACCGCGTTGGCACAAACTACCAAACCTGTCACTTTCAATGCAGTTTGTCCTTTTGCCTAAACTAGTAAAAACGACAAACCGCGTATCCGATGTACCACAAACCGCGTTCAAGATCGTCCCAACTACACAAACCGCATTCAAGAACACTTCCACAAAAAACCCACGAATTGCTCCAAAATTACCACACCGTACTTAGATCTTTGAAACCAAACACCAAATACCACTCTAATACTAATCTTAATCTAGAAAGTACAAAGTAAAACAACTTCTAATCACTAAACAAAGTACAAAATGAGATTTATGCTACTAAACAAACCAAATAAAAAAAGCTTAAAACTACAAGTCGAACCAACAAGAAAACCTCAAGAACTACACAAATTCGTGAATACCAACTCTCATGGACCTAACCATGGCTCTTGATACCAATTGTAGGGTATTCACAATGCATGAATCACTATTGTGAGGCTTGTATGGATCGAATAAGTAAGATTTCTAGAGAGAAGTGGGAGCCTTTTAGAGAGAGAAAGAAACTAGTGTAATATTAGATTGAAAAGGTCCAACCCTTCCCATGTGTGGGAAGGGGTATATATACTACTACATATTATGTCCCTAGTGGACTGTGGAGCGAGCTGACAGAGGGGAAAGCCCCGACCCACTCCACAAATATAGATACGACTAATACTAATACTAATATTACTAATAATCCTATGAGCTATGATTATCTAATAAGTACTCGGGGTGACCGAGTCTTCTGCTGAATATTCATATTCCTAACAGGTATTGATCTAAACTCTACCTATAACGCCTTAAAAATTTCGTTAACGTTTTAATTATTATTTTGACTATACCCTAAGTTTAAACAAATAATTAAGAAGTATAATACCTTATATTATGTAAAGGAAAATAGAATACAAAGTTAACTAAATCCTATCCTACTCTAAGAATAAAAAAACGACACACACATATGTTGTTACTCCTCTTCACACGTTTTCCCCTTTTAAAGATAGGATCCAAATTCACCTTTCCTTGACTTTATCCCGTACATCTTGATAGACCAAATCATTTATGAAAATGAGAAGATATGCATAATACCCCTTGCCAATTTACAAAACACGGTGCATTTTTCTTTCCTAAACTATTCACACGACATGCCTAATTAACAAACACAATATTCTTTTAACCTACACAAATTCACACGCCTGCTACCCCTTTTTCTCTCTAACCAAAATCAGAAAAACACTATCCTCTCTACAAGAACAAGAAGTCGAAGATCAGCAGCCTTTTGGGGTGTTCGATGGTGGATTAGGGTTGTAACTTTTGGGTGCTAGACGTAACAGCCTTGGTGTGTTCATGTATGACTGATTTGTGTGCAGCCTTCTCTTCCATTCAACTCTCTTAATTCGGCCATAAGGCATAACCTTAATCTATGACATGTTATGCTTCTACATCTCGTTAATAATTCAAGCTGTCATTCGATTACATATAAAAAGGAGAATATGATACGTAAAACATAACAAGAAATCTTGTTCACAAAGATGTCGAGTCTGTTTCCCTTTTCTATTTGATCGATCCATGATTCAGCCTAAGTATTTTGAAACTATCATTTTATGAAACCAAGCTCTAATTATTAATCATACGATATTATGATAGGTTAATATTTGAGACCATAATCGTGAAACACTTTTGATGAGAGACGTATAGGGCGAATCGGGAGTAAAGTTATGGGCTGTGAACGCATGCTTGTGATTAGGATCGAGCAAACACACGTAAATAAGTTATAACCTGGTGGTAGTAGTTCGAATGAAGTTTAAACATATTAACTCTTATGAAGATATAAACGTGAGTATAAAACATACATATAAATCTGGGATTAAAAGAATTGATTCGCATGTGTTTTCGAGTTAGTTGCGGGTTTGTTCTATCCATCCTGGTAACGTGATAAAATGGTGAATTATTGAACTGTGACCTAATATATGTGCATGAAATACATGAGGCTTGATATTTACACGCTTGACCATATTAACAAACTAGTATGTTATATATATGAAATCTATGTATACTGTTATAAGATCCTTATATATATTAAGGATAATAAACAATAGTCTACCTTATTACAAATCAGTAAGATGTGAGTATAACATATTGCTATGGAAAAATGAATTGGATATAAGATTTAATCATATAATATGTGCATGAAACCTACAGTTAGGAGATTTGATTATGTATGCATGATAACGAGCATCAGATTGCTTGGACTTTATAACAACTATAGTATTTCATATGACATGTCTAGTATTAAACTATGCATGGGTCTTTCTTTGGACTACTGGAAATAAAATGGTGTTTATACGTATGAAATAGTTATGGAGCTTAAAATATATAAACGACATGATGTACATGCTACCAACGTCAAGGATTTAAATGTTAGTATTATAAGATGAAGTAATATACCAATTAAGTATTTTAATAAGGGTTAGTTAATGTGAGACTATCGTAAGTTAGATGATTTATAATAAGAACTCTTAATTCAGGTAGACGATTTGAAGCGGGAATAAGTCAATTTGATTTGTCGAATAAGCGATGGTTTGGTTAAGGTACAAATATTCTACCCTTTCTCAGTAAGGGTTCTAGTTCTCATGAATTCTCGATCCTTTACTTGATTCATTTTCTTTGATATGATTCGTTGGTATGATCCGTTTGATATTATCATTTGATATGATTATGTTTGCTATCCATTCTGTTATGATGATCTGTATATTATCTCATTTATATGAGATTCTGTTATGTTGATATGCTCTAAATAGTAGCTCTGTTATGTTTATGGATAGCTTTGCTTTGCTTTACTTTTCTTGTTATGTTCTGTTGCCCGAGCTTCTGTATCTGTATTCCTAGCCATGGAGGTACCATGGCCATGTCATTGAGGCACCAATGGTATGACACTTTCTGTGGAGGTGTGATTGATCCACGGCATCCCCTTCTATTTTTTTATGATATTTGTGCACATTGGCCATTATGATATGTGTATATGCCTGTCATGAGCAGGTGTATATATATGATTTGTTTTGTAGGGGGCATATGGATGCATCCTAGATTCTGTTATGTTCTATTCTGGATATGATTAGTGATTGGTTGGTGCGTGCCATGTACCCCAGTTCACTTCTGGAACGACATTTACGGTATTACGGGATTACATTAGTTATCTTGTTAAGCCAAACACATGGACTAGTTATGTAATATTGTGATAGTTTAATGTGTGTGAGGCTATATATACCCCTCCATACTTCGATGGAGGGGTGATGCTTTAGTGTGTAACTTACTTTCATTATCAATAAACACACACAAGTTATCATTTCTCTCTCTATTCTTTCTCTCTAACTATGGCTTTCATGCATTATCATCATCCCCGACCTCCCGAATCACATAATCAATCTAAAACACGATCCTATAGGAAGGCAACTCAAAGTCAATGGGCAGGACAACATGGGGCTTGATAAGTCAAATGTAGAATGCTATAACTGTCACAAGAAAGGACACTTTGCAAAAGAGTGCAGGGCACCAAGAAGTCAAGATTACAAGAATGGAGAAAGCTCAAGGAAATCTGTGTCTGTGGAACCTACAAATTCTACAGGTTTAGTATCTTGTGATGGTTTGGGTGGATGTGATTAGAGTGACCAAGCAGCAGAATCACCAAACTTTGCACTCATGGCCTACTCTTCTTCTTCATCAAGTTCTGACTCTGAGGTATCTAATGATTCTGGTTGTTCTTATAAATTTTGTTTAGATTACTGTTAAGGAACTTAAGGCTAGAAATGAAAAACTATTAGAAGATTTAAAGAAGTTAGAGTTAGATAATTTAGGCTATAAAGTAGGTTTAAAGTCTGTTGACCAAAGACTTGAATTCTTTAGGCAGAATGAGACTAAGTATGTAGAAAAGGTTAATGTTTTAGAAAGCAAACTTTATGTTAAAGAGAACATTATTCAAGAACTTACTAAGAGGTTAGAACAGGCTCAAAGAGAAAAGGATGCAACTCATCAGGAAAAAAAAGAACATCAATGTAAAGTAAATAAGCTTGAGTTTGCATCTGAAGGTGTAAATAAGATAATTGAGTGTCAACTTATGAGGAAAGGTAGTGGTATAGGTTATAATGAAGTTCCCCCTTCTATTACAGGCAAATTTCCACCTCCTTTACCTGAACTGTCTTGTTTAATTGAGTCTGATGATAAGTCTGTAGGTGAGAATAGTAAGTCTAATGAGGAGATTCCTAAAGTTGAAAAGAAGAATTCTGATGCACCTATCATTGAATATTGGGTGTCTGATGATGATGAGAATCAGGTTGAGTCTACACCTAAAGTTGAAAGTAAGACTGTTAAACCTAGTATAGAAAAGGTTAAGTTTGTCAAACCTAGGTTTGGTGATAAGTTGTCTAGGAAAATTGTTGATTACATTGAGCAACCTAGGAGCAACACACACAGTCCTAGAGGGAATAAGAGGAATTGGAATAACATGATATCTCAAATACAAGGAAGCGATTAGCAATTGTTTAATAAGGCTTGTTATCACTATGGTAGTTTTGAACATTTACGGGATAATTGTTTTAACAATCAAAAACCTGTTTGGAACTATGCTAGGAGGGTGAATCACCAATGTTTTTCTAAAAATACTCACCAAAATGCTAAAAGAAATATAGTTCCAAGAGCAGTGTTAATGAAATCTGGGCATGTATCAGTTAATACTGCCAAGCAAAATATTTCTAAACCAGCAATATTAGCTAATACTGCTAGACAAGTTGATACTGCTTCCACCAAAAGAACAGTGAATGGTGCTAAATCCAGGTTACACTTTTCAAATACAAAACATTCATCTGTAAAAAGGCCTATTCAAAAGAATACAACGTTTGGTGCTGCTAAGGCAAAAGCAGTAGTTTCTACTACCAAGGCAAAAGCAATAACTGATACTGTTTTGGAAAACCATTTTTATGCTATTAAAGCCTCAGCTTGTTGTGTCTGGAAACCAAAAGTTAAAATTTTAGATCATGTCTCCAGACACAGCAGTGCATCAATAGTTTTAAAGAAGTATGATTATATTGATGCACAAGGCAGATCCAAGTCAGCAATTGCTTGGGTCCCAAAAATGAACTAATTTTCTTACTTTATGTATAGGGCAATCCACAGGTGGAATTAAAGGATAAAGGAGTATTTGATAGTGGATGCTCAAGGCACATGACTGGAAACATGTCCTATCTCATAGATTTTGAAGAAATTGATGGAGATATGTTGCGTTTAGGAGTAATCCCAAAGTAGGGAAAATCACAGGCAGAGGTACAATAAAAATTGGTAAATTAGATTTTGATAATGTGTACTTTGAAAAAAGAGCTTAAGTTTAATATCTTTAGTATCTCACAAATGTGTGACAAAAAGAATAGTGATCTATTTACTAACACTGAATGTTTTGTCTTGTCTCCTGAATTTAAGTTGACTGATGAAAGTCATGTTTTACTTAAAATTCCTAGAACAGACAACATATACAGTGTTGATTTAAAGAATATGGTTCCCAAAGGAGGTTTGACTTGTCTCTTTGCAAAGGTTACATCTGATGGAATCTAAGCTTTGGCATAAAAGGCTTGGACACTTAAATTTCAAAACAATGAATAAATTGGTTAAGGGAAACTTGTAAGAGGTTTACCTTCAAAAGTTTTTGAAAATGTTGAAACCTGTGTTGCTTGTCAGAAGGGAAAGCAACACATAGCTTCTTGTAAGACCAAGGCAGTGAACTCAATAAATCAGCCTTTACATATGTTGCACATGGATTTATTTGGACCCACATTTGTGAGAAGTTTAATGAAAAAGATGTATTGCCTAGTTGTCACAAATGATTTTAGCATGTTTAATTGGGTTTTCTTTTTAGCAACTAAGGATGAAACCAGTGGCATTCTTTAGTCCTTCATAACCAGGATATAAAACCTAGTTAATCATAAAATTAAGGTAATAAGATGTGACAGTGGAACTGAGTCCAAGAATAGGGATATGAACCAGTTTTGTAAGATGAAAGGTATTATGAGACAGTTTAGTGTAGCTAGAACTCCTCAACAGAATGGTGTTGCTGAGAGGAGGAATAAAACACTAATTGAGGCTGCTAGAACAATGTTAGCTGATTCTAAGTTACCTACTACTTTTTGTTCTGAAGCAGTTAATACTGCTTGCTATGTGAAGAATAGAAGTTTAGTAGTTAAGCCTCACAACAAGACCCCTTATGAGCTTTTACATGGTAGAAAACCAATGTTAGACTTTTTAAGACCATTTGAGTGTCCTGTTACTATCCTTAATACCATAGATCACTTAGGCAAGTTTGATGGCAACGCTGATGAAGGTTTCTTTGTTGGATACTCAATAAATAGCAAAGCTTTTAGAGTGTTCAATAGTAGAACCAGGATTGTGGAAGAGAACTTACATGTTAGGTTTAGTGAGAATTCACCTAATGTTGTAGGAAGTGGACCAAACTGGCTGTTTGATATTGATGCACTAACCAAAATAATGAATTATGAGCCAGTTGTTCCTGGTACACAATCTAATGAGTATATAGGTACAAAAGCTAATACTGATGCAGGTACACAAGCTAGGAAGGAGACTGAACCAGCACAGATGTACATTTTGCTACCCATATGGACTACTGATTCACTTTTCTCAACCCAAGAGTCAAAGAGTTCACAAGAAGATGATCATGATGAAGATCCAAAAGATGATAAAGAATGTAAAACCCTAAAATCGGAAAGCATGGTAAAAGACTAAAATGCCCCTATGATATTAAAAACTAAATAAAAGGTTTATAAAGTACCGAATCAATTCCAAACATCTGGAAATGGACAAGTTATGATACCAAATAATTTTGGCAATTTCAAATAACATTTTTACAAAGTGCAAAAGGACCAAAATGCCCTTCTACAACCGAATGAATATTTGAAAATTTTTTGTTATTATTAATTAAACGTTATAAAAAGTATTAAACACACTTTAATGCAAAATTAATTTATGCAATTATGCCTTTTGATTAGGACTTAATTGTGGGCCATTTTTATTGCCTCCCTCCCCTTTGACTCGGCCAAGTCCCACCTTAATTGATAAATCACATTATCTCTCTTATAAACCCTAGCCGCATAATCAACACACACAAAATAATTCTCTCCTCATTCATCCGAATTTTCTGGAGTCCAAGCATAATTTTCTGGTGTTATTCACGTTCTTAAGAAGCCAAGAAAAATTGGTATAGGTCGTGAGAGGCTTTCTTTTGGTCGCTAGCCTTATTCTTGTCGCAAAAATCAAATCCGAAGGTAATTAACAAAACAATTCATTCGACATCTATAAAATTCATTTTATATTTTTCTCATGATCCTCACATGATGTATACTCTGTGAAAAATGTATACAAGGTGGTTTGGTCGCGTTTGAAGGCGTGGTGACTTATTTGGTGTCGAGTATTCGAGCCGTATAACAAAAATCAAAACCAATCCATCCACTTGTTCTATAATTTATCTGGTATTTTTCTGAGCTTATACTGATCATATATAACATGGGAAAAATAAGAAAACTCAGCCATGCATTGTATTTTGATCGAATGATAATTATGGATTTAGAAACCCTAAAAACACAATAATTCTCTAAAACCTTCATACGATTTTTCTGGACCAGGTTACTAATTTTCGTGGCTGCTATGATCATCATATAACATTGCAAAAATGTGCTTTTGAATTGTTGAGGCCTAGAACCATGCTTGTTGAATTTATTTTAAAACCGGACCTAATGGAAATAAAAGAAAAATTATGAAAACCCTAATACCCAAATTGACCTAGGGTTTATGTGATCACACCTGGAAATTAAATGTGTTTTAATGTTGTAATCATGATGATATAATGATTAGAAATATTAGGGTTTGATTTTGGTTAGTTAAAATGTGTACCAATTGGAATATATTAAGTTAAGGGTGTGTTTTGTAAATTATGAAACTCGTGGGGCATTTTTAGAATATTATTTGGACTATATAGAAACCGTATAAAATATAAAAGGAGGGTCTCATGTGTAAATTTGGTATTTAAAAGGTTTATTTTGTTAATTAAATAAAGTGTAATTCGATTTGTAAAATAATTAAAATAGGAGGACTAAAAATGTAATTTCTGGAAATTCAAGGTTGGTTGAGTAATAAATTATATTCAGGGGGTAAGGTGTAATTTTGGTAATTTAATGGCTTGATATGTAATTATAAATAATTGAAGGTTGAAATTGTAAATTAAGGGTTTAACTTGTAAATTCTATAACTTGAGGGACTTGTTGTGTAAATTAGGAATATTTAAGGGTATGATCATACAACTTGATAAATAAGTGTATATTGTGTAAAATTAGAAGACTAAGGGTTTGATGTGTAATTATAAATGTTATAAGGGTTAAAAATGTAACTTATGTAGTGTAAAGGGTATAAAGTGTAAATTGTGAAATCTAAGGGACTAAATGTGTAATTCTGGATAACTTGAAGATTAGAATGAGTTAATTGTGATATTTTCATTTTAAACCTTCATCTTTGGTATAATTACATTTTGAACCCTAAGTTATGAAAACTTGTCCTATTTAACCTTGAACTTGTATAACTTATTAAAATGAATGTTATTTCCATAATAACCTAATTTATGACTTAACTTAAGTTATATTTTGAATATTGCTAATTATGGCAACTTACTAAATAAGGAAACTTTCTAATTATGGAAACTTGCTAAATATGGAAACCTGCTAAAAATAGAAAGTTACTAAAATGGAAAGGAAATTAATTAAGAATGAATTGTAATTCCCTTCTACTCCTTTAGGTGTGAAGAAGGAGAGACCTTGAGCCGTTTTCCATATTCTGTGCTTGTTTCTGTTTTGCTTCGTCATAAGGTACGGATACTCTACCCTTTTTAGTAAGGGTGTCTTTTCACCTATGCATTGATGTTGAGCTATGATTTAAACCTTTGCCATGATCCTTTTGACATGAACCTTTTGATATGACCTTGAGATATACCTTCTGATTATGACTTTGAGATGCACCCTTTGACATGACATTGAGACCTGACTCTTAGTTTGATACCCGAGCCATTTTATGTTACCTAGCCAGGAAGGTAACCTGGCCATGTCTGTGATGCACCACTGGCATGACTCATGTGTGGGTGAGTGATTTCTCACACCGTCCCTCTTATATTATGATATGGCCATTATGACTTTGAGATTATGATTTTGAGATGACTTTGAGTTTGGGGGCGTATGGATTGCAATCCTAGATTTGTATGTTTAGTGGATTTAACTATGACTTTGAGTTATGACTTTGAGGTGACTGGTACTGTGTGCAATACATGCCTTTCACATTTTTTGGGAGCTGATCACTCCACTATTATGATACATGAGGACACCCCTCATAATATCGGGTTGCCTATGAGGTATCCCCTCTGATTGTGAGATTATGACTTTGAGATTATGATGTTGAGATTATGACTTTGAGTTTCTGGGCTCGTGGTAGATGACTATCCTATTCTTCTCTTATTATCCATTTATTTTCTTTTATACCTTATGATATTCCCATTGCCCATATTATATTTCTGTTTCGTTATTCTTTGCTTTGTATATGTATCTGTTCACTGAGCTTTTTAAGCTCAGCCGCACGTTTTCTTTTCGTGTGCGGCAGGTAATAAGCAGGACGACGGGTTTGGGTATGAGTGAAAAGACTTTTGGACTTAGAAGATTTTGATAGTGTTCTGAAGTAGAGACCATTAGAAGGAGTTGCTTTTGCAGACTTAGTATTTAGTTTTGTTTCCATTGCAACCATGTAAATTTCAGAATTTCATTTGTAATCCTTGAGAATTTTTGTATTACTTGAAATGTATGCTTTGTTTTGATCTGATGCGAAACCATTAGTGTGACATTTTTACCCTTGCCGGGTTGGGGTGTTACAATTATGGTATCAGAGAGACAGGCTGCGATTCGTAATACATTTACCCTTGGCCTGTGTAAGTTAGGACCACTAAGTTTTCCCTGTAGGCGCTCGTAAGTCAACCTTTGAAAATTTGCTTTAGGATTTCCCTTAGGAACCTAAGTTTTGACCAGTGAGGAATGGGTAGACTATAAGGCATTTGTTTAAGTATCTTTACTTCCGCATCACTCTGATTCGTGCCTTGCTTTTAGTTAGATCTGGTTGATATCACTTTGGAAAGTGAAAGCTTACGCTTTGCACCACCTAAGATTTGAACCTGATTAAATTTGGAAGACATTGAGAAATTTCATAATAATTGCCTGACACTTTTTGAATCCTTATCTTCAGATTTCCTTCAATAATCATTTTGATAAAGGCCCACGTTGCACTCTGATCATGTTGTTAATCACTTTGATGCCTATTCGGGCATTCTGAGAACTTCCATGGCATGGACGTACTTGATATGTTTTGTTATTTGTCTCTTGTTCTGATAAGCATCTATGAATCTTCCGACACTATATGATTTCATTTCACCCATCTCTATTCTTATAAGAAGCCTGTTGGTGTGTAACCACGAGTATAAGAATGTTTTCCCCCTCACTTTTGAATGATAAAGCTTTGATTTGCGAACCGTCTTTCTTTGAATAGTTAACTTCGATTTTATTCTGACAAGGAAATTGTGGAATGATCAGTCAAATATTGACAACTACCTTTCTATGTCTCGCCTTTGGGCGTTTACAACAATTTTGAACTTCCGACTACGATTACCAATTGTCAAACCCTTGCTATCTCTATTACTCTGGAGACGCGTGTGTTCCTTTCATGGTTATGAAGTTTTCCTAGAAACCATTTCGTACACCAATAAATGAACCTCATCGTAGAAGCCTTTTGGCACCTTGAGTTTTCTGAACATGAACCTTGTATTGAACGTTATTTGGCACCCTGAACTTCTTGAACATAATCCCTGTTGGACCACCAAGTTTTTCCACCGGAGTATGAAGTAAGATTTGACATGATACCGAGAGATTCTAGTCACTAAACGAAGATGTCTTTCGGATCATACCAATTGACTGGAGCAACCGGGAAGAGCAGCAACCGAAGACCAGGAAGTGAGTTTACTTAAGTGTATCTTCTGGGCATGTTTTAGTTTTGTTCGCGATAAAGAAGAATGATGACAGGAGATATGTATTGATTTCTGGAAGCTGAATCGTAATACTGTTAGGAACCAATATTCCTCCACCCTGAAACGACTGTGTGTTTGTTAAATTTCAGAGCGCGAAGTCTCCTTCTGATAAATTGAGTTTATTCTTGGAATCGACCCCCCATATTTGTAATCGACTACTATTGACGGTTAGTGACGCTAATGGTATTAGCTAAAGCTCTGACTGTTTCGTGAATTTGATAAATGATGTTTTCTCGTAAGTACTTGGGCAAATAGTCATTGTATGACTTAATGGTACCTTCGAAGACGAGGAAGAACATGAAAATCATTTTTGCACCTTGTTAGAAATTTGACATCATTTGTGCATTCTGGGAGATGTATATTTGTTAAGAGAACGGTGTTCTTTGCCTGACCTGGAGTTGACGACAATGGAGGCTACCCCGAAGAGTGAAGACATTCCTTTCAAGGCAGAAGTGTTGGTGATGCAGAAGAAGAAATTCTAGTCAAGATGGCGAACCTGGAGCTGATGAAGACGTGCAGTCTCACTTCCCTATTCATCTTGGTTGTACTAAGATGAATTGAGAGCGGAAGCAGACTGGATGATGAAGAGATTTAAAGATCGTGCCAGGAATCCACATTACTCCATCACATTCCAAGAAGAACTGCAGGAGGCTCGACGAACCAGACACAAGTTCCCGATTTTGATTGATGGACAGCCGAAGACAGATCAACCGGACTTGAAGAGATTAGATGTGTTGAATAAGGGGATATTTGAAACAGACCCTCTATACTTGGAATAATTGATTCTATGAAGGCAGAAGTTTGGCGACTAACTTTCATTTCTGTTGACCCTCTTAAATTTCGTTATATCGTTAAAAGATCCTCTTATGATCTAAGTTCCCTAGAAGCAATTCTGTTTGTGTTTATCTTTCGTATGATTCGGTGATGACTTTATTTTGAGAGATTTTGGCGAATTGTTGAAGATATGATGCTTGCGACGGCGTACCTCAATTCTGCTGGGCAATCTGGGATTTTGATACTCTTGCGGACAGTTTTGTTTTCTCTCTTGACTATGGCATTCGTTTTTGTTGACCTCTGAGACTGTAGAAGTACTAGGTGGATTAAGATAGGTGGTTTTGATTACGATTTGAGATAAAGTATGACCATCATGAGGGCATATTTATATGATGCCAGTACTATGACGTCTGGCCAACGTGATAATACTTACATCATATAACGTGCACTTGTTGTGGGCATAGGATATCTTGGGGGTACCAAAGAAGTTAGAAGTTGATCTCTGTTGGATTATCCGTGATTAGTGAGACTTTAGGATCATCCTACCTATGCGTTTAATCTGCTTTCATCGTTATACGACTGGATGCGTTTGGATACTCGACACGCGTTTGTTGACCTTTGTACTTCCGATAAGAATCTTAGGTTCTGTGTAGAACTCTCTACGTCTGTTTTCTGTCAGTATGGATTCGATCTTTTACTATTAAAAAAAAAGTGCTCCTACATTTTGCTATATGTACGTTTCGCATCCGTTGATTATGTTTCATTATGACCTGCTATGAGTGATTGAGGCTTTGGATTTTGAGGAGCAAAACCTGTTTGTTTATGAGAACACCTATGAAAGGTTATACTGAAGTCGAGACTATTTGAGAATCCGAAGAGTTTGAACCCATATACTACTCCCATGTTCGCTACAATTCGATACGTTTTCATCTGATTTGATTATTCCTATTCCACGGACGAAAATCCGTCAATCCTACATCTTCCCTGAACCCCTTCTGATGAGATACGTTTATCATCCATTACGTTTAGTATATCATTCTTTTGATGTGAATCCTGAGCGTTATGTCTTTTGAGAAAACCGAAATTATTTGATCGGCAAGATTGAGTCATGAGAAAATACTTGGTTTGGAAGAACCTGCTCGAGCGTGAGAATGTTTTGTTGATCGTTTGCAACTTGCTACGACTTCGTTTAACTTTGTGACTTCAAATTTCGAGGATGAAATTTTTCTGTTAGAGGGGAAGAGTTGTAAAACCCTAAAATCGGAAAGCATGGTAAAAGACTAAAATGCCCCTATGATATTAAAAACTAAATAAAAGGTTTATAAAGTACCGAATCAATTCCAAACATCTGGAAATGGACAAGTTATGATACCAAATAATTTTGGCAATTTCAAATAACATTTTTACAAAGTGCAAAAGGACCAAAATACCCTTCTACAACCGAATGAATATTTGAAAAATTATTGTTATTATTAATTAAACGTTATAAAAAGTATTAAACACACTTTAATGCAAAATTAATTTATGCAATTATGCCTTTTGATTAGGACTTAATTTTGGGCCGTTTTTATTGCCTCCCTCCCCTTTGACTCGGCCAAGTCCCACCTTAATTGATAAATCACATTATCTCTCTTATAAACCCTAGCCGCATAATCAAACACACACAAAATAATTCTCTCCTCATTCATCCGAATTTTCTGGAGTCCAAGCATAATTTTCTGGTGTTATTCACGTTCTTAAGAAGCCAAGAAAAATTGGTATAGGTCGTGAGAGGCTTTCTTTTGGTCGCTAGCCTTATTCTTGTCGCAAAAATCAAATCCGAAGGTAATTAACAAAACAATTCATTCGACATCTATAAAATTCATTTTATATTTTTCTCATGATCCTCACATGATGTATACTCTGTGAAAAATGTATTCAAGGTGGTTTGGTCGCGTTTGAAGGCGTGGTGACTTATTTGGTGTCGAGTATTCGAGCCGTATAACAAAAATCAAAACCAATCCATCCACTTGTTCTATAATTTATCTGAGCTTATACTGATCATATATAACGTGGGAAAAATAAGAAAACTCAGCCATGCATTGTATTTTGATCGAATGATAATTATGGATTTAGAAACCCTAAAAACACAATAATTCTCTAAAACCTTCATACGATTTTTCTGGACCAGGTTACTAATTTTCGTGGCTGCTATGATCATCATATAACATTGCAAAAATGTGCTTTCGAATTTTTGAGGCCTAGAACCATGCTTGTTGAATTTATTTTAAAACCGGACCTAATGGAAATAAAAGAAAATTTATGAAAACCCTAATACCCAAATTGACCTAGGGTTTATGTGATCACACCTGGAAATTAAATGTGTTTTAATGTTGTAATCATGATGATATAATGATTAGAAATATTAGGGTTTGATTTTGGTTAGTTAAAATGTGTACCGATTGGAATATATTAAGTTAAGGGTGTGTTTTGTAAATTATGAAACTCGTGGGGCATTTTTAGAATATTATTTGGACTATATAGAAACCGTATAAAATATAAAAGGAGGGTCTCATGTGTAAATTTGGTATTTAAAAGGTTTATTTTGTTAATTAAATAAAGTGTAATTCGATTTGTAAAATAATTAAAATAGGAGGACTAAAAATGTAATTTCTGGAAATTCAAGGTTGGTTGAGTAATAAATTATATTCAGGGGGTAAGGTGTAATTTTGGTAATTTAATGGCTTGATATGTAATTATAAATAATTGAAGGTTGAAATTGTAAATTAAGGGTTTAACTTGTAAATTCTATAACTTGAGGGACTTGTTGTGTAAATTAGGAATATTTAAGGGTATGATCGTACAACTTGATAAATAAGTGTATATTGTGTAAAATTGGAAGACTAAGGGTTTGATGTGTAATTATAAATGTTATAAGGGTTAAAAATGTAACTTATGTAGTGTAAAGGGTATAAAGTGTAAATTGTGAAATCTAAGGGACTAAATGTGTAATTCTGGATAACTTGAAGATTAGAATGAGTTAATTGTGATATTTTCATTTTAAACCTTCATCTTTGGTATAATTACATTTTGAACCCTAAGTTATGAAAACTTGTCATATTTAACCTTGAACTTGTATAACTTATTAAAATGAATGTTATTTCCATAATAACCTAATTAATGACTTAACTTAAGTTATATTTTGAATATTGCTAATTATGGAAACTTACTAAATAAGGAAACTTTCTAATTATGGAAACTTGCTAAATATGGAAACCTGCTAAAAATAGAAAGTTACTAAAATGGAAAGGAAATTAATTAAGAATGAATTGTAATTCCCTTCTACTCCTTTAGGTGTGAAGAAGGAGAGACCTTGAGCCGTTTTCCATATTCTGTGCTTGTTTCTGTTTTGCTTCGTCATAAGGTACGGATACTCTACCCTTTTTAGTAAGGGTGTCTTTTCACCTATGCATTGATGTTGAGCTATGATTTAAACCTTTGCCATGATCCTTTTGACATGAACCTTTTGATATGACCTTGAGATATACCTTCTGATTATGACTTTGAGATGCACCCTTTGACATGACATTGAGACCTGACTCTTAGTTTGATACCCGAGCCATTTTATGTTACCTAGCCAGGAAGGTAACCTGGCCATGTCTGTGATGCACCACTGGCATGACTCATGTGTGGGTGAGTGATTTCTCACACCGTCCCTCTTATATTATGATATGGCCATTATGACTTTGAGATTATGATTTTGAGATGACTTTGAGTTTGGGGGCGTATGGATTGCAATCCTAGATTTGTATGTTTAGTGGATTTAACTATGACTTTGAGTTATGACTTTGAGGTGACTGGTACTGTGTGCAATACATGCCTTTCACATTTTTTGGGAGCTGATCACTCCACTATTATGATACATGAGGACACCCCTCATATTATCTGGTTGCCTATGAGGTATCCCCTCTGATTGTGAGATTATGACTTTGAGATTATGATGTTGAGATTATGAATTTGAGTTTCTGGGCTCGTGGTAGATGACTATCCTATTCTTCTCTTATTATCCATTTATTTTCTTTTATACCTTATGATATTCCCATTGCCCATATTATATTTCTGTTTCGTTATTCTTTGCTTTGTATATGTATCTGTTCACTGAGCTTTTTAAGCTCAGCCGCACGTTTTCTTTTCGTGTGCGGCAGGTAATAAGCAGGACGACGGGTTTGGGTATGAGTGAAAAGACTTTTGGACTTAGAAGATTTTGATAGTGTTCTGAAGTAGAGACCATTAGAAGGAGTTGCTTTTGCAGACTTAGTATTTAGTTTTGTTTCCATTGCAACCATGTAAATTTCAGAATTTCATTTGTAATCCTTGAGAATTTTTGTATTACTTGAAATGTATGCTTTGTTTTGATCTGATGCGAAACCATTAGTGTGACATCTTTACCCTTGCCGGGTTGGGGTGTTACAATTATGGTATCAGAGAGACAGGCTGCGATTCGTAATACATTTACCCTTGGCCTGTGTAAGTTAGGACCACTAAGTTTTCCCTGTAGGCGCTCGTAAGTCAACCTTTGAAAATTTGCTTTAGGATTTCCCTTAGGAACCTAAGTTTTGACCAGTGAGGAATGGGTAGACTATAAGGCATTTGTTTAAGTATCTTTACTTCCGCATCACTCTGATTCGTGCCTTGCTTTTAGTTAGATCTGGTTGATATCACTTTGGAAAGTGAAAGCTTAGGCTTTGCACCACCTAAGATTTGAACCTGATTAAATTTGGAAGACATTGAGAAATTTCATAATAATTGCCTGACACTTTTTGAATCCTTATCTTCAGATTTCCTTCAATAATCATTTTGATAAAGGCCCACGTTGCACTCTGATCATGTTGTTAATCACTTTGATGCCTATTCGGGCATTCTGAGAACTTCCATGGCATGGACGTACTTGATATGTTTTGTTATTTGTCTCTTGTTCTGATAAGCATCTATGAATCTTCCGACACTATATGATTTCGTTTCACCCATCTCTATTCTTATAAGAAGCCTGTTGGTGTGTAACCACGAGTATAAGAATGTTTTCCCCCTCACTTTTGAATGATAAAGCTTTGATTTGCGAACCGTCTTTCTTTGAATAGTTAACTTCGATTTTATTCTGACAAGGAAATTGTGGAATGATCAGTCAAATATTGACAACTACCTTTCTATGTCTCGCCTTTGGGCGTTTACAACAATTTTGAACTTCCGACTACGATTACCAATTGTCAAACCCTTGCTATCTCTATTACTCTGGAGACGCGTGTGTTACTTTCATGGTTATGAAGTTTTCCTAGAAACCATTTCGTACACCAATAAATGAACCTCATCGTAGAAGCCTTTTGGCACCTTGAGTTTTCTGAACATGAACCTTGTATTGAACGTTATTTGGCACCCTGAACTTCTTGAACATAATCCCTGTTAGACCACCAAGTTTTTCCACCGGAGTATGAAGTAAGATTTGACATGATACCGAGAGATTCTAGTCACTAAACGAAGATGTCTTTCGGATCATACCAATTGACTGGAGCAACCGGGAAGAGCAGCAACCGAAGACCAGGAAGTGAGTTTACTTAAGTGTATCTTCTGGGCATGTTTTAGTTTTGTTCGCGATAAAGAAGAATGATGACAGGAGATATGTATTGATTTCTGGAAGCTGAATCGTAATACTGTTAGGAACCAATATTCCTCCACCCTGAAACGACTGTGTGTTTGTTAAATTTCAGAGCGCGAAGTCTCCTTCTGATAAATTGAGTTTATTCTTGGAATCGACCCCCCATATTTGTAATCGACTACTATTGACGGTTAGTAACGCTAATGGTATTAGCTAAAGCTCTGACTGTTTCGTGAATTTGATAAATGATGTTTTCTCGTAAGTACTTGGGCAAATAGTCATTGTATGACTTAATGGTACCTTCGAAGACGAGGAAGAGCATGAAAATCATTTTTGCACCTTGTTAGAAATTTGACATCATTTGTGCATTCTGGGAGATGTATATTTGTTAAGAGAACGGTGTTCTTTGCCTGACCTGGAGTTGACGACAATGGAGGCTACCCCGAAGAGTGAAGACATTCCTTTCAAGGCAGAAGTGTTGGTGATGCAGAAGAAGAAATTCTAGTCAAGATGGCGAACCTGGAGCTGATGAAGACGTGCAGTCTCACTTCCCTATTCATCTTGGTTGTACTAAGATGAATTGAGAGCGGAAGCAGACTGGATGATGAAGAGATTTAAAGATCGTGCCAGGAATCCACATTACTCCATCACATTCCAAGAAGAACTGCAGGAGGCTCGACGAACCAGACACAAGTTCCCGATTTTGATTGATGGACAGCCGAAGACAGATCAACCGGACTTGAAGAGATTAGATGTGTTGAATAAGCGGATATTTGAAACAGACCCTCTATACTTGGAATAATTGATTCTATGAAGGCAGAAGTTTGGCGACTAACTTTCATTTCTGTTGACCCTCTTAAATTTCGTTATATCGTTAAAAGATCCTCTTATGATCTAAGTTCCCTAGAAGCAATTCTGTTTGTGTTTATCTTTCGTATGATTCGGTGATGACTTTATTTTGAGAGATTTTGGCGAATTGTTGAAGATATGATGCTTGCGACGGCGTACCTCAATTCTGCTGGGCAATCTGGGATTTTGAAACTCTTGCGGACAGTTTTGTTTTCTTTCTTGACTATGGCATTCGTTTTTGTTGACCTCTGAGACTGTAGAAGTACTAGGTGGATTAAGATAGGTGGTTTTGATTGCGATTTGAGATAAAGTATGACCATCATGAGGGCATATTTATATGATGCCAGTATTATGACGTCTGGCCAACGTGATAATACTTACATCATATAAAGTGCACTTGTTGTGGGCATAGGATATCTTGGGGGTACCAAAGAAGTTAGAAGTTGATCTCTGTTGGATTATCCGTGATTAGTGAGACTTTAGGATCATCCTACCTATGCGTTTAATCTGCTTTCATCGTTATACGACTGGATGCGATTGGATACTCGACACGCGTTTGTTGACCTTTGTACTTCCGATAAGAATCTTAGGTTCTGTGTAGAACTCTCTACGTCTGTTTTCTGTCAGTATGGATTCGATCTTTTACTATTAAAAAAAAGTGCTCCTACATTTTGCTATATGTACGTTTCGCATCCGTTGATTATGTTTCATTATGACCTGCTATGAGTGATTGAGGCTTTGGATTTTGAGGAGCAAAACTTGTTTGTTTATGAGAACACCTATGAAAGGTTATACTGAAGTCGAGACTATTTGAGAATCCGAAGAGTTTGAACCCATATACTACTCCCATGTTCGCTACAATTCGATACGTTTTCATCTGATTTGATTATTCCTATTCCACGGACGAAAATCTGTCAATCCTACATCTTCCCTGAACCCCTTCTGATGAGATACGTTTATCATCCATTACGTTTAGTATATCATTCTTTTGATGTGAATCCTGAGCGTTATGTCTTTTGAGAAAACCAAAATTATTTGATCGGCAAGATTGAGTCATGAGAAAATACTTGGTTTAGAAGAACCTGCTCGACCGTGAGAATGTTTTGTTGATCGTTTGCAACTTGCTACGACTTCGTTTAACTTTGCGACTTCAAATTTCGAGGACGAAATTTTTCTGTTAGAGGGGAAGAGTTGTAAAACCCTAAAATCGGAAAGCATGGTAAAAGACTAAAATGCCCCTATGATATTAAAAACTAAATAAAAGGTTTATAAAGTACCGAATCAATTCCAAACATCTGGAAATGGACAAGTTATGATACCAAATAATTTTGGCAATTTCAAATAATATTTTTACAAAGTGCAAAAGGACCAAAATATCCTTCTACAACCGAATGAATATTTGAAAAATTATTGTTATTATTAATTAAACGTTATAAAAAGTATTAAACACACTTTAATGCAAAATTAATTTATGCAATTATGCCTTTTGATTAGGACTTAATTGTGGGCTGTTTTTATTGCCTCCCTCCCCTTTGACTCGGCCAAGTCCCACCTTAATTGATAAATCACATTATCTCTCTTATAAACCCTAGCCGCATAATCAAACACACACAAAATAATTCTCTCCTCATTCATCCGAATTTTCTGGAGTCCAAGCATAATTTTCTGGTGTTATTCACGTTCTTAAGAAGCCAAGAAAAATTGGTATAGGTCGTGAGAGGCTTTCTTTTGGTCGCTAGCCTTATTCTTGTCGCAAAAAAATCAAATCCGAAGGTAATTAACAAAACAATTCATTCGACATCTATAAAATTCATTTTATATTTTTCTCATGATCCTCACATGATGTATACTCTGTGAAAAATGTATTCAAGGTGGTTTGGTCGCGTTTGAAGGCGTGGTGACTTATTTGGTGTCGAGTATTCGAGCCGTATAACAAAAATCAAAACCAATCCATCCACTTGTTCTATAATTTATCTGGTATTTTTCTGAGCTTATACTGATCATATATAACGTGGGAAAAATAAGAAAACTCAGCCATGCATTGTATTTTGATCGAATGATAATTATGGATTTAGAAACCCTAAAAACACAATAATTCTCTAAAACCTTCATACGATTTTTCTGGACCAGGTTACTAATTTTCGTGGCTGCTATGATCATCATATAACATTGCAAAAATGTGCTTTCGAATTGTTGAGGCCTAGAACCATGCTTGTTGAATTTATTTTAAAACCGGACCTAATGGAAATAAAAGAAAAATTATGAAAACCCTAATACCCAAATTGACCTAGGGTTTATGTGATCACACCTGGAAATTAAATGTGTTTTAATGTTGTAATCATGATGATATAATGATTAGAAATATTAGGGTTTGATTTTGGTTAGTTAAAATGTGTACCGATTGGAATATATTAAGTTAAGGGTGTGTTTTGTAAATTATGAAACTCGTGGGGCATTTTTAGAATATTATTTGGACTATATAGAAACCGTATAAAATATAAAAGGAGGGTCTCATGTGTAAATTTGGTATTTAAAAGGTTTATTTTGTTAATTAAATAAAGTGTAATTCGATTTGTAAAATAATTAAAATAGGAGGACTAAAAATGTAATTTCTGGAAATTCAAGGTTGGTTGAGTAATAAATTATATTCAGGGGGTAAGGTGTAATTTTGGTAATTTAATGGCTTGATATGTAATTATAAATAATTGAAGGTTGAAATTGTAAATTAAGGGTTTAACTTGTAAATTCTATAACTTGAGGGACTTGTTGTGTAAATTAGGAATATTTAAGGGTATGATCGTACAACTTGATAAATAAGTGTATATTGTGTAAAATTGGAAGACTAAGGGTTTGATGTGTAATTATAAATGTTATAAGGGTTAAAAATGTAACTTATGTAGTGTAAAGGGTATAAAGTGTAAATTGTGAAATCTAAGGGACTAAATGTGTAATTCTGGATAACTTGAAGATTAGAATGAGTTAATTGTGATATTTTCATTTTAAACCTTCATCTTTGGTATAATTACATTTTGAACCCTAAGTTATGAAAACTTGTCATATTTAACCTTGAACTTGTATAACTTATTAAAATGAATGTTATTTCCATAATAACCTAATTAATGACTTAACTTAAGTTATATTTTGAATATTGCTAATTATGGCAACTTACTAAATAAGGAAACTTTCTAATTATGGAAACTTGCTAAATATGGAAACCTGCTAAAAATAGAAAGTTACTAAAATGGAAAGGAAATTAATTAAGAATGAATTGTAATTCCCTTCTACTCCTTTAGGTGTGAAGAAGGAGAGACCTTGAGCCATTTTCCATATTCTGTGCTTGTTTCTGTTTTGCTTCGTCATAAGGTACGGATACTCTACCCTTTTTAGTAAGGGTGTCTTTTCACCTATGCATTGATGTTGAGCTATGATTTAAACCTTTGCCATGATCCTTTTGACATGAACCTTTTGATATGACCTTGAGATATACCTTCTGATTATGACTTTGAGATGCACCCTTTGACATGACATTGAGACCTGACTCTTAGTTTGATACCCGAGCCATTTTATGTTACCTAGCCAGGAAGGTAACCTGGCCATGTCTGTGATGCACCACTGGCATGACTCATGTGTGGGTGAGTGATTTCTCACACCGTCCCTCTTATATTATGATATGGCCATTATGACTTTGAGATTATGATTTTGAGATGACTTTGAGTTTGGGGGCGTATGGATTGCAATCCTAGATTTGTATGTTTAGTGGATTTAACTATGACTTTGAGTTATGACTTTGAGGTGACTGGTACTGTGTGCAATACATGCCTTTCACATTTTTTGGGAGCTGATCACTCCACTATTATGATACATGAGGACACCCCTCATAATATCGGGTTGCCTATGAGGTATCCCCTCTGATTGTGAGATTATGACTTTGAGATTATGATGTTGAGATTATGACTTTGAGTTTCTGGGCTCGTGGTAGATGACTATCCTATTCTTCTCTTATTATCCATTTATTTTCTTTTATACCTTATGATATTCCCATTGCCCATATTATATTTCTGTTTCGTTATTCTTTGCTTTGTATATGTATCTGTTCACTGAGCTTTTTAAGCTCAGCCGCACGTTTTCTTTTCGTGTGCGGCAGGTAATAAGCAGGACGACGGGTTTGGGTATGAGTGAAAAGACTTTTGGACTTAGAAGATTTTGATAGTGTTCTGAAGTAGAGACCATTAGAAGGAGTTGCTTTTGCAGACTTAGTATTTAGTTTTGTTTCCATTGCAACCATGTAAATTTCAGAATTTCATTTGTAATCCTTGAGAATTTTTGTATTACTTGAAATGTATGCTTTGTTTTGATCTGATGCGAAACCATTAGTGTGACATTTTTACCCTTGCCGGGTTGGGGTGTTACAATTATGGTATCAGAGAGACAGGCTGCGATTCGTAATACATTTACCCTTGGCCTGTGTAAGTTAGGACCACTAAGTTTTCCCTGTAGGCGCTCGTAAGTCAACCTTTGAAAATTTGCTTTAGGATTTCCCTTAGGAACCTAAGTTTTGACCAGTGAGGAATGGGTAGACTATAAGGCATTTGTTTAAGTATCTTTACTTCCGCATCACTCTGATTCGTGCCTTGCTTTTAGTTAGATCTGGTTGATATCACTTTGGAAAGTGAAAGCTTACGCTTTGCACCACCTAAGATTTGAACCTGATTAAATTTGGAAGACATTGAGAAATTTCATAATAATTGCCTGACACTTTTTGAATCCTTATCTTCAGATTTCCTTCAATAATCATTTTGATAAAGGCCCACGTTGCACTCTGATCATGTTGTTAATCACTTTGATGCCTATTCGGGCATTCTGAGAACTTCCATGGCATGGACGTACTTGATATGTTTTGTTATTTGTCTCTTGTTCTGATAAGCATCTATGAATCTTCCGACACTATATGATTTCATTTCACCCATCTCTATTCTTATAAGAAGCCTGTTGGTGTGTAACCACGAGTATAAGAATGTTTTCCCCCTCACTTTTGAATGATAAAGCTTTGATTTGCGAACCGTCTTTCTTTGAATAGTTAACTTCGATTTTATTCTGACAAGGAAATTGTGGAATGATCAGTCAAATATTGACAACTACCTTTCTATGTCTCGCCTTTGGGCGTTTACAACAATTTTGAACTTCCGACTACGATTACCAATTGTCAAACCCTTGCTATCTCTATTACTCTGGAGACGCGTGTGTTCCTTTCATGGTTATGAAGTTTTCCTAGAAACCATTTCGTACACCAATAAATGAACCTCATCGTAGAAGCCTTTTGGCACCTTGAGTTTTCTGAACATGAACCTTGTATTGAACGTTATTTGGCACCCTGAACTTCTTGAACATAATCCCTGTTGGACCACCAAGTTTTTCCACCGGAGTATGAAGTAAGATTTGACATGATACCGAGAGATTCTAGTCACTAAACGAAGATGTCTTTCGGATCATACCAATTGACTGGAGCAACCGGGAAGAGCAGCAACCGAAGACCAGGAAGTGAGTTTACTTAAGTGTATCTTCTGGGCATGTTTTAGTTTTGTTCGCGATAAAGAAGAATGATGACAGGAGATATGTATTGATTTCTGGAAGCTGAATCGTAATACTGTTAGGAACCAATATTCCTCCACCCTGAAACGACTGTGTGTTTGTTAAATTTCAGAGCGCGAAGTCTCCTTCTGATAAATTGAGTTTATTCTTGGAATCGACCCCCCATATTTGTAATCGACTACTATTGACGGTTAGTGACGCTAATGGTATTAGCTAAAGCTCTGACTGTTTCGTGAATTTGATAAATGATGTTTTCTCGTAAGTACTTGGGCAAATAGTCATTGTATGACTTAATGGTACCTTCGAAGACGAGGAAGAACATGAAAATCATTTTTGCACCTTGTTAGAAATTTGACATCATTTGTGCATTCTGGGAGATGTATATTTGTTAAGAGAACGGTGTTCTTTGCCTGACCTGGAGTTGACGACAATGGAGGCTACCCCGAAGAGTGAAGACATTCCTTTCAAGGCAGAAGTGTTGGTGATGCAGAAGAAGAAATTCTAGTCAAGATGGCGAACCTGGAGCTGATGAAGACGTGCAGTCTCACTTCCCTATTCATCTTGGTTGTACTAAGATGAATTGAGAGCGGAAGCAGACTGGATGATGAAGAGATTTAAAGATCGTGCCAGGAATCCACATTACTCCATCACATTCCAAGAAGAACTGCAGGAGGCTCGACGAACCAGACACAAGTTCCCGATTTTGATTGATGGACAGCCGAAGACAGATCAACCGGACTTGAAGAGATTAGATGTGTTGAATAAGGGGATATTTGAAACAGACCCTCTATACTTGGAATAATTGATTCTATGAAGGCAGAAGTTTGGCGACTAACTTTCATTTCTGTTGACCCTCTTAAATTTCGTTATATCGTTAAAAGATCCTCTTATGATCTAAGTTCCCTAGAAGCAATTCTGTTTGTGTTTATCTTTCGTATGATTCGGTGATGACTTTATTTTGAGAGATTTTGGCGAATTGTTGAAGATATGATGCTTGCGACGGCGTACCTCAATTCTGCTGGGCAATCTGGGATTTTGATACTCTTGCGGACAGTTTTGTTTTCTCTCTTGACTATGGCATTCGTTTTTGTTGACCTCTGAGACTGTAGAAGTACTAGGTGGATTAAGATAGGTGGTTTTGATTACGATTTGAGATAAAGTATGACCATCATGAGGGCATATTTATATGATGCCAGTATTATGACGTCTGGCCAACGTGATAATACTTACATCATATAACGTGCACTTGTTGTGGGCATAGGATATCTTGGGGGTACCAAAGAAGTTAGAAGTTGATCTCTGTTGGATTATCCGTGATTAGTGAGACTTTAGGATCATCCTACCTATGCGTTTAATCTGCTTTCATCGTTATACGACTGGATGCGTTTGGATACTCGACACGCGTTTGTTGACCTTTGTACTTCCGATAAGAATCTTAGGTTCTGTGAAGAACTCTCTACGTCTGTTTTCTGTCAGTATGGATTCGATCTTTTACTATTAAAAAAAAAGTGCTCCTACATTTTGCTATATGTACGTTTCGCATCCGTTGATTATGTTTCATTATGACCTGCTATGAGTGATTGAGGCTTTGGATTTTGAGGAGCAAAACCTGTTTGTTTATGAGAACACCTATGAAAGGTTATACTGAAGTCGAGACTATTTGAGAATCCGAAGAGTTTGAACCCATATACTACTCCCATGTTCGCTACAATTCGATACGTTTTCATCTGATTTGATTATTCCTATTCCACGGACGAAAATCCGTCAATCCTACATCTTCCCTGAACCCCTTCTGATGAGATACGTTTATCATCCATTACGTTTAGTATATCATTCTTTTGATATGAATCCTGAGCGTTATGTCTTTTGAGAAAACCGAAATTATTTGATCGGCAAGATTGAGTCATGAGAAAATACTTGGTTTGGAAGAACCTGCTCGAGCGTGAGAATGTTTTGTTGATCGTTTGCAACTTGCTACGACTTCGTTTAACTTTGTGACTTCAAATTTCGAGGATGAAATTTTTCTGTTAGAGGGGAAGAGTTGTAAAACCCTAAAATCGGAAAGCATGGTAAAAGACTAAAATGCCCCTATGATATTAAAAACTAAATAAAAGGTTTATAAAGTACCGAATCAATTCCAAACATCTGGAAATGGACAAGTTATGATACCAAATAATTTTGGCAATTTCAAATAACATTTTTACAAAGTGCAAAAGGACCAAAATACCCTTCTACAACCGAATGAATATTTGAAAAATTATTGTTATTATTAATTAAACGTTATAAAAAGTATTAAACACACTTTAATGCAAAATTAATTTATGCAATTATGCCTTTTGATTAGGACTTAATTTTGGGCCGTTTTTATTGCCTCCCTCCCCTTTGACTCGGCCAAGTCCCACCTTAATTGATAAATCACATTATCTCTCTTATAAACCCTAGCCGCATAATCAAACACACACAAAATAATTCTCTCCTCATTCATCCGAATTTTCTGGAGTCCAAGCATAATTTTCTGGTGTTATTCACGTTCTTAAGAAGCCAAGAAAAATTGGTATAGGTCGTGAGAGGCTTTCTTTTGGTCGCTAGCCTTATTCTTGTCGCAAAAATCAAATCCGAAGGTAATTAACAAAACAATTCATTCGACATCTATAAAATTCATTTTATATTTTTCTCATGATCCTCACATGATGTATACTCTGTGAAAAATGTATACAAGGTGGTTTGGTCGCGTTTGAAGGCGTGGTGACTTATTTGGTGTCGAGTATTCGAGCCGTATAACAAAAATCAAAACCAATCCATCCACTTGTTCTATAATTTATCTGAGCTTATACTGATCATATATAACGTGGGAAAAATAAGAAAACTCAGCCATGCATTGTATTTTGATCGAATGATAATTATGGATTTAGAAACCCTAAAAACACAATAATTCTCTAAAACCTTCATACGATTTTTCTGGACCAGGTTACTAATTTTCGTGGCTGCTATGATCATCATATAACATTGCAAAAATGTGCTTTCGAATTTTTGAGGCCTAGAACCATGCTTGTTGAATTTATTTTAAAACCGGACCTAATGGAAATAAAAGAAAAATTATGAAAACCCTAATACCCAAATTGACCTAGGGTTTATGTGATCACACCTGGAAATTAAATGTGTTTTAATGTTGTAATCATGATGATATAATGATTAGAAATATTAGGGTTTGATTTTGGTTAGTTAAAATGTGTACCGATTGGAATATATTAAGTTAAGGGTGTGTTTTGTAAATTATGAAACTCGTGGGGCATTTTTAGAATATTATTTGGACTATATAGAAACCGTATAAAATATAAAAGGAGGGTCTCATGTGTAAATTTGGTATTTAAAAGGTTTATTTTGTTAATTAAATAAAGTGTAATTCGATTTGTAAAATAATTAAAATAGGAGGACTAAAAATGTAATTTCTGGAAATTCAAGGTTGGTTGAGTAATAAATTATATTCAGGGGGTAAGGTGTAATTTTGGTAATTTAATGGCTTGATATGTAATTATAAATAATTGAAGGTTGAAATTGTAAATTAAGGGTTTAACTTGTAAATTCTATAACTTGAGGGACTTGTTGTGTAAATTAGGAATATTTAAGGGTATGATCGTACAACTTGATAAATAAGTGTATATTGTGTAAAATTGGAAGACTAAGGGTTTGATGTGTAATTATAAATGTTATAAGGGTTAAAAATGTAACTTATGTAGTGTAAAGGGTATAAAGTGTAAATTGTGAAATCTAAGGGACTAAATGTGTAATTCTGGATAACTTGAAGATTAGAATGAGTTAATTGTGATATTTTCATTTTAAACCTTCATCTTTGGTATAATTACATTTTGAACCCTAAGTTATGAAAACTTGTCATATTTAACCTTGAACTTGTATAACTTATTAAAATGAATGTTATTTCCATAATAACCTAATTAATGACTTAACTTAAGTTATATTTTGAATATTGCTAATTATGGAAACTTACTAAATAAGGAAACTTTCTAATTATGGAAACTTGCTAAATATGGAAACCTGCTAAAAATAGAAAGTTACTAAAATGGAAAGGAAATTAATTAAGAATGAATTGTAATTCCCTTCTACTCCTTTAGGTGTGAAGAAGGAGAGACCTTGAGCCGTTTTCCATATTCTGTGCTTGTTTCTGTTTTGCTTCGTCATAAGGTACGGATACTCTACCCTTTTTAGTAAGGGTGTCTTTTCACCTATGCATTGATGTTGAGCTATGATTTAAACCTTTGCCATGATCCTTTTGACATGAACCTTTTGATATGACCTTGAGATATACCTTCTGATTATGACTTTGAGATGCACCCTTTGACATGACATTGAGACCTGACTCTTAGTTTGATACCCGAGCCATTTTATGTTACCTAGCCAGGAAGGTAACCTGGCCATGTCTGTGATGCACCACTGGCATGACTCATGTGTGGGTGAGTGATTTCTCACACCGTCCCTCTTATATTATGATATGGCCATTATGACTTTGAGATTATGATTTTGAGATGACTTTGAGTTTGGGGGCGTATGGATTGCAATCCTAGATTTGTATGTTTAGTGGATTTAACTATGACTTTGAGTTATGACTTTGAGGTGACTGGTACTGTGTGCAATACATGCCTTTCACATTTTTTGGGAGCTGATCACTCCACTATTATGATACATGAGGACACCCCTCATATTATCTGGTTGCCTATGAGGTATCCCCTCTGATTGTGAGATTATGACTTTGAGATTATGATGTTGAGATTATGAATTTGAGTTTCTGGGCTCGTGGTAGATGACTATCCTATTCTTCTCTTATTATCCATTTATTTTCTTTTATACCTTATGATATTCCCATTGCCCATATTATATTTCTGTTTCGTTATTCTTTGCTTTGTATATGTATCTGTTCACTGAGCTTTTTAAGCTCAGCCGCACGTTTTCTTTTCGTGTGCGGCAGGTAATAAGCAGGACGACGGGTTTGGGTATGAGTGAAAAGACTTTTGGACTTAGAAGATTTTGATAGTGTTCTGAAGTAGAGACCATTAGAAGGAGTTGCTTTTGCAGACTTAGTATTTAGTTTTGTTTCCATTGCAACCATGTAAATTTCAGAATTTCATTTGTAATCCTTGAGAATTTTTGTATTACTTGAAATGTATGCTTTGTTTTGATCTGATGCGAAACCATTAGTGTGACATTTTTACCCTTGCCGGGTTGGGGTGTTACAATTATGGTATCAGAGAGACAGGCTGCGATTCGTAATACATTTACCCTTGGCCTGTGTAAGTTAGGACCACTAAGTTTTCCCTGTAGGCGCTCGTAAGTCAACCTTTGAAAATTTGCTTTAGGATTTCCCTTAGGAACCTAAGTTTTGACCAGTGAGGAATGGGTAGACTATAAGGCATTTGTTTAAGTATCTTTACTTCCGCATCACTCTGATTCGTGCCTTGCTTTTAGTTAGATCTGGTTGATATCACTTTGGAAAGTGAAAGCTTAGGCTTTGCACCACCTAAGATTTGAACCTGATTAAATTTGGAAGACATTGATAAATTTCATAATAATTGCCTGACACTTTTTGAATCCTTATCTTCAGATTTCCTTCAATAATCATTTTGATAAAGGCCCACGTTGCACTCTGATCATGTTGTTAATCACTTTGATGCCTATTCGGGCATTCTGAGAACTTCCATGGCATGGACGTACTTGATATGTTTTGTTATTTGTCTCTTGTTCTGATAAGCATCTATGAATCTTCCGACACTATATGATTTCGTTTCACCCATCTCTATTCTTATAAGAAGCCTGTTGGTGTGTAACCACGAGTATAAGAATGTTTTCCCCCTCACTTTTGAATGATAAAGCTTTGATTTGCGAACCGTCTTTCTTTGAATAGTTAACTTCGATTTTATTCTGACAAGGAAATTGTGGAATGATCAGTCAAATATTGACAACTACCTTTCTATGTCTCGCCTTTGGGCGTTTACAACAATTTTGAACTTCCGACTACGATTACCAATTGTCAAACCCTTGCTATCTCTATTACTCTGGAGACGCGTGTGTTACTTTCATGGTTATGAAGTTTTCCTAGAAACCATTTCGTACACCAATAAATGAACCTCATCGTAGAAGCCTTTTGGCACCTTGAGTTTTCTGAACATGAACCTTGTATTGAACGTTATTTGGCACCCTGAACTTCTTGAACATAATCCCTGTTAGACCACCAAGTTTTTCCACCGGAGTATGAAGTAAGATTTGACATGATACCGAGAGATTCTAGTCACTAAACGAAGATGTCTTTCGGATCATACCAATTGACTGGAGCAACCGGGAAGAGCAGCAACCGAAGACCAGGAAGTGAGTTTACTTAAGTGTATCTTCTGGGCATGTTTTAGTTTTGTTCGCGATAAAGAAGAATGATGACAGGAGATATGTATTGATTTCTGGAAGCTGAATCGTAATACTGTTAGGAACCAATATTCCTCCACCCTGAAACGACTGTGTGTTTGTTAAATTTCAGAGCGCGAAGTCTCCTTCTGATAAATTGAGTTTATTCTTGGAATCGACCCCCCATATTTGTAATCGACTACTATTGACGGTTAGTGACGCTAATGGTATTAGCTAAAGCTCTGACTGTTTCGTGAATTTGATAAATGATGTTTTCTCGTAAGTACTTGGGCAAATAGTCATTGTATGACTTAATGGTACCTTCGAAGACGAGGAAGAGCATGAAAATCATTTTTGCACCTTGTTAGAAATTTGACATCATTTGTGCATTCTGGGAGATGTATATTTGTTAAGAGAACGGTGTTCTTTGCCTGACCTGGAGTTGACGACAATGGAGGCTACCCCGAAGAGTGAAGACATTCCTTTCAAGGCAGAAGTGTTGGTGATGCAGAAGAAGAAATTCTAGTCAAGATGGCGAACCTGGAGCTGATGAAGACGTGCAGTCTCACTTCCCTATTCATCTTGGTTGTACTAAGATGAATTGAGAGCGGAAGCAGACTGGATGATGAAGAGATTTAAAGATCGTGCCAGGAATCCACATTACTCCATCACATTCCAAGAAGAACTGCAGGAGGCTCGACGAACCAGACACAAGTTCCCGATTTTGATTGATGGACAGCCGAAGACAGATCAACCGGACTTGAAGAGATTAGATGTGTTGAATAAGCGGATATTTGAAACAGACCCTCTATACTTGGAATAATTGATTCTATGAAGGCAGAAGTTTGGCGACTAACTTTCATTTCTGTTGACCCTCTTAAATTTCGTTATATCGTTAAAAGATCCTCTTATGATCTAAGTTCCCTAGAAGCAATTCTGTTTGTGTTTATCTTTCGTATGATTCGGTGATGACTTTATTTTGAGAGATTTTGGCGAATTGTTGAAGATATGATGCTTGCGACGGCGTACCTCAATTCTGCTGGGCAATCTGGGATTTTGAAACTCTTGCGGACAGTTTTGTTTTCTTTCTTGACTATGGCATTCGTTTTTGTTGACCTCTGAGACTGTAGAAGTACTAGGTGGATTAAGATAGGTGGTTTTGATTGCGATTTGAGATAAAGTATGACCATCATGAGGGCATATTTATATGATGCCAGTATTATGACGTCTGGCCAACGTGATAATACTTACATCATATAAAGTGCACTTGTTGTGGGCATAGGATATCTTGGGGGTATCAAAGAAGTTAGAAGTTGATCTCTGTTGGATTATCCGTGATTAGTGAGACTTTAGGATCATCCTACCTATGCGTTTAATCTGCTTTCATCGTTATACGACTGGATGCGTTTGGATACTCGACACGCGTTTGTTGACCTTTGTACTTCCGATAAGAATCTTAGGTTCTGTGTAGAACTCTCTACGTCTGTTTTCTGTCAGTATGGATTCGATCTTTTACTATTAAAAAAAAGTGCTCCTACATTTTGCTATATGTACGTTTCGCATCCGTTGATTATGTTTCATTATGACCTGCTATGAGTGATTGAGGCTTTGGATTTTGAGGAGCAAAACTTGTTTGTTTATGAGAACACCTATGAAAGGTTATACTGAAGTCGAGACTATTTGAGAATCCGAAGAGTTTGAACCCATATACTACTCCCATGTTCGCTACAATTCGATACGTTTTCATCTGATTTGATTATTCCTATTCCACGGACGAAAATCTGTCAATCCTACATCTTCCCTGAACCCCTTCTGATGAGATACGTTTATCATCCATTACGTTTAGTATATCATTCTTTTGATGTGAATCCTGAGCGTTATGTCTTTTGAGAAAACCAAAATTATTTGATCGGCAAGATTGAGTCATGAGAAAATACTTGGTTTAGAAGAACCTGCTCGACCGTGAGAATGTTTTGTTGATCGTTTGCAACATGCTACGACTTCGTTTAACTTTGCGACTTCAAATTTCGAGGATGAAATTTTTCTGTTAGAGGGGAAGAGTTGTAAAACCCTAAAATCGGAAAGCATGGTAAAAGACTAAAATGCCCCTATGATATTAAAAACTAAATAAAAGGTTTATAAAGTACCGAATCAATTCCAAACATCTGGAAATGGACAAGTTATGATACCAAATAATTTTGGCAATTTCAAATAATATTTTTACAAAGTGAAAAAGGACCAAAATATCCTTCTACAACCGAATGAATATTTGAAAAATTATTGTTATTATTAATTAAACGTTATAAAAAGTATTAAACACACTTTAATGCAAAATTAATTTATGCAATTATGCCTTTTGATTAGGACTTAATTTTGGGCTGTTTTTATTGCCTCCCTCCCCTTTGACTCGGCCAAGTCCCACCTTAATTGATAAATCACATTATCTCTCTTATAAACCCTAGCCGCATAATCAAACACACACAAAATAATTCTCTCCTCATTCATCCGAATTTTCTGGAGTCCAAGCATAATTTTCTGGTGTTATTCACGTTCTTAAGAAGCCAAGAAAAATTGGTATAGGTCGTGAGAGGCTTTCTTTTGGTCGCTAGCCTTATTCTTGTCGCAAAAATCAAATCCGAAGGTAATTAACAAAACAATTCATTCGACATCTATAAAATTCATTTTATATTTTTCTCATGATCCTCACATGATGTATACTCTGTGAAAAATGTATTCAAGGTGGTTTGGTCGCGTTTGAAGGCGTGGTGACTTATTTGGTGTCGAGTATTCGAGCCGTATAACAAAAATCAAAACCAATCCATCCACTTGTTCTATAATTTATCTGGTATTTTTCTGAGCTTATACTGATCATATATAACGTGGGAAAAATAAGAAAACTCAGCCATGCATTGTATTTTGATCGAATGATAATTATGGATTTAGAAACCCTAAAAACACAATAATTCTCTAAAACCTTCATACAATTTTTCTGGACCAGGTTACTAATTTTCGTGGCTGCTATGATCATCATATAACATTGCAAAAATGTGCTTTCGAATTGTTGAGGCCTAGAACCATGCTTGTTGAATTTATTTTAAAACCGGACCTAATGGAAATAAAAGAAAAATTATGAAAACCCTAATACCCAAATTGACCTAGGGTTTATGTGATCACACCTGGAAATTAAATGTGTTTTAATGTTGTAATCATGATGATATAATGATTAGAAATATTAGGGTTTGATTTTGGTTAGTTAAAATGTGTACCGATTGGAATATATTAAGTTAAGGGTGTGTTTTGTAAATTATGAAACTCGTGGGGCATTTTTAGAATATTATTTGGACTATATAGAAATCGTATAAAATATAAAAGGAGGGTCTCATGTGTAAATTTGGTATTTAAAAGGTTTATTTTGTTAATTAAATAAAGTGTAATTCGATTTGTAAAATAATTAAAATAGGAGGACTAAAAATGTAATTTCTGGAAATTCAAGGTTGGTTGAGTAATAAATTATATTCAGGGGGTAAGGTGTAATTTTGGTAATTTAATGGCTTGATATGTAATTATAAATAATTGAAGGTTGAAATTGTAAATTAAGGGTTTAACTTGTAAATTCTATAACTTGAGGGACTTGTTGTGTAAATTAGGAATATTTAAGGGTATGATCGTACAACTTGATAAATAAGTGTATATTGTGTAAAATTGGAAGACTAAGGGTTTGATGTGTAATTATAAATGTTATAAGGGTTAAAAATGTAACTTATGTAGTGTAAAGGGTATAAAGTGTAAATTGTGAAATCTAAGGGACTAAATGTGTAATTCTGGATAACTTGAAGATTAGAATGAGTTAATTGTGATATTTTCATTTTAAACCTTCATCTTTGGTATAATTACATTTTGAACCCTAAGTTATGAAAACTTGTCATATTTAACCTTGAACTTGTATAACTTATTAAAATGAATGTTATTTCCATAATAACCTAATTAATGACTTAACTTAAGTTATATTTTGAATATTGCTAATTATGGCAACTTACTAAATAAGGAAACTTTCTAATTATGGAAACTTGCTAAATATGGAAACCTGCTAAAAATAGAAAGTTACTAAAATGGAAAGGAAATTAATTAAGAATGAATTGTAATTCCCTTCTACTCCTTTAGGTGTGAAGAAGGAGAGACCTTGAGCCATTTTCCATATTCTGTGCTTGTTTCTGTTTTGCTTCGTCATAAGGTACGGATACTCTACCCTTTTTAGTAAGGGTGTCTTTTCACCTATGCATTGATGTTGAGCTATGATTTAAACCTTTGCCATGATCCTTTTGACATGAACCTTTTGATATGACCTTGAGATATACCTTCTGATTATGACTTTGAGATGCACCCTTTGACATGACATTGAGACCTGACTCTTAGTTTGATACCCGAGCCATTTTATGTTACCTAGCCAGGAAGGTAACCTGGCCATGTCTGTGATGCACCACTGGCATGACTCATGTGTGGGTGAGTGATTTCTCACACCGTCCCTCTTATATTATGATATGGCCATTATGACTTTGAGATTATGATTTTGAGATGACTTTGAGTTTGGGGGCGTATGGATTGCAATCCTAGATTTGTATGTTTAGTGGATTTAACTATGACTTTGAGTTATGACTTTGAGGTGACTGGTACTGTGTGCAATACATGCCTTTCACATTTTTTGGGAGCTGATCACTCCACTATTATGATACATGAGGACACCCCTCATATTATCTGGTTGCCTATGAGGTATCCCCTCTGATTGTGAGATTATGACTTTGAGATTATGATGTTGAGATTATGACTTTGAGTTTCTGGGCTCGTGGTAGATGACTATCCTATTCTTCTCTTATTATCCATTTATTTTCTTTTATACCTTATGATATTCCCATTGCCCATATTATATTTCTGTTTCGTTATTCTTTGCTTTGTATATGTATCTGTTCACTGAGCTTTTTAAGCTCAGCCGCACGTTTTCTTTTCGTGTGCGGCAGGTAATAAGCAGGACGACGGTTTTGGGTATGAGTGAAGAGACTTTTGGACTTAGAAGATTTTGATAGTGTTCTGAAGTAGAGACCATTAGAAGGAGTTGCTTTTGCATACTTAGTATTTAGTTTTGTTTCCATTGCAACCATGTAAATTTCAGAATTTCATTTGTAATCCTTGAGAATTTTTGTATTACTTAAAATGTATGCTTTGTTTTGATCTGATGCGAAACCATTAGTGTGACATTTTTACCCTTGCCGGGTTGGGGTGTTACAAAGAAGATGGTGTTAAGTCTTCAAATGAGGAGGAAAAGCAGACTGATGAACTTCCAAGCAAAGAAAATGTGTTTGATGAATATGTTCAGGATGATAATATTGGCAGTTCTAATGATGTTAATGCTGCTAGTAATGATAACAGTACTAACAGCACTAACAATTATAAAACTGCTGATAATGCTGACAAGGAAGGCATTGCTGATAATGAGGATGAATATCCATTTTATCCTAACATGCCTACATTGTAAGATATATATCCTGATACTGATGATGATGTACTTGGTGCGGAGGCTGACATAAACAACTTGGATGATACTATCCCTGTCAGTCCTATTCCAACTACCAGAATTCACAAGATTCATCCTCAAGAACAAATCATTGGAGATGTAAATTCTGCTGTTCAAACAAGAAGAAATTTGAAGGAACAAGGTTTCTTTGCAAGATTCCTTCATCAAAGAAACAGTTATAAAGACCTTCAAACTTGTTTGTTTGCTTGTTTTCTATCACAAGTAGAACCCAAGAATGCACATAAAGCATTGCAGGATCCAAGCTGGATGGAGGCTATGCAAGAAGAGCTTCTACAATTCAAGCAACAAGAAGTTTGGACCTTGGTAGATTTGCCAAATGGGAAGTGGGAAATTGGTACTAAATGGGTTTTCAGATGTAAAATGGATGAAAGAGGCATTGTGATTAGAAACAAGGCAAGATTAGTAGCTCAGGGATACACTCAAGAAGAAGGCATTGATTATGATGAAGTTTTTGCCCCAGTTGCAAGAATTGAAGCTATATGGTTGTTCTTGGCTTATGCTTCATATAAAGACTTTGTAGTGTATCAAATGGATGTGAAGAGTGCTTTTCTTTATGGGACAATTGAAGAAGAAGTATATGTCTCTCAACCACCTGGATTTGAAGATCCTGAATTTCCTGATAAGGTATACAAGGTGGAAAAAACACTTTATGGTTTACATCAAGCTCCTAGAGCTTAGTATGATACATTGTCAACATACCTGTTGGACAATGGTTTCAGTAGAGGGAAGATTGACAAGACTTTGTTTATCAGAAGACACAAAGATGATATCTTGCTAGTTCAAGTTTATGTTGATGATATTATCTTTGGATCAACAAACAAGGATTTATGTGTTAAATTTGAGAAACTTATGCATGAAAGGTTTCAGATGAGTTCTATGGGTGAACTCACATTCTTCTTAGGGTTATAAGTCAAGCAGAAGGAGGATGACATATTTATCAGTCAAGATAAGTATGTGGCTGAAATTTTGAAGAAGTTTGGGTTTACTAATGTGAAGCCTGCAAAGACAACAATGGAAACTTCCAAGCCCCTGCTCAAAGATGAAGATGGTGACGAAATTGATGTTCACTTATACAGATCAATGATTGGTTCATTGATGTATCTTACAGCTTCAAGACCTGACATTATGTTTGCAGTGTGTGCATGTGCTAGATATCAAGTTACACCAAAAGTTTCACATCTTAATGCTGTGAAAAGAATTTTTAGATACTTGAAAGGTCAATCTAAATTGGGCCTCTGGTATCCAAAAGATTCACCTTTTGATTTGGTAGCATACACTGATAGTGATTATGCTGGAGCTAGCTTGGATAGGAAATCCATAACAGGAGGTTGTCAATTTCTAGGATGTAGGTTGATTTCATGGCAGTGCAAGAAACAAACTGTGGTTGCTAATTCCATAACAGAAGCTGAGTATGTGGCTGCATCAAGTTGATGTGGACAAGTGCTCTGGATTCAAAATCAATTACTAGATTATGGGAACAATTTTATGCATACCAAAATATTTATTGATAATAGCAGTACTATGTGCATAATTAAAAATCCTGTTTATTATTCAAAAACAAAGCATATATAGATAAGACATCATTTTATAAGAGATTGTTATGAAAAGAAGTTAATCCAAATAGTTAAAATTCATACTGACAAAAATTTTGCAGATTTGCTCACAAAAGCTTTTGAGGTGGGTAGATTTCAATTTTTGATTGCTAGTATTGGAATGTTAAATATTTGAAAATTCTTATCTCTTTGTGTTTTTGTAATGTTTTGTAGGGATTAGTACTGCTATATTTGTCAATAACTGTTTTTATTGCTAAGTGTAATTAGTACCGCTAGTTATACTTAGAACTGTTAGTTTATACTGCTTGTTATACTTAAAACTGCTAAGTATAATTGAGTATGTGATTATTGGAGAATGTGTTTTTGTTTATGTTTTGGTATTTTTTGGCTAATCTTTTGCAGGATAAGCAATGAAAAGTGTAGGAGTGCTGATAATTCAGTTATTTGGAGTAGAAAACTGACTTAGTGCTGTTGGGCATAAGTTAGTGCTGCTAAGCCAAACTTACTACTGCTAGGTGTATGTTGCTATGCCTAAGAGTACAGGGACGATTATGTAACTTCTTTACTTTAGTGTTTAAATCCCCAATTGGATCACTTAATCAGTTTCACGCACTCATAATTCTCTCTAATAACAAACCCTAACACATTTTTATCATCTAATTTCAAAATCCCCAAATCACAAACCCTAACTCACAATGTCGTCACACCAATTTGCTGAGAGTCATAACATGATTGCCTTTCTTGATAAACCCAAAAAGTCTGAAGGGTTCATAGAAATCATTGATTTTGTTAGGAATATAAATATTCATATGAAAGACTCGGTCACCCCGAGTATCTTTTGGCATTAGACAGCTCGTAGGCTTTATAGTTATAGTTTAGATATCGCTTCACCATGGATTCAGGTCGGGTCTTTACCCACTTTAGCCCACTCCATAGCCCACGTGGGGCATTAAGTAAGTTGTATAAATACCCTCTCCCACCAAGGGAGAGGGTTGGAGCTTCTAATCTAATATTCACTTTTCCTTCACTTTCTCTCTCTATAACTCCCATCCTCCTTCTCTCTCTCTCTCTCTCTAAGATTTGGCCAAACCACAAAGATTAGAGTGTGTTAAGATATCTAGTATTCTACAATTGGTATCAAGAGCCGTGGTTTGATTAACTAGATTGTGTGTGTGTTTTCTTGGTTAGTTTAGATCAAAAGTTTGGTTTTTGAAGGTTTATGGGCTTATTCTTGGCTTTATTTGATTCTCACGTTTGTGGTGTTAAAGTTAGTGTTTTTATTGTTGTTATAACCTTCTAAGATCAAGTGGTGCAAAAGAAACCAAGCAAAAACGTTAAAAAAGGTGATTTTTAGGTGTTTTTAGGTGAAAATTGTGAACTACGATTTGACTCTCGGTGTGAGTTTCTTGGTTGCGATTTGAGGTCCGCGATTTGATAGCGACGTATTTGTCTGTTGCGATTCTTCATCTAGCTATTGCGATTTGACCAACAAGTCTGCGATTTGGCATTGCTATTTGGGATTGCGATTTGGCACTGCGATTTGGCATTGCGATTTGGCCTCGCGATTTGGCATTGCGATTTGAGTGTTGTGACTTGACAGTTGCGATTTGTCTGTTGCGGTTTGACTGAAGACTCTGCGGTTTGACTAAAAGTAGACTTTTTATGACAAAACTTCAAACGGCCATAACTTTTGAACCGTAACTTCGTTTTCAGCAAAATACCTGTCAAAACGACCGGAATAGCCTGAATATTGTGAGGTTTCACTACAAAGTCGTGAAATGAATTTTTCGAGGCCCAAATCCCCTCTAGAATGAAGTTATTGAGGTTTTAAGTTTTCAGACCAAAATTTCACCATAACATCTTGCATCAACCAAACCAAATCACAACCAAACAACATATCACCTAGTCTATCAAATGATCATCACTTGTAGCACACAATCACTAATGATTGTACCGATCCATCAGTTATCATAACACATATCAATTATCATTTCACGGTTTCTTCTTGATTTTGTAAAATCCCGTGAAAGATTCTATTTCTCGGTTTAAATCATAGATTTGTAAAATCCCGTGCTCGGTAATATCATGTCAAAAACTTCGGATTCAGTCATAGCTGAGGTACTCAAATTGTACGACATGATCCATGAACATAAGATTCTCGAAAAAGTACAACCGACAAATGTTGTTGAGTCAGATACTGCTAATATGGGAAATAGCAATGTTATCCCATATGAACAAATGTGAAACACAACGAAGCGTCTGTTGTACCTATTAGTGCATCTTCTGTTCTAAATGATGATTATGTGATGCATGAGAACACTGCCGTTATCCCTGATGACTCATTGACCACTAAACATAATATCTATAAAGATCAAGTGGCCATACATGAACAAAGTGCAGAATTGGAACTTTCTGAGCGTGAACAGAAAATGGATAATCAAATGGGTACACCTTTGTACTTGATATACACAAATTAGTCCAAAGGAGAATTGCAAAGGAAATATGCAAAACCCAAGGTTCGTTGTCCCGACGAAGATCGAATGGAATTGTGATTCGGGATCGTGAAACGTGCAGTGAATGGTGAATAAAAGGGAGAAATGATGGTAATTATCACTAGGGAAAGTAAATTAACACTAGAAAGCATATAAAAAAGTACATAAAATGATAACATAAAGGTCAATTAAGCTAAATCATAATTAAAACTAAAAACGAGCGTTTTAATAAAAATAAACGTAAGTGCGCAAAATAAAACGTGAATTTGAAGCACTACTAAACCTACGGGCATGAAAGCAATTTTCCTACATTCTAAATGATAAAAGAAAATTTTAGGAAAAAGAAAAATATTTTTTTGACTTTTATTTAATTTTTTATGAATTAAAAACTAAATTTAAGAAATAAAATGATTAAAAATATTAAACTAATTTGGAAAATTATGAAAATTTACTGAAAAATACTTTAAACTAAACTAAATGTAGGAAAAATAAAAGTTGGGAAAAAGCTACTTTGGAATAAACAGAAATAAGCTAAACAGCCTAACTAAGCTAGAAATGATCTAAGGCTTAAAAATAAAATGATGCAACAATAAACCAAGCATAACTAAGAGCATAATGGTTAAAGTGTTGAGTGGTGAGCTAGGAGGCCTGGGTTCGAGTCCCAGGTTTTGCAATTTTTATTTTTATTTTATTTTTTTGTTTTTCTTTATGAAACTTGTAAAAAGCAGTAAAATTAACAACTTTAAAAAAGGAAAAATATTTGAAACTTAAAAATAAGTTGCAAAATAAGCAGAAAGCTATAACAGTTTAGGCTAAAAAAACTTAAAATAAAATATAGAAAACTAAAAAGCTACTTAATTAGCTATAAGCTGAAAGCTAAAGGCTAAATAAGCTTTGGGGGACTAAAAGCAAACCTAAATAAGCTAAACTAACAAAATTAAGCTACCCTAATGAACAGATAAGCTGAAATCAAAATAAGCAAAATTGATTAACCTAAGGACCAAACAGCATTAACCAAGGTACTTGAAGCTATGATTAAGCTATGTAAATGATTAAGATAGGGCAAATTAACTTGAAACAGATAAAGAAAATCTAGAATAGATCATAGAAAAGCAAAAATAAAGAAATTTAGACAAGTATAGAATGCTATAAACAAGATTGGAAAAGCTATGCTAAGAAGGAAATGAAGCTGATGCAGAACAGCCTGAGGATTTTTTAAGCTTAATAATAAGCTTGAATAAGCTAAAGTAAGGTTAAACAAATGGGAAATAAGCAAAGATCTATAAGCTAACAACTGAGAACTCAAGAAAGTAAGCATAAAATCCAATCAAATAAGCACCTAAATGGGTCCTAGAATCTGAGATCAGGACTTATTTCTGAGCAGACTTCCACAGAATTAATCCATAACCCAGCCAAATCCTAATGAAATAGATTCAAACTTTCAGAGTTCAAACAACACACTATTATGACATTAAAGATAGCAAAGAAAAGCACTAATCCACTTATCTCTAATATAAGCAACTATAAGCAGTTTTTTTTTTTTTTTTTTTTTTTTTTTACCTTAAACCTAGAAAATCTCACTTAAGTCCACAAGATCATTCAAATAAGCCTAAAACAAACTGAGAACAACTTATCTAATCTAGTTTAAGCATGATCAAATTTTGAACAAGTGCACATGAAAAGTAGTGAACTATTTTGACCTATTTTCAAGCCTTAAACCAAACAGTCCCTTATGCAGGGCTAATTGTGATTTTCAAAACACTTAGACCAAATAAAGTAGAGACTTGAAATTCAAATGTAAAACCAACTATATTAAGCATACATAAGCTGACATAAACTGAAAATAAGCACTGAGAAAAAGCAATAAGCAGAGTTGACTAAAAATTGACTTTCATTAAAAACTAAAATTGAGTACAATTTGAAAGCTAAAAAGGGGAATTACAATAGGCTGAAAACTTTAAGCTACAATAAGCCGAACACTAAGCTAAGCTAAATTATACCCTACTCCTAATGCCTAATAATCTAACATCCTCATGTGTAAGTGAAGGAGGCTATTTATAGCCTTTCATAGAACCTTCTAGGGTATTCTCCCTTTCATCCCAGCCTTCAATTCTTGATGTCATCATCATAGCCTCAAATCTGCCCTTGGATCAATATCCACCTCACCTCAGCCAATGAGAGACCTTTAATCTTTCACGTGGGATGGAATATGACTACATTCTCTGACATGGCAGAGATTTCTAGAAGCTTTACTTATGTACGGTTAAATTTTGCAAGGTAAAATGAGGGAGACGGGGTAACAGTAACTGGGTAAGGGTTTTGGCGGGTTGGGTTTGGAGATAAGGTCTGAGGGGTGACTGGTTTTTATTATTTCATTGACCGGGTCAAGGGTGATGGATCCGGATGGGTTTTATAATTAAAAAAGGGAATGGGCCAAGGATGTTGGGCTTGGTGGGTTAAATTTGGGATTGGGCAATTTTAAGTGAATTGTGGTGGACTGGACTAAGATCTATGATAACAAAAAAATAGGTTTTAGTTAGGGTTAAAATGACAAGGACCAAATGTGTTAATTCTGAAACTTTAGGAAATAATTCTGCCATTCTTCAATAATGTGATCCAAGGGCTTTTCTTGTCACTCTTTGATTCTTCAAGGACTTTTCTTGCCATTTTTTCAAAAATATATCATAAGGGTTATTCTTGACATTTTCAGATTCTTGAGGGACTAAATCTGACAAATTCTTCAAAGTTCTTTCAAGGATCCTTTTTGTAACTTTTTGAATTTCTGAGGTTGAATTTAACATTTTGAGCTCAAATTATGATCATTTGCTTTCCCTGGCTTCAGCTTTTAACCTTTTCCAAATCTCGTGCTCAATTTTTTTCGGTTTTTGCTTGATTTTGTCCATATTTCATGATATCTGTACCTGCATAGAAACAAACACAAAAACACAATATCTTTGGCATTTATGGTTAGTTTTTGGTCGTTTTGGTCTGTATTTGGTCAAATAAAGGTATGTTAATAAGCACATACCAGTACTCGAGTTCACAAGAGAGAGAGATGCATCAGTTACAACAATTGCAAGATAATGCAAAGGAAATTTGCATGAAATACTTTCGACTACTTCATTCACATCTCAAGCTTCTCTCAGAAAGACCTAGTTCCATGGGAGGATTCAAAAGAGCATTTGCTTCACTCTTTGGTCAAGATGTTCAGACTTTCACAGGCACACTGTTCCTGAACTTGGATCAACTAGAACAACTTGACAGAGAAGAATTTCATGAATCTGGTTCCATGGCTGCTTTTTGGGTGATCAACAAACAACTTCAATTGTTCATCAATTCGCAATACACTTGGGACTATGACAGTCAAATGACAAAAAAGTGCTTTGCTGATTACACTGGAATCGAAGTTGACTTGTTCAGAGAAACATTACTCCAATACATGGGTAATGTTAAGATGTGCATTGATGAAAGAGCACAACACAAAAGAAAGTATGACATCAAGATGAATGAAAACCTGATGCAAAGAAGAGAGATTAAGGTTGATTCGAGTAAAGCATTGGATGCTAGTTCAGTTGTCACAGAATGCAGTGGGACAAAGTCAGATAAGCATGACACAAGCAGCAGTTCAGAGAATTATATCACACATGGCGTGGATGAAGATATTAGACCAACAAATGACCAAGTGCCATTTTCTAAGGTACATTTAACTGTTCAACATAATGTCCTTGCTAGTAAACAACAACATATTGATCAATTTGAACCTATTTATGACACATATCTATTGGAAAAGGCTGATAGCAATACCACTCCTGATTCAACAAATATGAGTCATAAGGGGGAAAATTGACTAGGATGCTGAACATGATCATGTTAAAAGTCCTTTGCTTAAGGCTGAGCTTCTCAAAATGAATGATATGGTTGAAAAAGAGGTTTATAATGAACTTTCAAACAGATTCTTACAACTTGAAAAACATTGCATTTCACTTGAAATAGCAATACAACATAAGGAAGAAAGTCTTCAAACTAACAAACCATGTAAAAATCCGGAATTTCCTGAATTTCGTGAATTTTTTGAAATAAACACTTTGAAAGCTCAGCTACAAGCCAAAAACTCGACGATCAACAATTTGAAAGAACGGATTCTAGATATGCATGAGAAAAGTAATGTAGTCAAGGCTAAACATGATATCGATGCAATTAAAACAAGAAACATCGAATTGGAACTTAAAGTGGCTAAATTACTTAAGGAAAATGAGACTTTGAAAAAGCATTACAAAGACCTGCATGCTTCAATCAAAGAAACGAGAGCTAAGAATATAGAACAAACAACTTCTTTGATTGCCAAAAATGATGAATTCAAAGCTCAACTTCAGGAAAAGGGTTTTACAATTGCAACATTAAAAAACGAGTTAAGAAAATTAACAAGAAATAGTGTGAACACTAAGTTTGCAAAACCATCAATCTTGGGGAAACCAGCATTACAACCACTGAGAAACCAATCAGTTGTTAGACAACCGACTGCGTTTATATCTGAACGACCAAAATTTTCAAAACCACGGTTTGCCTCCCAAGTTGATGCGAAACAAGTTTTGTCAAAACCAGTCACTTCACAGTCTCGACCTAATGAAAACAAATAAGCTTGTGCAAAACCCCATCATATGAGTGCTTCTAGCTCTTCTAGGATTAGTTTAAAGCATGTGTCATTTGTGACACCAAAGGAACATGTTAGACATAAAGACCTTGTTTAGAATCACAACCTAGAGGATGCTAAGAAAACCACACATGAAAAGACTAAGAATTTGTTAGTTTCTAAGAGGCGCATCGATTAAAGCGATTCCCATAGCAGATCACTCTAAGAATTCTAGATCTTTTTCTGAAACCAAACACTATGTCTGCTCGACTTGTCAGAAATGTGTTTTTAATGCAAATCATGATGATTGTATAACAAAATTCCTGAAGGTAGTGAATGTTCGTGCTAAGGTTCAATCCCCTATGACTAGAAACAACAACAAGCCCGTAGAACCAAAGAGTTATACTCAGAAACCTGGTAGGCAGATTACTATAGGACAAAGGTTTTCTCTCAACAAGACTTCTACTATACATGATGTTGGGTTTTATAGATTTGATGATACGAAACAAGAAGAAAGAAACATGGGGAACTATTTGTAACAATGAGGAAAACTACAAAGATATGAAGTTAAAGAAGATATTTTAGGAAGGTTCTTAATAAAATATCTTCATTATTAATAGTTATCTCTTTGTAAACCTAGTATCTCTATTATATAAAGAGATATAGGGAATTAGTTTCAGTATGGGTTAAGATGTAACTCCATCAAAGGGGTGTGTGTGTAAACCTAGGCGTATGGTTCTTGTGTTAGACGCCTAGAGTTCGTGTTTGGTTTAAGCCTCAAGGATCTTTGATCCCTGTTAGAGTGTAACCGTGCTATACTTGATCACATAGCATTGGGGCTGTTGGTATTGTTAGTTTTAGAGATGATGACGAAGAAACCTTGTAGCAATAATAATGGTTATTAGTTTGTTATTCCGCTGTGCATCGTATTGTTATTAATCGTTATTATTGTGTGATCCCTAGATGAGGTCTAACCAACCTCGAGCTTTAAACGATCTTCACAATTGGTATCAGAGCCTAGGGGCTCGTGATCGTGGGATTCTACAAGGTTTTGTCGAAGAACAGGAAGAAAAATTCAATTTTGGCTCAATTTTCGCAACTTTCTGAAGAGCAGTTTTGCAAAGGCAATATCTCATTCGTTAGCCGTTGGATCAGGCTAAAATTTTTGCTGGAGGTTCTCTACATATCAAGGAAGATTCTCACCGGAGGTATCTTCAATCTGAGCCTTTGATTGAAAGATATGGTGTCTCAAAGTCTGTTGCAGAAACATATTTGTAAGTCGGATCTGGTTCGTATTGTCTAAAACTCACTACAGAGCTGTTTTTGAATGGTGATAACTCCTTCGTTATCCGTTGGATCGGGCTGAAATTTTTACTGGAGATTCTTCATATATCAAGGTACAATTTCACCGAAGGGATCTTAAATCTGAGCTCTCAATCGTAAGTTATGATGTCTCGAATTCTGCTGCAAAAATGTATCTTTTAGTGACACTTTAGTGACACCAAAATGCGTCTCTGGATACTTAAAATAAATAAATAAATAAATAAAGGTTTCTGGATTGGAGCAGCTCTGGTAATCGATTTGTTTGAAGGTTATAACTGTTGTGGTTGATGAGCCTGGCATTATGAAGTTGTTGGTAACAATGAGTTCCTAAAAGCTCATAGGGTTCTAATAAACCCTCACCTGGATGTTGTGGTGATTAAAGTTCTAGTGATAAAGTCGAAGGTAGCAAAATCCTAATTTTGGTCAGTTACTACTGCTGCTATGTTTCGTTCTACTGCCAAAGGAAACTTACTACTGCTTTCGAGTTTTTACTACTGCTACGTTTTGAGTTTCTACTGCTAGAAGCTTTTTACTACTGCTGAATATAGTAAGTTTCTACTGCTCGACTTAATTTCTACTGCTACGCTAGAGTGATTCTACTGCTGTCATGTTTTTCTGCTGCTAGCGTTATTTGTTACTACTGCTTCCTATCAAACTTTCTACTGCTACGCTAGAATTAATACTGCTGCTAGAAGTTTGAGTTTCTGCTGCTATACATTTTTAATGCTGTTCATGATCATTGTGTTGCTATTCGAAGTATCTGTTGTTTGGTCATGAAGATTACGAGTAGTGAGGGGAAGCATATATATTGGAGATTTGGAACAAGTTAGTTCCAAAACACACACACGGGGAAGACATACACGAGGAAATTTTGGATTTTGGTTACTAATCTTAAAGGATTAAAGGCTTGTTCTTATTTATTCTTCTTGGCGAAGACGATTATTTGTTATTTATTTGAAGATGAAGTGGAATTTTTCAAGTTTGTGTTCTTATTATATCTTAAGGTGGGTGTTACACTTTTTAAGGTAACTTGTTCGTTCGTTCAAGTGACTACGAATTGAAAAACTGATAACGCTCATTTTGTACATATTTTTATAGCGTTATTTGTGTGTTTTTATATGAAATATAGTCATGTTTATGATGGTTTTATGCTTAAAAGTTGTTGAAGATGTGTTTAAGTCTATGTACAAGGAAATATCATGAAAGATGAAGAAAAGCTATGAAATTCAAGAAAATATCGAAGAAAAGTTCGTCAACGAATACATGGATGCATGATATGATCATTTCCGGTTGTACGTGAGAGGATGAAAGGATTAAGTCAAGATTAGGAGCCAAAAAGTGTGTTAAAAGTTGGAGCTTTATGCTATCTTGAAGCCAAATTATGTGAAGAAAGTTGGTTCCAAACCCAAGGTTTAAGTTTCCAGACCCAAGGTTTAAGAAGGGGAGCTCATGCCTAAGGTATAGGAATTCATGCCTGAGGTTTAGCCGTCGCCCATACCCAAGGTTTACATTTTCATACCTGAGGTTTACAGAAAAACTGACATGAAGAGTTGCATTAACTCTCCACTTTAAGCACCATTAAGTAATATGGCTGATCATTTGCTTCTTAATTATGATTATTGATGAAATATTTCAGTTTTAGGGGTGTCTTACAAGCTTAAATAAGACCCCTAATCACTTGTTTTAGAGACAACACTCACAATCAAACCTTACACCATAAGGATTTGATTATACTACTTTCTAACCCAAAAGAGCTCAAAAATCTCTGCCATTCTCGAGGAAGATAACTAGTAGAAGAGGTGGAACATTCCCTTGTTCGATTGGAGGCCTCAAAGAGTGCTACAATTCTTTCATTACTCATTGTAATTTTACTATTGGGTAATTTTATCAATTATTAATCATGTTGAATTGGTCTAAGTTGAATGCAATTTTATGTTTTACTATGATACTTGTTATGGAATGATTCGTGATACTTGTTTGGGAATGATGTGACTAATTGTATGAATGTTGGACGTTTAGTAGGTTGGAAAAAGTGATTAATTCTATGGGTTTGTTTAAATAAATTTGTGTCCTAAAACTGGTTGGTTGAATATTGTTGGATTTAAAGGATGAAAAGATTTCTAATAATTATTTGATTCCAAGAGTTAGTGACAAACAAATTGGTATTTGATAAGTGACGAATATCAAATATACAAGTTTTTTAAACGGAATCGAAAATATTTAATCACGAGATTGGTGTAAAAGACTCGTAAGAACCAATTTAACTAATCAACCTTTTCATACATTTTATCATAAAAGAGCTAGCGTAGTGGGATGAGATTTGGCCGAAAGGACTCACCCGTGAAACTAGTAGAAACATGGATTTCCTTGATATTACCCATTGACTAGAAGTCCTTGTGAATATTGATATGTGCCTTCTAAGTTTTACCCAAACATGTTCTACATCATATCACGATTAGTCATGGTTCCTAAACAAGTATGCTTTTAATTAATTGTTTGTTTGCTTGAGTTACATTGAAACCATTGTTTGTTTAAATCGTTTCTAGTACTTTTGATCGTGACAATCTTAAGTGCTATACCATTAATGTTACTAAAATCACAACTAAGTAGTTCCTTGGGACGAACCTTATTTACCAACAACAATACTACAATTGAACGAGTATACTTGCTCGTGTGTGTTTCTTTAAAAAGATAATGGTAATAAGAATAAAAAATTTAAAATTTGAAGTGAAATTTAGAGATAATAAATATAATAAAAATCCTCTATTATGAAACGCATCAAGTTTTTGGCGCCGCTGCCGGGGACTATGATTATTTTTAGTTATTTTTAGTATATATGATGGTATAAGTTGTTTTAGTATTTGTTTGCATCATATTTAGTTTTAATTTTTGCTTATTTGGTATGTTTGGTTAATGATTGTTGAGTGTTTGATTGTTTGTTTTATTTTGAGTTTCCTTGATCTTTTTCTTATTAAGTTTAATATAATAATCACTATGCAATAAGATGTCGAAATCTATAAAAAAAAACAAGTTTTTTTAAAAAAAATGATTTTTATTTTCTTGGAAAAAAAGTTTGCTGTAAACCTCGGGTATGGATTTTCATGCCACCGGTTTTGCAGTCGAAAAAAAAATTTCCCAAACCGCCGGTATAAATGCATACCGGGCGGTATAAACTTTCTGTTAACGCAAACCGCCGGCCTGGTTTTCCAAACCGCCGGTATGGCTGAAAAAAAAAAATTTTCTTTTCTTTTCTTTGTTATTTCTTAGTTGTATTTATTCTTGTACCTTGGTTGTATGTAGGTTGTTCTAACTTTTGTATGATTTTCTTTTCCTCGCAGTTAATTAGTTTTATTTTTACTAACCCCTAACGTTTGATTTGGATATGTTGTTTATGTATGTTCGGTTTATTCTTAAGTTATGAATTCACTTAGCGAAGTTTCGGCTTACTTGGAAAAGTTGGAAACGGAATTGATGGACGAGGGAGATGCTATGTCTAGAATGGAAAAAATGATTGATTTTTGAAAAGGTGAAATTGCAATAGAAAGGGAAGGATGTTGAATGTATGGAATTTGAGCATGAAAAGCCTCGGGTAGTTACTTTTACTCGTGCTAAGTTGAGAGAATATGACGAACCATTTATGAGGTATTCCACACCTTGTGGAGTAGAAGGATTAGGAGCTTGGGATGCGAAATGTAATCTTGGACACAATGATAGTTATGTGACTTTTGCTTTCTATGAAAAATTTGGAAATGGAAAATTTGAAGTTGACAAGTATAATAGGAGAATTGCAAGAGATGTGAAGATTGAAATTCATGGTTTTACTTTTGCCATGGATTTGGTTATTGATGAATATGAAGATACGACGGATCCTTCCGTGGTATTTGGACGAAATTTCTTGTTGGCAACCAAATGTGTTATTGATTTTGATTTGGGTGAAATGCAAGTTAGAGTTGGAGAATTACAAGATGATAAAGATGTTAATTGGCTAATTGAACAAATGGAGGAAGTTTGTGAAAATGAAGATGGTTTCAATGGAAGTGTAGAAATGGTTAAAATGGGGAAGGCCACCCGTTTGAAGCAAAAATACCCACCCTTTAAAGGTCTCATGCCTTCACCATCATCATTGCCACACCCTACCACACTCATTAAAGGAGAAGGTTCAACCAACAAAACACCCTCACTAAATGAAAAACCAACCAAAGAACCCATTGATGAAGCAAGATGTGTTGAAGAGATTACTATGAAGTTTAAAGAATTATTGAATGAAAAACCGATACTTCATGTGTTGGAACATTATGCTCACTATAGGAAGTTATTGGATGAAATTTTGTTGGAGAAAATGAAGCTTGATACGAAGAAGGAAATTGAAGAAGAAGAAGAGGAGAAAGTGATGGAGAAAGGGTTACCTAAAAAGAAAGAAGATCCGGGTAATTATCTTATTCCATTTAAAGTGAATGGAATTGTTGCAATCAATGCATTGGCCGATACAGGGGCAAGTGTTAGCATAATGCCTTATAAACTTTACAAAATTATGGAATTGGGAAGAGCTATTCCTTCCAATGATGTTTTATTGATGGCTGATAATACAGTGGCAAAAGCTTATGGAAAAGTGAAGAATGTGAGGTTACAAATTGGATTTCAAACCTATTTGTGTGACTTTTTGATTATGCATGTACCTGTTGATAAAGAGACACCTATGTTGGTGGGACGCCCGTTCTTGAGCACAATAGGAGCAATTATTGATAATGGGAAAGGAACTATGGAAATAGATGATGGAGTAGCAAGACGAATCTACCATGCAAAGAAGAGAGAGAAAAGTTTTAGCCGATGAAGAGTCGAAAGATGAAGATTGGTTGGATGTATTTGATATAAGCCATGATAATGAGGGCAATCCAAAATATGGGAAAACAGCTCCATCGTTTGATCACATTGAGGATGATATGGAAAGAGCATTGGCTATGGAGAATTACTTCAATTCATTCAAGAACATTATAGTTTTCAAGAAAATGGTTGATTTCCTTGGTTCCATGCCAATTAAGCTTAAGAATATTGAATGGATATCGGATGGGTATAGCAAATATCATAAGATTGAAGGTAATAATGATTGGCACACTAAGATAGATATTACTAGTCCGGGTGGACGCCGATTCACTCGTGCTTTCAAAACAAAGGAAACCGATAGAGTTCTTTCGGGGAAGTTTCATTCGGAGGACATTCTTAGGTTTGGGAGTTATTTTGACTAAACGAAGCAAGGATGAGGAAGAATAAAGAAGCTTGTGATTAAGCTTGTGCTCATTTTGTTCTTATGAGTTTTTATCTTGTTTGCTTATTATTATGATGTTAGCATTTCTTTCTTAAGTTGAAGTGTGTTTTAGCTCTTGAGTCTTTATAAGAATAAGTAATGAAAATGTTTAAGTTTGAGTTGAAGTTTTGAGTTTGTGTAGCTTTTTCAATGATAAGATTGAATGAAATGATGATTGTGTTTTGGAGTTGTGGAAATGTTTATTCAGTAAATGAATGTTTTTGAGAAGAAAAAAAAGAGAGTTTTGTGTCAAGACCCTCGGTTCTTGGAACCAAACCTCCGGTCCAAGTACTAGACCTTCGGTTTAGTATGAATATGCAAAAACTTTGAAAAGAAAAGAAGGAAAGAAAAAAAAAAGAAAAAAAACACAAGTTCATCATCATCATTTCAAAAGCTTGAAGTTAGAGATCAATTGAGTTGATAGAAAACCTATGGCATCAAAAAGAGTAAGTAACATCCATCCTAACTACTTTACATTGTTCTAATTCGAATTCAATTTTTAGGGTTCTTAATTGGGCGATTTTGACATAGTTTGAATTAAGTGCAATTAGTTAATGGGTTTACTAGAGATGGGTTATAAGGATTGTTTAGAAGTGGAATTGAATGAAATGATTAAGAATTGAGAGAGAATTTGATGTTATAAGATTTAGGGTTTATATATGTCGAAAATTTTGGGGATAATTCATCAAGATTAAATGGGTTTGATGTGGTATATGATTTCGAATTAGTGTTTGAATGCTAGATGATTAGTTATATGGACCACTATTTAGTTGTTATTAATCTTGATCTTGAAAATGAGACATGAAAGGAATTAGGAGTTATGGATTAAAAGGTAGAATTAAGATGAATTAAGATGAATTGGTTTAGCAGTCGAAAAAGAAAAAAAAATAGAAGAGTAGCTGCAGACCGACGGCCGAAAAAACCATGCCGCCGGCCTGGGACCATTGATCAACCCATACCGCCGGCATAAACACAAACCGGGCGGCATGGGGAAACTGTTAAGAAAAAAAATTCTTTCTTTCTTCTTGTTAACCATTTTATGTTCTAACCTTTAATATCAATATTCCTCTTGTGTTTTGATTGGTTGTTTTGTAGAAGCGAGTTGAAAAAGACGTAAATGTCAACCCACTCATTGCTTTGAATGAGAAATTCGGCGACGACGAAGTTGTTAATCTTATGCACGTGACAAGTGAACATCTGAGGTGGCCTAAGTTAGGTAAAGAAGCAAAAGCATGTTATAATAGGAGATTGGCAAAGCTACAAAAGAAAGAAATTGCGGTACCTAAGTTAGTAAGTGGAAATTTGTTGCGACAATATAATCTTATTGGCACTCTTAAATACCTATGGAGGACGAGTACGGAGCATGGAGATCAAGAATATGAAGATAGAAGTTTTGAATATGCAGTTGTAGGAGCAGAAAAGAAAATCTATTAAGAATGGTGTCTAGAGTTCTTCACCACCATTTATTTCAACCAAAAGGTGAAAGATATCATGGATGAGAAATGTATATGGTTTAGGTTATGTGGACATGATCATGTGTGTACTTTGCCGGAGTTCGGGCAATTACTTGGTTTATATGACGAGGATGACTTTGAGCATGCAGATTTTGAAGATCATTTGACTAAATTAGAGAGAGAACCGGACAAGTATGTTGGAAAGGAAATATGGAATGAAATAGGAGATCCGAATAGTGTTGCACCTTTCAAGGAAAGGGATGTTCAATCACCGTTAGCCCGACTTCTACACAAAATTATTGTGAATTCGTTTGTGCATAGGGGGCATAGTCATCACAAAGTTCATGCGACAGATCTGTGGATAATGGAAATGCTTATAGATCCAAATAAAAATATGAATGTTTTGTGGACTTTGGCGGTATATTTGTCAAAAAGAGCGGCTATCATGTCTGATCATGGTTTTATAAATGGTGGACACTATGTGACTAAGATTGGAAAAGCTTTAGGATATGATACGGAGGAAGAGTTGAGAAAGATAACAGTGATAAAGGAATGTGAGAAGCTTGACAAGAAGGTTTTAAAAGATTTGCTTGATGATGAACGGATGTGTTTGGTTGATAGACTTGAAAATGTGATTCGCAACCCACCACCACCACAACAAGACCAACAAAATGTTGGAGAGTCTTCGGGATTGAATGCTAGTTGGGGTGATTGGCACGCGAATTTACCACCAGTGGAAAGGAGAGGAATTTGGAGGGACATGAGTTTGATGAGAATTGGACATCAAATGGATTATTGCGCACTAATTCTCTCCCACCTTGGAGAAAATTGTGTACCACCTTATTCTTTTCCAGTGGCGTATGAACCAATTGGAGTTCCACTGTATCCTTACCCATACACGCCTTATCCTTCGGGACATGTACCCTACCCAATATGTAGCACAGGTCCAAGTAATAAAGGGTGTAATGTTAGCGAGGAAGCTTTTGCGGGGTATTATTTTAATGTTGGGACACAAAGTTATGAAGCAGGAACGTCATCAGGAGGATTAGGATCTGGTCCCTTGGTTACATATGCAGGAGATGAGACGGATGATGAATGAATTTGACTTTCATTCACGGCTCTGACGAGTTTTGAACAATATTTATGTTTTTATTTGTACTTTATCATGTTTGCTTAGTACTATTATGTCTTAGACTTATTATTATGTGTGGTTAGGATTTTTACTTTGGTTATTGGTATTATTGCATTTTGTGTTTTGTGTTTTGTTTTGCTTATTTTTCAGGTTTGCGATACCATGAGATCATTGCTATTTCATATGGTTGGTATATTTTGGAGCTTGGAGTTTCCAACTCATGCGTTTTAACACCAAATATGGAACGCGCTTGATTTCTCGGTGATGTCATTTACTATTTTATTTTCCCTATTTCCTTTACTTTAAAGTTAATTTTTCACATTGAGGACAATGCAAAACTTAAGTGTGGGGGAGGGAAGTAAATAGTGAAAATGATTCAATTTTTAATTTTTTGTGATTATTTTGGAATTTGTTTGTTTTTATTGCCCTTAAGGAAGTAGTTGTTTTTACACATAAAGAATTTATATATTAAAAACAGCTTGAAATTTTCCAATAGCATAAAATGGCAATTTGAAATTTTTAACGAATCTCGGTTAAGTGAAAGAATCTATTCTTAGGATTGATAACATTACTTGAGCATTTTTAGCCTATTCTATCAAATATGTGAGGATTTGAGCCTATTATTTGAAGCATATATTTTATGCTTAAATTCTATTTTCTTGCTAAGAGTGTGCCGGTGATTGAATTGATTCTAGAACTTGTACTTGTCATGCATTACGAATTCCAAAGTGAGGTCACATTTTTGTGATATAAATGAATTTAAATGATAAGAGGCGACTTAGGATTAAACCAAATGGCCTTCCATTTTTCAGATATTGATATATTAGCTAGCCAAATTGGTTAGTTAATCACTAAATTTCCATGGACCCATTTGTTAGCACTCATTTTTAGTGCTAGATACCCTTAGTCCAACCCTCTGAGCCTATCTTTTCATTTTTATTTCAACCCAGAAAAAGAAATTTTGCACCTTTAAACCTTAGCCTACCCTTTTAGTCAAGTTGAATCGATGAATTACTTGTTGTTGATCAGAAGAATTTTTGATGATTATGAGTCTACACTTTGTATTTCGAATATACCTTTCTGACGAAGACGAAGGTAGCTACTTCTTATTTGTATCTTTTTGAGGTATATGTTCATCCAAAGTGTGAAAAAAAGGGGGAGCCAATGAGCTATAATCGTGGAAATTAGCCAATGCGCTAAAGGATGGTATGAATGTTGATCGATGGATGAATAAAGGAGGAAGGAAGAATTGTTATGAAAGGCTATAATCATTTGAGGATACATGGTTCGATTGTTTTTGCATCAAGTAATTCGGGTATTTGACTTGATTCTTGAAAATTATATTAACCAAAATAATCCCATGCCTTATCCCTACCTTTTTTTTTGCTTTTGTGAAAATAGCGAATGTATGAATATTGTAGTGACCATCCGGTTTTTGAATAGTTGAACAACGTTGCTAGCGAACTAGAACGTGTTTTAGTAACCATTCGTTATTTGACTATTCAAGAATTCGTTGTTAGCGATCTATTATATTTTGTACAATAGTTATTTGAGCATAAGTTGATATTAACCCTTGGCCTAACATTTCAACCCAAATAAAAGTCCTCTTTGATAAATTAATTTATTTCTTACATGATTTGGATTAGTTTTGATACTTGTACAAGCCTATGGTATGACATGAATCACGACTGTGCAATTGAGTGAAATATATCCCCAAACAAAAGAAATGAGTATGAGTGAATTATATTATTCTTTTCTTTTCGTGAGGAGCTTAGTTGTGTTATCTAGCATGATCGAGCAAGTCGTTTAAATTTCACAAATAAAATTAAAGAAATCACTTTTTTACTTTTTACTTCGGTATTAAGGGAAATTAGTGACATTTTAGAAAATAATGGATAATGGCTATTGGAAAAATAATTTTCCAAATGATTACTTTGCTTGAGGGCAAGCAAAACTTAAGTGTGGGAGATTTGATAACGCTCATTTTGTACATATTTTTATAGCGTTATTTGTGTGTTTTTATATGAAATATAGTCATGTTTATGATGGTTTTATGCTTAAAAGTTGTTGAAGATGTGCTTAAGTCTAGGTACAAGGAAATATCATGAAAGATGAAGAAAAGCTATGAAATTCAAGAAAATATCGAAGAAAAGTTCGTCAACGAATACATGGATGCATGATATGATCATTTCCGGTTGTACGTGAGAGGATGAAAGGATTAAGTCAAGATTAGGAGCCAAAAAGTGTGTTAAAAGTAGGTTCTTTATGCTAGCTTAAAGCCAAATTATGTGAAGAAAGTTGGTTCCAAACCCAAGGTTTAAGTTTCCAGACCCAAGGTTTAAGAAGGGGAGCTCATGCCTGAGGTATAGGAATTCATGCCTGAGGTTTAGCCGTCGCCCATACCCAAGGTTTACATTTTCATACCTGAGGTTTACAGAAAAACTGACATGAAGAGTTGCATTAACTCTCCACTTTAAGCACCATTAAGTAATATGGCCGATCATTTGCTTCTTAATTATGATTATTGATGAAATATTTCAGTTTTAGGGGTGTCTTACAAGCTTAAATAAGACCCATAATCTCTGGTTTTAGTGACAACACTCACAATCAAACCTTACACCATAAGGATTTGATTATACTACTTTCTAACCCAAAAGAGCTCAAAAATCTCTGCCATTCTCGAGGAAGATAACTAGTAGAAGAGGTGGAAGATTCCCTTGTTCGATTGGAGGCCTCAAAGAGTGCTACAACTCTTTCATTACTCATTGTAATTTTACTATTGGGTAATTTTCATAATTATTAATCATGTTGAATTGGTCTAAGTTGAATGCAATTTAATGTTTTACTATGATACTTGTTATGGAATGATTCGTGATACTTGTTTGGGAATGATGTGACTAATTGTATGAATGTTGGACATTTAGTAGGTTGGAAAAAGTGATTAATTCTATGGGTTTGTTTAAATAAATTTGTGTCCTAAAACTTGTTGGTTGAATATTGTTGGATTTAAAGGATGAAAAGATTTCTAATAATTATTTGATTCCAAGAGTTAGTGACAAACAAATTGGTATTTGATAAGTGACGAATATCAAATATACAAGTTTTTAAACGGATTCGAAAATATTTAATCACGAGATTGGGTTGAAAAGACTCGTAAGAACCAATTTAACTAATCAACTTTTTCATACATTTTATCACAAAAGAGCTAGCGTAGTGGGATGAGATTTGGCCGAAAGGACTCACCCGTGAAACTAGTAGAAACATGGATTTTCTTGATATTACCCATTGACTAGAAGTCCTTGTGAATATTGATATGTGCCTTCTAAGTTTCACCCAAACATGTTCTACATCATATCACGATTAGTCATGATTCCTAAACAAGTATGCTTTTAATTAATTGTTTGTTTGCTTGAGTTACATTGAAACCATTGTTTGTTTAAATCGTTTCTAGTACTTTTGATCGTGACAATCTTAAGTGCTATACCATTAATGTTACTAAAATCACAACTAAGTAGTTCCTTGGGACGAACCTTATTTACCATCAACAATACTACAATTGAACGAGTATACTTGCTCGTGTGTGTTTCTTTAAAAAGATAATGGTAATAAGAATAAAAAATTTAAAATTTGAAGTGAAATTTGGAGATAATAAATAAAATAAAAATCCTCTATTATGAAACGCATCACAAACACTTAAAGGAGTTACATTGTAGTGCTCAGTGTCTCATTGAAGATGAGTTTATTGTCAAGAGATTGCGGTTTCCCTATACATCGATTTGGGTATACGTTCGAAGTCGTTTTTAGTACAAGACATAAGACACAAGGTTGGTTTCTTCTACTTCAGCATCAAATTGGTAATGATTAGTTTTCTTCAACAATATATAAAGCCTACAGATTTGAAGAATCATGAAGATGGTTAACACATTGATTTTAGGGGAAGCATATTAGATACAACTGCTTATGGTGCTAAATAGAAAATTCACTAAAATTCACTAAGTGTCATACTACTGCTAGTGATAATGATACTACTGCTAGTGTATTTCATACTACTGCTGGAGATGCTGAGAAGGTGAAGTAAATACACTAAGTAGATACTACTGCTAGGCTTAAAGATTCTACTGCTAGAGTTAGTTTCTACTGCTTATGTGATATTGATGTGTTTAATCATTTAATGTACATGCATCACTTGAGGGGAAGTTTCTACTGCTTACATTCCCTATTTGTTGATAAAAAAAAAGGGGAAGAGATGTGGTGGCATGGCATGGATTAAGGGGAAGACAAGATTGTTTCATTCATGGTGAGATTTAATTATCTCAATTTCTTTACTTCGTCTAGGGAAGTTTGTACAAGAACGTGTTTGTTTTGTCATCATCAAATAGGGGAAGATTGTTGGGTTTTATAGATTCGATGATACAAAACAAGAAGAAAGAAACATGAGGGACTAATTATGACAAAGAGGAAAACTACAAAGATATGAATTTAAAGAAGATATTTTAGGAAGGTTCTTAATAAAATATTTTCATTATTAATAGTTCTCTCTTTGTAAACCTAGTATCTCTATTATATAAAGAGATACAGGGAATTAGTTTCAGTATGGGTTAAGATGTAACTCCATCAAAGGGGTGTGTGTGTAAACCTAGGCATATGGTTCTTGTGTTAGACGCCCAGAGTTCGTGTTTGGTTTAAGCCTCAAGGATCTTTGATCCCTGTTAGAGTGTAACCATGCTATACTTTATTACATAGCATTGGGACTGTTGGTATTGTTAGTTTTAGAGATGATGACGAAGAAATCTTGTAGTAATAATAATGGTTATTAGTTTGTTATTCCGTTGTGCATCGTATTGTTATTAATTGTTATTATTGTGTGATCCCTAGATGAGGTCTAACCAACCTCGAGCTTTAAACGATCTTCACACATGAGAAACCAAACACTCCTAGATCTTGCCTTAGGTGGATACTGACGGGTAGAATTTTTAAGATTGTTGGTCTTAGATGGAAACCTACTAGGAAGATGTTCACTGAGTGTAATACCAAGGTTGACAGCGAAACCATAAATGGTTTAGATGCTGATATCACTAAACCATATAAATACGAACAAACTCTTAATATTTGTGCATGTAGTCTTTACTTAAGTGCAGGTACATCATTCACTCCTATTGTAAGGAAAGACTCAGAGTTTGGTTTCCGAAAAGAGTGATATCTCATAAAATAGGGGTTCAACAAAGTCTGATTTGATGGACATGAATAATAACGTTTGAACACATCAGTTCAATCCTTGTTCTTCAACGACAATGACGTTTGAACACATCAGTTCAAGCCTCGTTCTTCAGCGATATATGACGTTTGAACACATCAGTTCAAGCCTAGTTCTTCAGCGATATATGACGTTTGAACACTGCAGTTCAAGCCTCGGGCCTAAATGTCAACATAATGGCATCTGCTGAAAACACTCCAGGCCCCGTTCCTCAAAGAAAAGAAAGGCGTACGCTTGAGTGCGCTTTATCTTCGAAAGAAGAGAAATCTTCTTGTTTCTGACTATTCTCATCAACAAGCTTCATACTTGTTCCATGCTCGTTCAGTCATCAAGTGGATCTACTTTCATTAGATTGTATTTTTATTCACTCGATCAAAAATGGCAACCTCAAATGCAATTTTTGAGGGGGAGAAGTGTGAACAGTGGATCAACCTCATATGCACTTGTTCAATCAAAAATGGCAACCTCATATGCAATTTTTGAGGGGGAGAAGTGTGAACAGTGGATCGACGTACATTTGATTGTTTGTTTACTCACTTGTTGGGCATGTGACTCTAATTGTGACTACGGAGTTGATCAGGTATCACTTATTTGAGATTGAAGCTGACTTTCACAAAGGTGTGATCTTATTTTATCTTGAAGTCAGTGTTGGTTGGATGCATGACTTTCAATGATAACTTGCTCGTGCTTAAGATTTAAGTTGAAGACTTAGTTTATCTAGTTACCAGCAGTCGGGGTAAATGTTTGAAGACCTGGTTAACTATCACTTAAAGGAGTTATGTTGTAGTACTCAGTGTCACACGCCGATGACGTTGTGGATAATCGCAAGAGGTGTTAATATCTCATACTTTGGTTGGGTATTGAGTACTTAGAGATTTGCTTGGAGCATAAATTCTCTACACCGTTCTTCCAACATTAGTGCAAGCTTAAGTCACGAGGACGGGGAATTCTACTTCAGTTTCAAGTTTGGTATATCGGGTTTGCTCCATCAGTTATCACTTCAAATAGCCTACTTAAGGGTTGGTAAAGATAGTCAGAGAGAGTTTCGGTAGCGGTTGATTCTCACTTGATACATTTGAGCCAATTTTGTTCTTCTTATAAGATTTCAAGTATATGTGCGTAAAATGTGTTGCTGATTCTGAGGTATCAAAACCAACAAGGGGGAAGGAGACATACATCTGAACGCACAACGAGTACACGTGATGAACTTTATACTTCTTCTTAATTGAAGTTATTCCGGGAAGACAAATGTCATAACCGCAGAGAAAATCAGTGTTTTAACTCGTGTCTTCTGGTGTATTATTCCAACTACGTGGGGGAAGAGATTTAAGAAACAGTTTCTGATGATAAAAGAGGTACACAATGGTATGATGATTCCTCTAGTTAGTCTGTATCATTTTGACTACATACGGGATAACTTGCCTACACTCGGGACTTAGTTGACTTTGGTGTAGCAATTCTCATCTGCAATTTCCTGAAGGGAGAAAAGTGCATTTTCGAGTCTTAATTGATTTTGATGTTACGATTTCGACTTCATTTATGGGATTGAGTGTGTACTTCAGGTTTTTGAGCTTCATATAATGAGACTGATTGCATCACTTCAACTACTTGGGGAAAGTGGTCTCTGGATACTTTTGGTATGCATTATTTCAGACTTCAGCGGGAAGAAATATGAGAAGAATTACTCAAGCGTGAGATGATACGTTGCTGATCTATTTGATGATCCCTCGAACGAATAATCACGATGATTATTCTTAAAAGGAGCAGCAATATTTGATGTGGCTTGCTACGGATTCCGCAGTGAACTTAACTAATGTAAGCTTGAAAGAGAGCTTTGAATCTGCTCAAAAAGAAGATTGTCAGTTTGGGGGGAAGCTATCAAAGCTTCACATTGAGAAGGCTCAAGTTCAGACGATTATTCAGGAGCCTCGAAAGCTTTGGTGGTGAAAGTTTAAGAGATGTTGACTACAGACTTCTACAATGTACATAACGATATCCTTATTTCGGTATTCATGTCAACATCTTCTTAAATTGAATAATATATTTTGTACATATCTTAAACCAAAATGTAAATAGAAAAATATAAAACCAATAAAAACCATAAAAAATCAGAAAAATAGAAAATACCAAAAATAGTTTTTTTTAAGGCATGTCTTCTGGTATCGATAACATTTACGGTCCTAGAAATGTCATTCAATAATGACACGGGTCTTTAAATAAATTTCGAACAGAAGTTCAAAAAGTTTTTCAAAACATGCCTATATGGCTTGCTATTATTTCAGATACGCAACCCGTTTTTCAAAATGAGGAAAGCACGTCGCCAAAAAGACGGTTGTTCCTAACAACGGGTGATTAAGTTCTCCCGGGCATGGATTACTTTATATCCGTGCATCCTCGATTTAGTGCACGCTTCAGTGCATTATTTATGGTATAAGAAGAGAAGTCTTCTTTGTATACAAATAATTTTCCTTCTATGATTCTTCTGAAAATTATTTGTGAGACACATGGTGGTAACGTGTTGTTTGAAATTCTTTCAGACTTGGATTGTTCATAAAATTTGTCACTCAATCAATGACTACAGCTCGTTAACTCGAATACGGGTCTTGGTTATCTCATAATTGTTAGAAAAGGTTTTTGTAGTTAATGGGGTATTAGTTGAAGAGGAACTTACTAAGCTTTATCTCAAATGGTCAAATGTGTTAGTTGTTAGAAAGATTAGGGCATTATGTGCAATTTGCTTATAGTTTCCTAGCTTTATGTAACTAGAAGGTTCATTTGTGTCACTTTGGAATCCTCGTTTAATCCCCTAAATACTTTAAAACTCAAAATCTAAAAGAAGTTAGAAAACCCATTGTGTTTGATGTTCTTGAATACTCCACAGGCATTTGTATGATCTGATTGAATGAGTTTCGAATGTTGATTGACTTTTGTTAGTCGATAGCTGTTTAATTGTTGTTGACGTATTACTTGTGCACTCAGGATATGCTTAGGTATGTAGCTATTCTGTTAGAATCTTGTTATAAGATCCTGAGTTGAATGTTGAAATATGAGTGAATTGTCATGTTCATGATTGCTGCTTGCTCTTCATGCTAGATAGCGGTTTGAAAATTTTTCTGATTGTGGTTTAATCATGACATGAATATGATTTTATGAGTAGGCAAACCGCTGCGTGGTAGCGGTTAATGTAGAGTTAATATGTATGTATGCCCATCTTTGTGGATATTCCTATGCAGATTCCATTGCTGATGTGAATGTGCCTGCTCCCGCTCTAACCAATTGATCAGATATTCAAACTCCATTTACTGGCTCTGAATTCACCACAACAACAACATCGGCAGCAACAACAACAACACCACCTTCACTACCACCACCACCTTCACTTCAATAAAGCATTACTAATTCTGGTCTCGCCGAGTGGGGATCTACAATACTTTGGAAGTTTTGTTGGTGGATGGATAATTGATGTTGACTACTGACTCCCTCAGAGAAGTGAATGATCACATCATCTGTGCGTAAAGGTCAACATCATTTGTGTCATAACAGTTATCTTGCACATCATAAGTAGTGAATATACAATTGTTGTTATGTGTCAGTGAATGATTGTTTTAATTCAAAATCTTTCAAACCTATCATACCTGACACTAACATTCTCCCTCATAGATTGAGGGGGAGCATAATAATGTTCCATTATCATAATACATTGAATCAGACCACATTGTCTCCCAAATTTTCTAACTTATTTAAATCAATTGAGATCCCAAATCTCAAAAGGTTTGAAATTTTTGATCGGGGGTGAGAATGTGATTTAAATATGAAAACTGATAAAATGTGATCTTTTGGACTCAAGTGTAGGCTCTCTCATATGTGCTAAACACTTTCGTATATCGATGCACATATTGAGGGGGAGCGAATGATTTATGATGGCAATTGTGGAAGAATACCAAAGACCGACCATTTTATTTAATGTACTGGAGTTATAAGGTTGGTAAGGTTAGGTATCAGTTCCCATGATCCAGCCAGAACCGGAGGGATCTTCCCAGGGACAATCCTCTAGTTAGAATAGAAGTCCTTAGGAACGATGAAAAAAGGAGAAAAGTAAGAATAAGGGAAGAGTGCCGACTGAGATGGAACTGGTACTGGAACAAACCCAACAAGGTACTAGTGATGAAGTCTCGGTAAGCGCTGAAGGGGTTGAAGAATGAAAAAGAAATGTAAAGATAAAGGGTGAAAAGAAAGAAGCCCTCCTTACACTTTAGTAGAAACCGGGTCAATACCTATGCTGTCAGAATCACTTAGTTGATTGCTGACATTGAAGACAAGTATCATGGACCCAGTGATACGCTGCACAACCCTCCCTAGCCACTCAAGGTCCCTCAAAGGACTCTTGTTTCATTTTTCACGGAGATCAATACATTTCTATCGTCTCTCTCACTCCGAGTTAGACGATATTGAAAAGGTGGCAGTCCTCTCCAGCCTTCGATCACTAAATCAAAACGCACTATTGAGTCTAGAGCCAAGAGATCATCCATAAATCTCATTAGGACACACTTAAAATGTGCTTGTTATTTCATAAACCGTGAAAAACAAGAAATATATATACATTAAGAGTCCTACGCATTATCCTCGTGGTATTGCCAGAACATCTGAGTGACATGCAAGTATTCACAATGAAGATGGAAATCCTTCTAGAGCGAACATCAAACAAGCTCTTGGTAGGTGACATGTGAGATCCTTCATGGATCAAACTAGTGACAACTGGAAAGAAACGATGGGGTGATTCACATTTGAATCAAACCTGTTCCAGGAAATGGATTGACGGATGCTTTTGGAAAACCTTTCAATGTGCTCACCAACTGAGTTTCGAGCACATTGATTGTGTAAATTTTCAAATAAAAGTGTTTATGACAGAAATGTGATTCAATTTATAAAACCCTCGTCGTGTTGCATAAAATGTGTATCCAGTGACACGCGAGTGATTTTTCTAATCAATTTCTCATCAATTAGTGGGTATTTAATTCACTGATTCACTCTACCGTGCTGTCTGCTTTGAGACGTTCCGGTATGAGAACATGCTTAGTATGATGATTCTGATGTTAATTCGTTGGATGATTCTTTACAACAAGCTGGAAAGTCCTGTCAAGGAGAATTTTCTTTAAAGGGGATTCTACCTGATCACAGGTCGGTCCTCACGGAACCGAAGGTTAATCCAACCACACCGAGCGAATGACAAAGCCATATTCGTTCTCCAACTTTATTGCTAACTGTTTTATTTCAGATTTATATAAAGATGGTGATGGTGGTACCTAATTCCAGCAGAGACATGTCAATCTACACCCTATGCTCACACGACCAATTCATTATCAAAGGATCATGAAAGTTGAGAGACTTACAACAATGCTTCCGCAACTCTGATGCAAAGTCTCCTGATCCAAAAAAGTGTGAGCATGTCGGTCCAATGGTCACTACATCACATGAAGGCGATACTACAAAGGATAAACTTGGAGATTTACGGTGGCTGATGATCTCAAAGAATGCTCAAAGATCACATATGCCGAAGGAACATTAATCACACTATCATTGCTTGAAGTACAAAGTGTGCTGAACTTGAAGAATCAAAAGACTACGAGCTAGGAATTTACAGTCATGTAACAGAATGCTAGAATTCAAAGTGTATTTTCCGGGGTGACCTCCCTTAGGGGGAGATTGTTAGTGATGCGTGGTTTTGCGACCTTACAACAGGTTTTACCTCTCAAGGGATCTTGAGAAGTTTGCAATCCCCACCAGGCAGTGTACCTGACGGATGTAGTATAGTGAAGCGGCAAGTACCGGGGGATTGATCGTTCAACTCAAAGAATAGTGTTCGTTAGGATTGAAATTTATCTACTAGGTCTAGAGGCGAGGGATGATTCTTTTTGTATTTTTATATTTTATGGAAAGCAAGTAAAAATCTCTGGTTTTGGAAAAAGGGGCGGAATTAGTTGCTAATCAACTAACCCAAAAGCTACTAATTAAACTAATGTGCAGGAAAATAAACTAGGGTTCTACAAGGGAAGTGAAGCGTATCTACCTATGATGTATTACTCCTTGCTAGCAATCCAATTCTACCTATTGAATTGTCACACCTTGTTTTAATTGACGGGTTGTATTCCTTAATACCATTCGTGGGGTGGCGTACGTACTTCCCCAACTCTATAAGCTCCTACTTCACTCCTATGTCGAGCCGGCTAAGAAGCTCCTAACATGGGATCACTAGAATTCGCTCATGCATTAAATACAACCAAATAAACCTAGTACGCATTGGTTCATGTTTCTTAAGACGTTCAAGCAAGTTACCGTATAGGAGGTTAGCCAGTTTTCTTAAGCCTAACATCGATATCACCCAATCAAACAAGAGACAATAGGAAACAAGAATTATAAGCTAAACCAATTAGATCTATTGAAGTGTCACACCTTTATTGATGATGATAGACACATACATCAACAAGGAATCAATAAGATCTAATTAATTATATACAAGTTTCACACAATCATAAGTAAACACTAGGTGATTTAGTAAAACATAATCAATGAAGAACAAGCAACAATAATAATGGAAGACATAATTAAGATAGAATCAACACACCATTACAAGATGTTTATGGAGTGATTAAGACCTTCTAAGTTGCTGGAAAAACACCTATCTAAACCCTAGAATCGGACTTAGGGTTTAGGGCCTACAAATAATGAAGTTGTGATGTTGTATTTATAGCTGATTTTCTGTCCGCATCGATCTGACGGCGTCAGCCTTAACAAGTGACGGCGTCAGCTCCCCTTTTTCACCAAATTGTAGATCTTTTCGTCCCGATTCCGTGGCCTCTTGAATCACCAAAATCCGAGTTCGTATGAAGATTTTATGGCCAAAACAGTAACAGCTACTCCGCGCGCGAGTTGTGATTGTCTTGATTAACTTGTGGCGGTTTCACTAAGGTTCCTTCTCGTGTAAGAATACTTTGACGCCGTCACTCTATATCATCTGACGTCGTTAGGATGAGTCCTGACGCCGTCACCTTTAAGATCTTCTGGGCCGTCTCTCTTTAAATTAAACCGTGACCACCTATGGCGTCACAAAGCGTGACGCCGTCAGACTTCTAATGTAAAACTTTCTGGTGCGTCACGTGTATAATTCCACCACTTTCATCTTCAAGTGACGGCGTCAGCATCCAAAGCCTGACGCCGTCAGGTGTAAAATCCTGACTTTCCTTGGTCTTTTTGTTTTCTTCATTCTTGAGCATAAAAACGTCCAAAAAGCTCCAAAATGCTTCATATTCCAGAAATCACGTCCCAAGTACCTAAAATGAGAAAAGAAACGATTTAGGGAAATATTTGATCATATAATCGCGGATTAGGGCTTAAATGACCCCCTAAAAGCGGTACACTTTTCGCTTCATCAAATATCCCTACACTTGGGATTTGCTTGTCCTCAAGCAAATGAGCTTTTCCACCAATCAAAATGCAAGTTAGGGGTCATTTAACATTAATATAAAAGTAATTACAACAAATGATCGTTCCACCTTAGTCAAAACAAGCACGGAAATTATACACTAGCACCTCACATTAAGTGTTTGGATACTCTCATCCCTCGGGTGTTGTAAATTTATATATGAAAATGGAGAAATATCACTCATTACCTGTCATAGCAAATAGATTACCATAGGCTTGGGAAAGGATCAAAACCTCCACCACATTGGCGTAAGCACCTAGGATAAACTATCAAAGAGGTCTTTACAAAGGGTTATAACGTTAGGTTTAGGGATAAGGAGAACACGGTTTGTTGGATAAAGGATATTTTTACTGGTGGCAAGTCAATCATCTTGGTCAATTACATGTAGAATGAGGCATTGCTAAGCCAAGACTTGACTCATCTTAAACTAATCATGAACTAATAAACATAAAACAAAACAAAACATAAATAAAAGATAGAGGCGGATGGTAGTCCGTATGCTTTTACTTTTCTTTTTCTCTTTTTTTTTTTTTTTTTTTTTTTTTTTTTTTTTTTTTTTTTTTTTTTTTGCATACACTCTTACCCTACCATCCAAAACGATACATCACTAGGGATTCTTTGTACCATCCCTACACTTGAACTTTTACATACTTTACATAAAATTATTCTAATGACTCGAATCAAGATAATTGAAACATTTGGAGTACTTTAAAATATTAACGTACATATGGGGGTAATAAATGATGTTCTTCCCCATTACTCCATTACACTAGTACTTTACCCATAAGTCCCAATCGTCCCAAAACAATATGTACAAGGATATGACTCGACTTAGCAACCATGTAATCAATTAGATAATTAACTAAGGGTTTAAACAAATGTTGTCACAATAATGCACTAAAAATGAGTGCATACAAGGTAGGCTAAGGCGATTTGGGTGTACATTTAAGTGGGGTGTAAACAAATTCTTCCTTTAAGTAAAATGCTTAAAGTTAGAAACGAAAAAGATAGGCTCTGAGGGGTGTACTAGGGGTATCGTGTACCAAAAATGGGTACAACGCAAAGGGTGTGGGAGAATTACTTGACCAATGTAGCCAAAGTAATTATAACAAAAACACAGGTGTAAAACAATGGGTTAATCCTAATGCCTCTTATCATGTAGTCAATCCTAACTACACGAATGTAGTCTCACTAGCGGTCTCGGTATGCATCACAAACGCAAGTTCTAGAATCTATAAACTACCGGTACACTCATAAGCACCAACAATGAATGCTTTTTCCTAAAGATCTAAAGGCGAACCTCACATATTTGGTGTGGAAATTTTTGAGTGGTATGGTTTTTGTGCTAGTCATACAATTCCCTATCCATGAGACGCTTATTAAAATCAAAGTTTCACTCCTATATGTTGTAAAAAATTTTAAATTTGGTGCTAAAATTGCCCTAACCAATATTTCTCTTGGCTTTATTACACATTCACTATTAAACAAAACAAAAATCGAGTGAAGTTGTAGTTTCTAAGGCATCCTAATTTACCCTCCCTACACTTAATCCGAACATTGTCCCCAATGTTCTAGACAAAAGATGTAAAAGTAAAAATAAATGAGAATGGAAGAAACTAATACTCCCCTGATTCGCTCGGTATGGATGATGTGATAATATGGTTAAATCTCCCTCCAAGAGAATGAACATGATAAGCTTCACTCCAGAAATATAATCATCCTCTTGATGTGTTGCACGTACATCTTCTTATCCAATAATACCTGTAACCAACAAACACAAAAACCAAAGCATCACACCGAACAAAGAAAAACCACAACTAGATGTATTTCCAGACTTAGAAATAAAAACAAAACAAAGCAATAAAAGGATAGGATACTTGCGGGATGACTTACAAATAGGGACTCATAAAACATGTCCACAAGTATTGACATAAACAAGATAGAATACATGCTAATCATGAATTGTGAATTTTCCATGTTCGAATTTTGTTCTTTTTAACAAAATATAAACTTCCCTACACTTATCTTTTTGTAAAATACCTTTATATGCAATTAAGACGAGGTTAAAAACAAGATAAAGCATTTTCACAAATTATTCGAAACATGAAAATTAAACAATTATGATTAAGCATATATGACACAAACAAACAAATAAAATAAAAACATCAAACAATTAAAAACATGGGTTGCCTCCCAAGAAGCGCTTGTTTTTGTTCGAGTCACGAGCCTGACTCTACCCTTATTTAACAGAAATAGGGGAGGTTTTCCCTACACTTAGGATTAAGTGTGGGTGAAAGTAGCGATACACACCCTTAGGGTGGAAATATGCCACGTGAGGTGAAGGGGGTGAGTGAATGGCTTCCTTCATCCTAAAACTACCCGGATAATATGGGTTGATGGGTGGGTCGGTTCCTCTTTTGTCTCCTAGAAATATATCTAAGGATGGAAAGTTGTGTAAAGGTTGAGGTTCCGGTTCATCAACACTAGGAAATTCCCTAGAACTAAGAGTAAGGTTATCACTATAAGTGTTCAAACCTATATCCTCTAGTTGTGCTTGGTCCAAGGGTTCTACCTCCATCGGGATTCCTAAAGTCTCTTCTATAGGTGATGTAAAATATAAATTAACAATTAATATTATAAACGCAGCGGAAAAACATCACCATACAAGGATCCATATAGCCATATGATCAATCTAAATTAAAAACACATTAAATAAACATGTCTTATACCTTTGTAGCGTGATCGGTAGAATCGTATGGTCACCATCACCAATATACACGAACCAAGTATGAAACCAAGTGATCAAAGGAGATCACCTCTATGCTTGATCCACACTACACATCATCGATCACCACCCGATGCTAGTCTAAACCCCCGTAACACGCGATCTAGCCTTGAACTACATTAGAATAAGGTTAGATGAGATCTAAAACCACAAACCCTAATATGGGTGTGTTTTATTTCGTGGTTATTGAGGAGAGGAAGAGGAGAGAAATTTGGTTAGTTATTAATTTAATAATCCCTCTCCTTAATGACAAATCAATTAGGAGATAATCAAGGAAAAGTTACACTTAACCCCTTGATCTTTCTCTCTTGTTCTCTTAACCATGGCCGGCCTAATGGAGCTTCAAATGGGCTTGCCCATTTGTTGGTCCAATCTAATAAACTAAGTACTAGCTTAGTTATTAGTAGCCCGTTATCGATCCCAAGTTACGTAGTCGTTTATATATTATAAATACGATAAATACAATCTATAAAATGGTGTCTCTGTGTATAAGTGTGTGACCCCATAGGCTCACATATGTCTAGCCATATAATTAGTAATTATGACACGAGCATACTCCAACAGCTCCCACTTGCGACGTCATAATAATCAAGTAATTATACAAGCAAAGGTTAGTGTCTAGCAACACGCCAATGCCCCTAGAAATATGTGAGGTTAGTTTCTTAAACGTCTCATTTTAGATGGTTTATATGTCATCTATCCTTTTGTTACAGATACCTTGTTGAACATTAGACATGGATCAAATGTCATTCTAATAGTTCAACTATTATGTTTCTCGATATAGATATTGAACAAGATTGCCAAATGAATTAAGATTCATCTTAATCTCATTTGGGTACGAACATACAAACATCTGTTCAATTCATCAAGGGGCCCAATAGTATCTAACTCCAAAACAAGTGGAGGAACAAATCCCATTTTGACTACACGTGTCATTCACATGCTTCATATCACTCCTGATAATGGCTTTTATAACTACCTTATTCAGGATAGCGTTTAACCATATCAAGGAATGAAATTCCACACGTGCAAGACCTGCTTGCATCTCAAGTCTGAGGATAAGAGACATAACCTCTTGCGAGATTCACTATTGACGACGATCCATGTAGTGAATACTCGTAGGTTGGGTCAATCCAATGTTCATCCCAATGAACAACATGTGAGTGTGGCAAATAAATCACCAACACGCTCACATTTGTCTTAATTTGATGATACTCCTGTATCGTCAACCGACAATGGATAATTTTAGAATAAATAAATTATTCATGGATTAAACATGCAAATATAGAACACAGTAGTATAAATGAAGACGATCATACCCGGTATATCAATTCATTGTATAATACGACTGCTTACAGTTCCATTATCCAAATACTAAAAACAGATATGCATAAGACTACTCATAGGTCGGGATCCGATGTTCCCACCATGATCGAATCATGTTGTACAAGACAACAAGTAGTCATCTGAGTAAACTTTGAGAATACTTGTTTCAAAACTCATGAAAGGTTTGAATGATGATTGTCCTTTGTATGTGCACATTCAAGTACAAGACGAGTATCGCAACAATACATTCCATAGGGTGTTTGAAGCCAGCAAAACACCTACTTTAGATAGTCATCTGAATAGTTTCTCAAACTATAAAGTATTCTTATTCTTTTAATGTATAACGCATTAATGCTCTCAGTCGAGCACATCTAGTCAGCAATGTCATCATTCATGATGACATCCTACCATGACTAGGGTTGAGTATTATCTCAGTTAAATAAGCATCAGCGTATGCAAACAAAACAGAGCTCCTCAATTATCCGTAAACGTTTGAACATATCTTTGGTCCTATGTAGGTCCAATATAATGTTCGTTTAACAATTATCTAACGACTTTCACTTAGATATTGGTTGTTATCAACTCATCTTGCATTCATGCAAATGATAAATATATAGTCCAATACTTAATATGACTTACATGATGAATCCTTCAGTCAAACTTAAGATTTTCAATCATGTGTTTAATCTCATCAAGTAAGATTGATCATTGAGACTCCCCTCAATAACGTGTCATATTGTGTTTAGACTTAATAACCGCTTATGTTTATTCTAATAAACATATATATAACAAGGTTATATGTTTTATTTTATAAATCCCTCAAGAGAAACTGCATTCCAAGCTAAGGATTAAAGTCTAGCTTAGGTGGAATATTGTTTCTAATATGTCAATGACATATGAGATTTAAGGAAATAAATAAAATGCTTCAACTTGCTCTCAGTGTACTTAGGAGTAATCTTATTAATCAAAATCAAGTTAATGATTTTATGATTAACACAAGATCTCTGCTCCTAGATGCATGATCTAATCCACACATGGATTCTTTTATCTTGTATACTTAATAAAGATTACATGGATTCATAAACCCTTTTGATTACTCATCGTCCTCGCAAAGGTAATCAACAAGAAAAGTGTTTTGATATCCTATTGTCATATTTCATATACATGAAATCAGGTATGACAATTAATCGTCTTTATACATTTAATGTTTGTAGCTAGGAAGATTTAATCATAGTCAATTTATTGAGTACGAGTAAACTCCATTTACTACACGTGCATTAAATGTGTGTACAAGTTTGTCCTTTTGAGTCTTCTCATCAAGAAACTCATTCTTAACCTCACAGTCTAACTGATTAGTAAGAGATCAATCAAACTCCACGAGTGATTGTCTTTCAAGGACTGCATCTTAACATTCATAGTTTTGAGCTACTCATCAGATACAATATCTGATAATGCATCTCAGTAGTTAGCAGGTTCACCATGATCCTCTAACTTATGTCCCTCAGCATTGATATAAAAAGTATATCATTCAGGTGCAAGAGGTATCCTTGTGGATTTATGAATGAGAGATATCAATCTATGGTTTAACATATCCATGTTCAACCTTAGTATGACATTAGCAAGTGTACTCAGAAGGTTGTGTATTTAGTTCTTGAACAACTTCAAGGTCTAAAGGTACTCCCACTTGCTTTTGTATGTAGAGACTAATCTCTAGATACTAAGCATCTTGAGTAACAATAAATTGTTTTCAAGTGGGACATCCAAAATACACCGTTAGTTCTTGACTCTAGTTTGTTAATTACTTACTCTTAAGTAGTTAACAAATTCAGAACTTCAATTAAGACATAATGAGATTCATCCCATGCCATAATACAATGGTGTCTTAAATTCCTTCTGGGTTGGAATCATATTGAGTGTACACATGGCACATCCAATTTCTAACCTTGATAACTTTGGAGGTAAAACAGTTTAAGTTATCAAAGATCAAACAATATCAATAGTGTTTGATTTTCCATGATGGACATACCATAAAGTTGTGGTATTCCATGAGGACTGATGTTGTGAGACTATCACACAACTCATTAGATGAACTTATACTTTTGGGCTTACATATCTACCAACCAAGTCAAACCAGATGGTATCAATAGTAATTTTAGCCTATTGCATACTTTACTTCATGTGTATGTTTTGACTAGAAAACATAAACATTTAATATTATACGTCGTAAGTGTACATGTCCTAACAAGAAGACATAACAAATCAACGTCTTACTTTACGTTATAAGTCTTTCAAGAATTAACGGAATTGATGTTTGTGTCTTTACAAGAGACCTAAACATATTCAACTAAAGTAATTACGAGCGCCGACTCTTGGCCTTAATAGTATATTCAAGTTTATTTTGTACTTCATGATTATGAGTTTACAAGAAAACATAATCATATTTACTAAACAATTCAGTGAATATGTTGAAGTAGCTTTTCATGATATCTTGATATTTGTTCTAATTAGGGCAACATACATTTTATGTGTAGAAGTCCTAGTAGAATTTTAGTTTCTTACCTTGCAGTCAAGAAAAACTATTAGTCATATTGTTATATGTTGTACCTTGCACACAATTAAGATTTCTCCCACTTGTGCATGGCACAACATCGTGAGAGCATGCAAACAACACTACGCTCGTTTGTTTGTATGAGCAATATGACAATGTATAAGATAACATATGATTTTTAGTCAAAAATCAAAATATAGATATGTAGAACTTTATCGTTTGAATAATGAATCATGCATAACAATTTTATAGATAACATTTCAGGAAGCAACATCAGGAACGCGACAAGTTATCATATAAAACTTATGTAATGGTTCTTATATAAACTATGATGCTTAACACGTGGAAAGTAATGTATTATTTCAAGACAATCTGGAAATAAGATGGGCAACTTGCAAGTAATAAAGCTTACAGCTCCCACTGGATTAGACAACATTACATGTGTTACGTCACCAGTAATATAATCACGTAGCTCCCACTGGATTAGACAACATTACAATGTGTTACGTCACCAGTGGAGAGTGAGTAGCGATTTGATACTTTCCATCTTTCTTTGAATATCTACACATTATTGCTAATGTGAGTCACTTTGACTAGTAAACATGTACTTAGGTATTCAAGAAAGTGCATCAAGTTCTAACATATAGATGATGGGTTAGCCATTATTGCTATTTTAACTTGAAAATAGGTATGCATTTCCTCCATAATTGGTCTACTTTACCACAAGGGTATGTAGGACCTTAGTAGGCATATTGGGTTAAGGCAAACTGCTAGGTAATCATGCTAGTAATTGCCTTTACCACATTGCGGTTTATTGATACTTCCGTCTTCTAATTATTTTAACTCATTTTAGTTTGGTAGCTAGTACGAAATAGGTTGACCAAGCAAGAACATGCAAATATCGCCAAAGGTCTGACCAATGCGCAAAATTCGCCATGGGTTGAAATGGCCCTAAGGTCTGACCAAAGAGGTCAAGTCAAGTGTACGTGTTCTTGGTTGTCTAAATATCTTATATTTCTTCAATGTTTCAAAACCGAAACAAGGGTTATAAAACAACGTTGAAGGAATAAGATGTGTAACCATACTTAACCGTTTTGACTTTTACAAGACATCACGATTTCTAGAGTAGGTTTTCCTTGAGTTTGATTAGAATTAGGAAAATTCAAATATTCCTATTATGGCTTTTCCTCATAAAGAAAAAGGATAGGAACAAGTCTCTTTCTTACAAGGAAAGAGCGACTCAGTTCGTACTTTTAACAAGAAAAGAACAAACTTTTGTTTACGGTTGTGTTGCATTAATTCATTAATTGAATTTACAAAGTTCAATTTTAGTATTTTCGATAATTATCCTTTTATAAATTAACTACCCCATGTTTATAATATAAAACAATTAATTTACGAAAAGGCTAAGATCCACATTGTGCTTCTACTATCACATCAGTTGATCTGCTAGCAATAGTAGATTCAATTGGTAGGCGACGATCACCAATTGTATTACATGTACAACTCTTAGATCCTTATGGGACTCATGGCATCTAGTGTCAAACAACTAGTGTCATGTAGGCATGTTTAGTCCCATCTTTGCCTCGGGTCAAGGTCTAACCGCTTAACTCGATTAAGTCATCCAATTTGAAAACGTGTGATAATATATCTAGGTCTCACGCATAGAGAATAGTCACCTTGGGTTACAATTCAACCTAGGTCCCACGCATAGGCAAAAAGTAATTGCAAGTGTCCTCAAAATTGGACGGCACGACTTAAATTTTGACGGGTAAAATATTTTGATGTGAATCAAAAACGTGTACGAAAGAAGCATGCATTCATTCTTCGTAGCACAAGTTAAAAACATTTCTTAACTTAAGTCTAATCATTGTTTTAATTTATGTGTATCAAGTTGTCCATTTTCAAGACTAATATAAATCCTAAGTGGATTATTAAGTTTGGACAATACAATAAATAAATAAATAAACAACTTAACTAGTTTAAGTGTTATTTTGAAAAACAATGATTTTAAGTTTCAAATCATATTTAAACTTAGTTAAACTAAATCACAAGACTTAGTTCAAAATGGTTTATGTTTCGTTTTAAGTTTTAAGAAAACAATTTTCGTTTTACATGTAGTCACAACATACATGAAACAACCAAACAAACATACAACCACAATATGCAAAGCCTCAACCGATGAAAATCCTATGCTTGGTCTCGTGAGCCATCACGAGAACCAAGAGTCAACTAGGGACATAAACCACAACCACACGGAGGGCTCCCACTTGCCCCAAGACAATCATGGGCAAGTAAAAAGCCCATAATGCACATGAACTTCAGATTCTGTCAGCCCAGTTTTTCTGTTTTGCAAGGCCCAAATGCCCAGGAAGATCACCTCCTCATGATTCAGCCCAGTTGACAAAGTTGTAGCCCTATGTCTTGTGGACCTGCACCAAAAATTTTAGAAAAAAATACCTTACCAATCAGCGGGAAATCATGTTTTCCCAACAGGTGTCCAGCAGCAACTTTCGGTCTACAACTCTTCAATCTTTCGCCATTTGCTTCCAAGCTCTTGTTTACAATACATATAAAGTAAAATACAACTAATCTACTTTTTATCTACTGTAAAATGCCAAAAAATTGGCTACACCAAAGACGAATTACATTACAAAAGTGCCGAAACAATGGCAAACCCCAAAACAAGAAAAAAACAACCAACAATCACAATCACAACGCACAAGTGGTCTAGGTTTTCATCGGCTTTGCATATGAACACATAATAATACATTCAAATAAATATTATTACATGGTGTTGGCTAACTCCATGGACAAACATGCATGTATTTGCCATGGATAACAAAATAAATAACAAGAAATAAATTGTTAGCCAACGAATCGAAGAAATAAATAACAAGAATTAAAACCCCGAATGGTACGCGTGACAAATGGCCAAAGACTCAAACCCCACTGATGTTAGGACCTTCTTAACACCATTTTACCACAGAAAATAAGCCTCATGGGCTGATTTGAAATCGGGTTAAAAATCTTCCAAAAAACGCGTTTTTAGGCCATTTTACGGGTACCGATCAAGTAAATAATTGATGTATGCATAACAAATGACTATAGGATCAAAAAGTCCAGATCTTAAGACCTTCTTAAGGTCGACTTATTCATAATATTTAAGCCCTAGGGGCTGTTTTAAAATAACACCTTTAAATCCATTAAAAAACAACGTTTTTAGCCATTTTTACGCATACAAGATGATCATATGACGACATATGATGGCTCTGATACCACTATAGGTGATGTAAAATATAAATTAACAATTAATATTATAAACGCAGCGGAAAAACATCACCATACAAGGATCCATATAGCCATATGATCAATCTAAATTAAAAACAAATTAAATAAACATGTTTTATACCTTTGTAGCGTGATCGGTAGAATCGTATGGTCACCATCACCAATATACACGAACCAAGTATGAAACCAAGTGATCAAAGGAGATCACCTCTATGCTTGATCCACACTACACATCATCGATCACCACCCGATGCTAGTCTAAACCCCCGTAACACGCGATCTAGCCTTGAACTACATTAGAATAAGGTTAGATGAGATCTAAAACCACAAACCCTAATATGGGTGTGTTTTATTTCGTGGTTATTGAGGAGAGGAAGAGGAGAGAAAGTTGGTTAGTTATTAATTTAATAATCCCTCTCCTTAATGACAAATCAATTAGGAGATAATCAAGGAAAAGTTACACTTAACCCCTTGATCTTTCTCTCTTGTTCTCTTAACCATGGCCAGCCTAATGGAGCTTCAAATGGGCTTGCCCATTTGTTGTTCCAATCCAATAAACTAAGTACTAGCTTAGTTATTAGTAGCCCGTTATCGATCCCAAGTTACGTAGTCGTTTATATATTGTAAATACGATAAATACAATCTATAAAATGGTGTCTCTGTGTATAAGTGTGTGACCCCATAGGCTCACATATGTCTAGCCATATAATTAGTAATTATGACACGAGCATACTCCAACATCTTCTACTTCTTCCGGGTAAGTCACGGGCGGTGTGGGTGCCTCAAATGATGGTAGGACTTGTGGAGTACTTTGTGGGCTTGGATTATCCACCTCATCCTCCATTTTATCTAGATTACCTATGTGTTTGTTTTGTACTATGATGTTACATGACATCCACTTAGGTATCCCAAAATAGTCATCCCCAGACAAACTTGTTTCATGATCCTTGGAATTTGTGGTCAATTGACTTGTACTCACGTTTGTTGGGTTGTCTACTCTATAATAATATTGGGCACAATCTTCTATGGCATCCCATGCTTCTTCAGCATTTAATTCCCTAAAGTCCCCATTGGCAAAATCCTCAATGCACATTTGGTCATATCGGTCGACACGATAGTAAAAAGTTTGGGTTAGGGATGCTAAAGCGAAACTATAATGAGGGACTATTCAGAGTAAAATTTTAAAACGAGTCCATGCATCATATCTGGGTTCATCTCGATATTGCTTGAACATCAAGATGTCATTAGGGTAGAATGGCTTTTGTGGTCGGTGGTATGGTGGATTCGCGTACTCCATAATGGTGAACGGAAGAGTCAATGGAAAGGTTTTTACGAACAAAGACACAAAGAAAAGATAGACGACTAGAAAGCTAATAAAAAAGAAAATAAAAATCTCACTAGATATGAATCTAATGAGTAGACCTAATAAAAATAAATTTCAACCTAAGCAATAACTACTCCCCGGGCTGCGGCGCCAAAAACTTGATGTGTGGTTTTGCGACCTTACAACAGGTTTTACCTCTCAAGGGATCTTGAGAAGTTTGCAATCCCCACCAGGCAGTGTACCTGACCGATGTAGTATAGTGAAGCGGCAAGTACCGGGGGATTGATCGTTCAACTCAAAGAATAGTGTTCGTTAGGATTGAAATTTATCTACTAGGTCTAGAGGCGAGGGATGATTCTTTTTGTATTTTTATATTTTATGGAAAGCGAGTAAAAATCTCTGGTTTTGGAAAAAGGGGCGGAATTAGTTGCTAATCAACTAACCCAAAAGCTTACTAATTAAACTAATGTGCAGGAAAATAAACTAGGGTTCTACAAGGGAAGTGAAGCGTATCTACCTATGATGTATTACTCCTTGCTAGCTATCCAATTCTACCTATTGAATTGTCACACCTTGTTTTAATTGACGGGTTGTATTCCTTAATACCATTCGTGGGGTGGCGTACGTACTTCCCCAACTCTATAAGCTCCTACTTCACTCCTATGTCGAGCCGGCTAAGAAGCTCCTAACATGGGATCACTAGAATTCGCTCATGCATTAAATACAACAAAATAAACCTAGTACGCATTGGTTCATGTTTCTTAAGACGTTCAAGCAAGTTACCGTATAGGAGGTTAGCCAGTTTTCTTAAGCCTAACATCGATATCACCCAATCAAACAAGAGACAATAGGAAACAAGAATTATAAGCTAAACCAATTAGATCTATTGAAGTGTCACACCTTTATTGATGACGATAGACACATACATCAACAAGGAATCAATAAGATCTAATTAATTATATACAAGTTTCACACAATCATAAGTAAACACTAGGTGATTTAGTAAAACATAATCAATGAAGAACAAGCAACAATAATAATGGAAGACATAATTAAGATAGAATCAACAAACCATTACAAGATATTTATGGAGTGATTAAGACCTTCTAAGTTGCTGGAAAAACACCTACCTAAACCCTAGAATCGGACTTAGGGTTTAGGGCCTACAAATAATGAAGTTGTGATGTTGTATTTATAGCTGATTTTCTGTCCGCATCGATCTGACGGCGTCAGCCTTAACAAGTGACGGCGTCAGATCCCCTTTTTCACCAAATTGTAGATCTTTTCGTCCCGATTCCGTGGCCTCTTGAATCACCAAAATCCGAGTTCGTATGAAGATTTTATGGCCAAAACAGTAACAGCTACTCCGCGCGCGAGTTGTGATTGTCTTGATTAACTTGTGGCGGTTTCACTAAGGTTCCTTCTCATGTAAGAATACTTTGACGCCGTCATTATATATCATCTGACATCGTCAGGATGAGTCCTGACGCCGTCACCTTCAAGATCTTCTGGGCCGTCTCTCTTTAAATTAAACCGTGACCACCTATGGCGTCACAAAGCGTGACGCCGTCAGACTTCTAATGTAAAACTTTCTGGCGCGTCACGTGTATAATTCCACCACTTTCATCTTCAAGTGACGGTGTCAGCATCCAAAGCCTGACGCCGTCAGGTGTAAAATCCTGACTTTCCTTGGTCTTTTTGTTTTCTTCATTCTTGAGCATAAAAACGTCCAAAAAGCTCAAAAATGCTTCATATTCCAGAAATCACGTCCCAAGTACCTAAAATGAGAAAAGAAACGATTTAGGGTAATATTTGATCATATAATCGCGGATTAGGGCTTAAATGACCCCCTAAAAGCGGTACACTTTTCGCTTCATCAGGGGGATATTGTTAGGAATATAAATATTCATATGAAAGACTCGGTCACCCCGAGTATCTTTAGGCATTAGATAACTCCTAGGCTTTATAGTTTTAGTTTAGATATTGTTTCACCATGGAGTCGGGTCGGGTCTTTACCCACTGTAGCCCGCTCCATAGCCCACGTGGGGCATTAAGTAAGTTGTATAAATAGCCTCTCCCACCAAGGGAAAGGGTTGGAGCTTCTAATCTGATATTCACTTTTCCTTCACTTTCTCTCTCTAGAACTCCCATCCTCCTTCTCTCTCTCTCTCTAAGATTCGGCCAAACCACAAAGATTAGAGTGTGTTATGATATCTAGTATTCTACATATTTCTTGAATGAAAACCCTATAAGGTTTGCATTAACTTTAAATCCTACTATATATATTTCTCACATTAACAAGATTTGGTCTACTGCTAAGGGCATAACTATTAATGGAGAAGTACAGTTAAAGGCTAATATAGATTGCCAAGAAATACTCATCACTGAGTCATCTATTAGGGAATCACTTCAACTAGCAGATGATGATGGTGTTGAGTGTCTCTTAAACTCTGCAATTTTTGATCATCTTAAAAAAATGGGGTATGTGAAGAAAAATGACTTTTTGAAATTTTACAAAGGACTCTTCTCATCTCAATGGAAATTTTTAATCCATACCTTCTTACATTGTTTAAGCCCTAAAACAACTAGCTGGAATGAGTTTGGCACTACCATGTCTTCTGCTGTAATATACCTAACTACAGGACATAAGTTTAATTTTTCTAAAATGATTTTGGAAGGTTTGGTTAAGAACTTGGATAAATCAAGCAACTATTTTCTATAGCCAAGGTTTTTGCAATGATTTTTGGATCAACAACTTTCTCAACAGAAGGTTTACAAAAGAACATTTGATTCACCCTTGCTCACAAAGAAACTGTTTGCAAACATGAGAAGGGTGGGTAAAGATTTTTCTGGGAAAGTAACACCATTATTTCCTGATATGGTGGCACTTGTCCAACCTCAAAACCAAGGTGAAGGTTCAGTCAACCCAACTGTTACCCATCACGCACCCACAGTTTTACCATCCATAACCCAACCTAAGAAGACCTATACACTTAGGTTCACACAAAAGGGCACTCAGCTACCTCAGGCTAGTGCTAGTATGGATGCAGATGAGACTACCCATCAGGAGTTGGGAGGTAGTTTGGAAAGGGCTACCACTATTGTTGCTAGCTTAGAAGCAGCACAGGCCAGTGGCAACATCACTAAGACCCAATCCAAGGAAACTTCTAATGAATCAAGTTCCCATGGAACTGATTCAGGTAAAGGAATCCCAAGGCGCCCAGAAACTATGGGGGACTCAAGTGCTCAAACTAGGTTTGGGGCTGAGTATAGCATTCCCAATGATGAACCAGTCGGGAGAGGTTACACACTCCGAAGTGCTGAGCATAGTATGGAACTAATTAATGAATTGATGGTTACTTGTACCAACTTGTCACAACAGGTTCTTGACCTTTAACAAACAACTGCTTCTCAGGGTGATGAAATTATGATGTTGAAGAGAAGAGTTAGGTTTTTAGAAGGGGTATAGAGGTCAAGAACCTACAAGCTTAAAAGAACTCATAAGGTGGGGACTGCTAAAAGAGTTGGTTATTCTGAAGCTGCTAGTTTGGGGGAGGATGCTCCCAAACAGGGGAGGAATGAAAGCCAAGCTTCAGGGGAGGATTTGGTAACTGGGGTTGATAATGAGCAGTTGGAAGACAAGGATATTTATTTTGAGGTTGAAGAGCAGGAGGAACAAGTAGTGGAAGACTAGGTGGAAACTTAAAGTGTTGGTATTGAAGTAGCTAAGACTATGGTTGACGTTGTTGCTAATGAAGAAGTTACTGCTGCCAGTGAGCATGTTTCTGCTGCTGAGACAAATGTTTCTACTGCTGAGCCACAGATTACTATTGCTGTCAAAGATACTATTTCTACTGCTGCTAGTGAAGATGTTATGGATGATGAGACTGTTTTGGCTCAAGCTATGATTGAGTTAAAGAAGTCAAAACCACCAGTCAAAGGTGTTATTATTGGAGAACCATCTTCAACAACAACAACAAAAGCTTCACAACCATCACCACAGGGCAAAGGCAAGGAAATTTTAATTGAAGAGCCTGTGGTGAAACCACTATCAAGAGCAATACAAATGAAACATGATGCAGAGGTTGCAGAAGCTTTAGCTGAGGAGTTTGCTGAAGAGAAAAAGATTGTTGAAGAGCAAAGAAGAATTGCAGCTGAAAAAGAAGCTAAAAGATTAGCATTGATAACTGAATGGGATGACGAAAGAGCCCAATGCGATGCGGATAGGGAGCTTGCTCAAAAGCTTCAAAAAGAAGAGCAAGTACAGTATTCCATTGATGAAAGGGCCAGGATGCTAAAAGAGTTCTTTGAACAGAAAAGAAAATTTTATGCTACACAAAGATTAGAGGCTAAGAAGAATAAACCACCCACTAGAGCTCAAAGAAGAAAGGTTATGAGCACTTATCTGAAGAACATGAAGGGCTGGAAACTGAATGTTCTAACTCATTTTTATGATGGAAAGATTCAAGAGCTTTATGAGAATGCAAAAAGGGAGATAAGTAGCTTTGTACCTATGGAGACAGAGGTGGTGGTGGAAAGAGTACAAGAAAGCTCTAGTTCTAAGAGAGCAGGTGATTTGTTAGAACCTGAAATTGTTAAAAAGCAAAAGGCAGATGAACAAGAGCCAGAGCAAGAAGCTGAAGTTGAAGATGATACAGCAAAAATGCAAGCACTTACAGAACTTGCAAAAGTTAATGAAGAAGAGGTTATTAATGTTGTTCCTCTAAAGATCAAAGTTCCAATTATTGGTTGGACTTCAGGATTACATGGAAAGACAGCATGGTGGGATATTAAAAGAGTTGATGGAAGTTTCTGAGATTTATTAGTTTTCCACAGATGTTGCATCATTTTGATAGAGAGGATTTGGAGACCCTTTGGAAGCTGTTTAAGGATAAATTTGGTCTTAAAAAGCCAGAAAGCATCTTAGATAGGGTCTTCTGGGGATATTTGAAGGTAATGTTTGAACCTCATCATGAGGATGATGAATGGAGAAGTCTAAGACATAACACAGGTTTGTCCTGGAAGCTTTATCAGTCTTGTGGAGTTCATTTTCTGAATGCACATGGTCTAATAATTTATATGCTTGTGGAGAAAGATTATCCTCTGCAATATCAGAAGGACATTGTTCATCAGATGCTGAATGGAAATATCAGACTTCAACTTGATTCTCCTTATGATGAAATAGCCTATCAGCTCCTTAAAAAAATGGAGAAAATCCTCACTCCCAAGGAAAAGAAGAAGAATTAATATGTTTGAAAGCATCCTCCTAGTGTTTGTTCAAGCTTTGATTGAAACTTGATGATTTTAGATGAAAATATCAAGTTTAGAGGAGGATTGCTGGGAATTAAAACTTCCAAGATGTTAATACTGCTCAAAATGGATAAAGCTGCTCATGTGATTACAACTGCTCAGGTGATTAAAATGTTTGGAAAATGCTCTAAGTATGTTTCTACTGCTGGTATGAATATTACTACTGCTGGTGTATTTTACTAGTGCTGATGATGCTGAAGACTTTCAAGAAAATATACTAAGTAGTTACTGCTGTCAGACTAAAGGTTAATACTGCTAGTTCAGAGTTTCAACTGCTACAAGATTACTACTGCTAGAGTTAAAGTTAAGACTGTTGAGTCTTAGTTAAAGTTGTTAATGAGATAAACTTGTATAGTCGGTTAGATAAATATAGAAGAGATTCTTTAAAGATTTATCTTGTATAGATAGTAATTGTAAGGCGACTAAGACTCCTTAGTCTATAAAAGGAGGATCTATGGCATAGAGTTCAATACATATTATTCATTGCTTCAAGGTTTTGTAACCCTAATACTTTAAGAGTATTCGTATTAATATATAGAAGCTGTAGGTTTGTTACTATTGTAATTTATGTTCTTCTTAATACTATTGTTTAGATTCCGCATAAACCTTAGTAATTAAACACGGTTTCTATAACTAGTTGTGTTAGTTTATCTAGCATAACTAAACCTTTACAAGCTAAGGGAATTCGATCAAGTACATTGCTGGGATCAACAATGTTGATACGTACTTTTTACCCCACGGGTTACCACTCTGTCTTTGCCTATAAATAAGAATGTTGTAACGAAGGAAAAAATATCACTAGTATTAAAAGTTTTGTAACACTTTCAAAAATTCATTTTTCCTTCTCTAAATAGAATTAAGTCATATATTTGATAATCAATTGGTTTAAGCATAGTTCTTACTTAAACACATACTTTGGTTTGTGTTTAATTTTAGTGAGGAGATCACCATACATACTTGTCATTCAATCGCAAGTGTTATTCTGCAAACACTTGGGTAAGATTTCGCTTGTGTTAAAAGTTTTGTAACTCTTTTTACCCCATGGGCAAGAATTCTCTTGACACGTAATTTTTACCCCATGGGTTACTACTCTATCTTTGCCTATAAATAAGAGTTTTGTAACGAAGGAAAAAATATCTCTTGTATTAAAAGCTTTTTTAACACTTTCTAAAATTCATTTTTTTTTCTTCTCCAAATAGAATTAAGTCATATATTTGATAGTCTATTGGTTTAAGCATAGTTCTTACTTAAACACATACTTTGGTTTGCATTTAATTCTAGTGAGAAAATCACCACACTTACTTGTCATTTAATCCTAAGTGTTATTCTGCAAACACTTGGGTAAGAATTCTTTAATTGATATCAATAAAGAGTTTAATGTTTTGGTGAAAAGGGTGAATATATACATTAATACCAAGATTTTACAACCAATATTAGGAAGAATTGGACATGCCGAAAACTTCAATCAATGCATGAATATAAGCAGTCTAAACCAATACACAAACAAAGACTATGCATACTAGTATATACAGTCCCAAACAGATAATATTCACCACATTATTCACCAATACAATAACCTCATGACAACATTTCCAATACAATGAGACCATCAAAAACCACATCAATGAGGGTCCCCATTGAAAGGCATCATCGTGAAGGTTCTAGCACTCATATTCTCATCAAAGAAGAGACACTTCTGAATGATTACATTTTCTGCACAACTTTTATGAACCACACTGAATTAACAATTTGCACCTCACTTGCACAATAATGGAACACAAAGAAAACATACCTCATCAAGCAGATAGAATTAATCAATGTGAATTCAACCAATCCTCCTATGGCAGTGCATTGCAAGGACCAAGAAGTTTTATCTTTTACAACTCTCTATTCCTAGGATCATGCACTTCCCACCAAGTCTATTTACCCTCTTCATCAGGAAACCTATATTTTGAAATAGATATTCACCTAATACAATAGTAATCCAAACAACACTAGCAGTTACCTTACCAAGGTCTACTGGAAACATGAAAGAAAAACCATAGCATATAGGTTGCAAAGCATTTCAAGGTACTAGGCCATCTGCTGAAATGTGTTAATACAAATAATGTCAAAAACATAATGTTGGGTTTTAGAGCTACTGATGTCTGTTTAGTTAAGACTGCTGATGGAATTTGCTCAATAACATTACAACTGCTTTTACTACTGAAGAACTTGGTGTCGCCTCAAATCCCATTTATAAACTCTGTGTTTAGTGTTGCTAGAGGAAGAGTTAATACTGCTAGTATTAATTTACAACTGCTAAAGTTAGAGTTAAGAATGCTAGAGTGTATAGTTAGTACTGCTTATGAGATAAACATGTATAGTCGATTAGATAATTATAGAAAAGATTTTGTTAAGGTTTATCTTGTATAGCAAGAAATTGTAAGCTGAATAGGACTCCTTATTCTATAAAAGCAGGACCTAGGGCAAAGAGATACGTACGTGAATACTAGAATACAAGAATACGATTCTTTAGCAAAACTTCAAGGTTGTAAACCCTAATACTCAAGAGTATTCGTATCATTAATAATAAGATTGAAGTGATTTGTTTGAGATTGTTTTGTTTAATTCTTCTTAAGATTAAAGTTTAGATTCTGCATAAACTTTATTACAAATCAAAGACAATTTCTATATAAGTTATATTGGATTTATTCAATATTAGCTTAACCTTTACAAGCTAAGGGAAATCGATCAAGTGCTCAACTAGGATCTACAAGTGGTATCAGGGCTTGTGATCTAGAGACTGTGAATCAAGAAGAACCTGTTTAATCTCATCTCACTAAAGAAGGAAGATATGGAGTCAGAATCTACTCACATGATTACTGCATCTAAGGTGCCCATGCTCAAGTCTGGAGAGTATGAGCTATGGAGAATGAGGATCGAGCAGTACACTCAGATGGTTGATTACTCTATGTGGGAGGTCATAGAGAATGGCAATCAACTACCTAAGACTAAAACTTCTGCTGAGGGTGTTACCATTACTTTGCCTATCAAGACTGCTGAAGACAAGGCTCAAAGAAGGCTGGAAGTAAAGGCTAGAAGCATTCTTATGATGGGGATTTCTAATGACCATCAGATAACCTTCAATCACATCAAGGATGCTAAACAGTTGCTACAAGCAATTGAGAAAAGGTTTGGAGGGAATGCTGCAACCAAGAAGACAAGGAAGAACCTCTTGAAGCAACAATATGAAAATTTTGCTGCTTCAAGTTCTGAAAATCTTGATCAAACTTTTGATAGACTTCAGAAACTTATCAGTCAATTGGCACTTGTGGAAGTCTCAATTTCTCAAGAAGATATCAATCAAAAGTTTCTGAGAAGCTTGTCACCAGAGTGGAATACACACACTGTGGTATTGAGAAACAAGGATGATCTTGATACCATGAGTTTGGATGATCTGTACAACAACCTTAAAGTCTATGAACCTGAAGTTAAAGGATCATCAAGCTCATCAACAAGTACACAAAACTTAGCTTTTGTGTACTCGTCCAATAACAGTACTAGCAGTACTAATGAAGCAGTTAATACTGCTCATGGAGTTAGTACTGCTGGCACACAAGTTAATGCTGCAGGGTCTTCAACCCTTGATAACTTGAGTGATTCTGTTATCTATGCTTTCTTGGCTGGTCAGTCTACTAGTCCTCAGATTATGCATGAAGATTTGGAACAGATCCATCCAAATGATCTTGAAGAGATGGTTTTAAAGTGGCAAATGGACATGCTGACAATGAGGGCAAGAAGATTTTTGAAGAAGACTGAAAGGAACCACAAAGTTAAGGGGCAGGATAACTTGGGTTTTGATAAATCCAAGATTGAATGCTACAACTGCCATAGGAAGGGTCACTTTGCAAGAGAATGCAGGGCTCCAAGAAGCCAAGATTACAAGACTAGAGAGAGTTCTAGGAAAGTTGGGGAAACAAAAACTTCTACAGCTTTGGTGTCTCAATGTGATGGTCTTGGAGGATATGATTGGAGTGATCAAGCAGCTGACGGGCCTAACTTTGCACTTATGGCCTACTCTTCGTCATCAAGTTCTGATTCTAAGGTATCAAATGATTCTAGTTGTTCATTTAAATCTTGTTTAGATACCATTGAAGAACTTAAGGCTAGGAATGAAAAGGTAATGGAAGAGGTTAAAATGTTAAAATTAGACAATTTAGGCTATAAAGTAGGTCTAAAATCTGTTGAGGAAAGACTTGATTTCTTCAAACAAAATGAGTTAGAATATGTAGAAAAGGTGAATGTTCTTGAATGTAGGCTTTTTGTTAAAGAACATGAAGTTATGGGGCTTACTAAAAAGTTAGAAAAGGCTGAAAAACAGAAAGATGCAGCTTATCAGGAATTAGAAAAACATCAGGTTAAGGTTAATAAGCTTGAGTTTGCATCTGAAAGTGTTAATAAGACCATTGAGTGTCAGTTAATGAGGAAAGGTAGTGGAATAGGTTATAATGAAGTTCCTCCCTCAATAACAAGAAAGTATGTACCCCCTATTCCTGAATTATCTTGTTTAGGTGAGTCTAATGTTAAGCCTTTAGGAGAAAGTAGTGAGTCTAATGTGGAAAAACCTAAGGCTGAAAAGAGGTATTCTGATGAGCCTATTATTGAGGATTGGGTGTCTGATGATGATGAGGATCTGGAAAAGCCTAAACCTAACGTTGATAGTGTAACAGTCAAACCTAGAGTTGAACAGATTAAATTTGTCAAACCTAGTTTTGGTACTAAGGTGACTAAGAAAATTGTTAAATATACTGAGCAACCTAGGGAAAACACAAACAGACCTAGAGGTAATCAGAGGAGTTGGAATGGTATGATATCTCAAAGGTTAGGAAGTGACTTTGAGATAATCAATAAGGCTTGTCATCATTGTGGTAGTTTTGAACATTTACAAGAAAATTGTTTTTACTATCAAAAACCAGTGTGGAACTATGCTAGGAGAGTGAACCATAAAAGTTTTTCTAAAGGTACTCACCCACATGCTAAAAGAAACATGGTTCCATCAGCAGTACAAACAAAATCTGGTTTAGTATCAGTTACAATTGCTAAGCAAAATGTTTCTAAACCAGCAGTAGTAACTAATACTACTAGATCAGTTAGTACTGCTAACACCAAAAGAACAGTGAATGGTGCAAATAAATTGTCAAAGTTTTCAAACAAAGCACATTCCACTGTAAAGAAGCCCATTCAAAAGACAACAAGAATTAGTGCTGCTAAGGCAAAAGCAGTAGTTTCTACTGCTAAGCCAAAAGCAATAACTGATACTATTTTGGGAAATCATTTTTAGGCTATTAAGTCCTCAGCTTGTTGGGTCTGGAAACCAAAAGTTAAAGTTTTAGAACATGTTTCCAGAAACAGCAGTGCATCTATAGTTTTGAAGAAATTTGATTATGTAGATGCACAAGGCAGATCCAAGTCAGTATTGGCTTGGGTCCTCAAAATGAACTGATTTTCTTACTTTATGTGCAGGGCAATCCACATGTAACACCCCAACCCGACAAGGGTCAAAATGTCACATTATGGTGTGTCAATCAGAACATAATAAACGCAAGCGGAAGACTTAAATAAATAAATAAATACAAGTCATGAAACAAAATGACTTCCAAAGAAATACAAATCAAATCCAACTCTAGAATGAAATAAAATAACCAAGACATAAGTCATAAACTAATTCCAAAAAAATAGGGAAACTAAGGTTGGGTTGGTCCTCTAAAAGCTCCTACTCTCATCACTCAAATCCCAGCATCCTGCTTGAATACCTGCCGCAGAGGAAATAAAATGTGTCTGAGCTTAAAAAGCCCAGTGAACATATATAAAATAATAAACTGAATATGAATAAGTACACAAGACGAAGTCAAAAGAATATGCTGAACAAGATGTCATGGTCACGAGAATCAATGAATAATAAATCAAGCGAATGATAATGAAGTAAGTGAATCATAAGAAAATATCCACGAGCTCACAAAGCATGCCACCTGCTTATCCAAATAATCATATCATATCATAAACAATGGAGACATGACCTCCCAAAAGTGACATGGGGTGTATGGCACACACAACCATTCACTACAAAGCCATAACATAATCAAATCACAAATCAAACCTAGGATGCATCCATACGCTCCCTGCGAAACAAAGTTATACATACACCACCATACACCTGTACTCTGACAAATATATTGGCGTACCAAAATGGAAAATAAGTGCACGAGCTCAATAATCATATACATATCAAAAGGGAACGCCGTGGACCAATCACACTGCCACAGATAGTGTCATGCCATTGGTGCCTCAATGACATGGCCATGGTACCTCCATCACTGGTTAGCTCGGGTAACAGAATAAACAAAGCTATTACATCATAATGAATTAATTATAGTATCTCCAAACAGTATAACAACAGGAATGAATGCCATATCAAATGACATAGAACTAAATATCATATCATAAGAAATCATATCAAACGAATATCATAACGAATGAAATAAAGTCAAGGATCGAAGAGTCATACGAAACCCTTACTGAGAAAGGGTAGAATATCCGTACCTTAGCAAATGCACTGAAAGCAAACGGAAAAGTGAACATAAGGAAACAACGTCATGCCTCCTTCAATGAATCTACACGGATTATAATCATATAATACTTATGAGTTCATATCAATGTCGTAACGGATTTTAAATACTTATTATTTATCACATTCCCAAATTAGGGTTAAGTACCAAAATAGAAACTTAGGGTTTACCAATTAGGTTTATTAGTTAACTGAATTACAAATTAGGGTTAATGTATAATTAAGTTTAATGGAATATCAAGTTAGGGTTTAATGGCCGAATGAATTCCAGACTAGGGCAAATGGGACCAAAGAGAAACTCGGATGAACACACACAAACCCTAAGTGAAACAAACCCTAATTCGAAGGACACACACATAAACTAACACCCTCGGTAATATTTCAAACCCACTCTTTTGACACTAAAACTCCAAGCGAGACACATCTAAGAAAGAACCAACATATACCAAACCTTTTTAAGACTAAAACACATAAACACCTAAACCCATTTTAAGACTGAGACCTTTTTCTCGAAAGTATTACTAAGACTTCCATTTTATACAAACCTTAACGAGACTCTATAGCATAACGACACAAGTTTTAAACCATAAACTTTATACCATTAAAAAGTATGTCGACCCACATATTTGCTAACCACCAACTACACTATCACACACACACTACAAAAATATAACGAGACCACAAGACCACACATAAACTCATGAGCTTTATAACCCTTTTAATGCTGATTCAAGTGTATGTTATAGATTAGTTTAGAACAGATTTTTAAATAAAATAAGTCACTTACACACACACGTTAAACAATGAAACATATTTTGACATAAAAACCCATGCATATATACTCTTGTACATATCACCAACCATGCACCAAACTGATCCACGCTAATCTATATGTCACGACATGCAGGTCCCCAGTTTTAAATCACAGTCGACTGACAAAAAAAAAACCCACATGACACCAGCAGATTCCAATCTTATATAGCTTTTAAGTTAATAAACCATTATTCAGTTTTAAACCCACAACTCATGCATATCAACACAACCTGCAACCCATATTAACCCCCTTCAAATCAGCAAGCATGTGACACAACAGATTATGTGCAAGTCGACCTACATCACACAGAAACGCAACACACGAACGCAAACATTAAAGGTTATATGAGACACAAAAATGATACACAAAATGAGGCCTGATTGACAACCTTTTTACTCATGCAACGAGACCTCATAATCCGTAAACCTCCTGATCCTAACCCCCCCCTCGAGACTTAACATGATCGACACCCTTAAATAGTATGCAAACTCGACACACAACACCCTTTTAAATTCATATTCGAACCTGATATCGACATCCACAACACGTGCACACAAACACGACTCTAATCACCAAGATAACGAGGCTCACAGGTTACAAAAAATTCATAGAGTCACGACCTTAACCCCCCGCTATTAATTTCATACGTCCCTTATTACTTGGTTTAGGGTTTTTTGTATTTAGCATTACCTTTATTGTGCATTAGTAACAATCCTCGGGCTCGTATTAGTTCATTAGGTCGACAAGAAACATAACCAGATTCGACACCAGGGAGAACACACACACACAACACCAGGACCTCAAACGTATGTGGCGTAATCCTTTATTCATGTGGTATTGTAACGAGATATAGGTATAACAATTACATGGTTATAACGATTTGATTAACATGCATTTAGGTTTCATATATACACGTTCCATGGTGATCAAAATAACGACATAGGTGAATGATATGTGGTACCTTTGCGGCTGATTAAAGAGACATAGAACAAGCACAAATAATGAGAATCAAGCTGCTACACACTCTTCAAACGATCACCAAGGGGGCTGCAATACTACGACTCTTTGCCTTGGAATGGAGAGAAACTGGATTAAGGACTTGGTGTGTGATTTGTTTCGGTATTATGAAGAATGAAAGAAAAGGGTAACCGTATATTATAGATTAGGGTAAGTGTGTAGTGTTTAGGAAAACCGTGTATTCCAATATGGAATGTCTTGTGAAGGTTATAGAAAAGGTATGCATGTAATATACTCATTCTTATAAACGATTTGGTAGGTCTTATCAAGATGAAATTCAATTCTTATCTCTATATGTTAAACATGTAGGATATGTAGGAGTTTAGGAAGTTAAAAATCTTGTCTAGAGGAGAGCGTATGAAGGTTTATATATAAATGAGTCGTTCATTATATTAGGATTAGAATAGGTAACTTGTATTTGTATTTTATTTTCATACTTAGAGTTTAGGATTCATAATTTGTATTAAATTTATAACATATAGTTTAGGTGATTTATTAATTATTACATAGCTTAGATAAAATTTCAATTTAGACGTAAATTGTGAATTCGGAATTTTGGGTTTTACAACTCTATCCTTCTAAAAAGAAAATTTCTTCCGCGAAATTGAAGTAAAAAGGTCAAACAGAAACGTACCAAGTCACGAAATGAACGGAATGATTCTCCCGAAGACTTTTAATAAACGGAAAGGTTTGTTTCTCATGATCTGATCCAAAATAACCTCAGGTTCACCAACAAATGACAAATCTTCTCGGATACGAAACATATATGTAAAGGATGATAGTGTAACCTCTCAAAAGAGATTTAACACCCCGAAATCGGATCAGCGGAAACGTACGGATCGAGGGGTGTTATTGAATAGTTAACACAATCATAAGGTACAAAGAACGGTTTTACTTAAACCATTTTAGAAGAAATTTCATAATTTAAAACTTTCAATTTACATCATTTAAAATAGTGCAGAAAATAAAGTTTCATAAAAGGGTTTAAAGTGGTCCCAAATAGTTTCCTGCGTCTTCTATGACCATGCCATGCTCTTCGCCAAGCTCCTCCAAAGGTAAGATACACAGCGGAAATGATTTAACACCTGAGATAAAACAGCTAAAAGTCAACACAAAGGTTGAGTGAATTCATAGGTTTAAATAAAATAGTTGATCACAATATTTCAAGTTTCTAAGAAAGCGGGCTACGTTGTTATACGCCCGAAAGTTCAGATGCAACCACTGCACTAAGCTCATGACACACAAAGCGTTAACCAGCACCAGTAATCCTGTCGTAAGTCGACCGTAACCGCGAAATTTCATAATCATAATAGTTGCCCCCAAAGCTAGGTATTTTGCCAAATACCTAGGTAACTCAAATATAGCACATCCGTGTTGCCTACCTGGTCAGCAGGGATGGGATGGTCAATCCTATATGCCTATATACTATAATCGCGCTCACCCGCAGGTGATTAATGGTTCATGATCTAGGGACTTGCTTTTGGCAAGGAAGGTACTTAATGCTTACCAGGTGGTTCGCAAAGTGGCTACTGCTTCACTCACAGTACCAGAAAAGTATAAATGTTTTTTCAGGTCAAATAAAGTTTCAGATAGCAGAAAACATAATTTTCAGTTCAAAGTACATTTTTCAAACAATTGTGATCATAGTCAAAACAATAGCATGTATCTCACCCCAAGTGGCTTATAAAAAAATTTAAGCAAGTAAAAAGTGGGGCTATGAACTCACCTCAGTATGCAGCAATGCAAGATATCACAACATCACAACTGGCATCAATTAGTAAAGGCACAAGGATATCAAATGTAGAGCACAACGGCACTGGATCGGAAAAACCTAGTATATGACTGATATATCTCAGCAATGACCTTAAAGGGATTTATAAAACAATACTCGTATTTGAAATGAAATATTTTATTTCAATGGCGTTTTGAGTTAAATAAAGTATGACACTCGTATGGATCTGAGATGTTAGAATAATAAAAGTCGCCAATATGAACGGATGTGGAGAAAGATTAACGAAGAGAAAAGAGGAATGAAAATTAAGAAAATAATAAAAAGGAAATACAAACAGAAAACATCAATAAATTGTTTTAGTGTTTTACCCTTTTCTCTAAATAATTGATGAAATATCAAAGTTTTGGAAAAATTTATATAAGTATCGAAAAGGTTTTTAAGTTATTTGAATAATCATAATTGAATAAATTATAAAAAGTTTTATCGAAATTTGGGCATTATACGCCCGTTTATAAAACATTTCCAAGTTATTACGACTTTTGTATACAAGTTTTATTATCTCATTTTACAAGTTAATATATCTAATTGAATACTATTATTTGCGTGTATATTAGTTATAAAGTTTTATCGATTATTTTGTTTATGTTTTCCAAATTAATAACCGAAACACCGTATTGAATAATAAATATTTAAATAGATAATAAAACAAATAATAAAGGTATAATGATTCAAGGGTATTAGGCTTTGGCCCAATACTCAACTCATACTTATTGGGCTTTGAGGCCCAAGTCATTAGCACTCAACCAATTAAGACTCAATCCAACTAGTTGTGGCCCTTTTGGGTCACGACATAATCAAGTTTAACCAAACCAAACATTAGACCTTAGCCGTGACTCATTGAGTCACGGCTCGAGTCTTTTACCGAGCCAAAGGCTCTCGGATCAAATCAATAAACCAAATCCAAATCAATACAATTCGTTGACACATTTAAAACATCATGGCTATGCCGTGACTCTTTTGAGTCACGACTCGAGCCAATCCAAGCCAATAGGCTCTCAGATAATCTACAACCACAATCAATACAACCAAATCGAAAAATCCAAAATCCAAAACCGAATACAACAATCAATTAGATTACAACCAAATTGAATCAAAATAATCACAACCAATCGAATTAAAAAATATATTAAACTAAAACTAAAACTGAAGCTGCCTAAACCTAAACCCAGTACTGCCGTGACTCACCGAGTCATGGTCAAAGCGTCATACGAGCTTGGGGCTTTCGGCTTCAACCACCAGGACCAACTCGGAACAATAGAATCCAATCCAGCTACAACAAATAATTAATAAATCGAAATAAAATGAAATAAATAAATAACTAAATAAATAACGAAATAAATAAATAAATAAATGACTCAAACTAACGCACCCCAATGGCTTATGGGCTTAAGCCCGGTTCAAATCCAAGCACTTACACATAACACATAAACCACAGACATGTTTTACATCTTTTTAATAAGCTCGAAGTGATACTTTTATTGTGAAAGCATTAGACCAGTAGACACTTGTCCCGTAAGGATGACGTGACCCTAACCGTGTTAACCATACACACTGCTCTAACCCAAACGCGCCCTATGTGGGTGTTTCCCCTTTGTCTCGAGAACAACGAACACCCTCAATTACTCTTGTAGGTTTAATCAAAACAAAACAAACAATCCCAATGACGAATCCAAACACAACGCAATACCCTTATTGGTGCCTCGTTGTGTGTCGAACCAAAACAAACATACACACCCTACGTGGGCTTGTTGATGGAAAGAAACAACCAAACGAGCACCACCCTTGTGGTGACTCGTTATAACCAAACAAATATTATGTACCCTAGGTGGGTGGTTTCTAGTTGAAACGAGAGTAAACAAACACCACATCTCAATATCAATTCGACACGACAATCTACTAAATCCTCGGCTACAAACAGACTCGATCACAAAACCATTTAATCCAAACCATCCCTAGGCTAACACAAAACCAAAACCAATCCACCTCAATTCAATAAATTACCACCATATCAAATAATATACAATTCAGCATCAATAACAACTAAATAATAAATTTAAAAAAAATGACTCGGTAAAACCAGATCAGCAAGTCGTGACTCCCCTGAGTCACGACTCACACGCATACGACTCGAATCCAGCATACGACAGCCATGACTACGACCACTCTTGTGGTCTTCTCGGCAGTCAAACACAACCAATTAAATAAGAATGAAAATAAACTCAAAAGGACGTATAATAGCTCAAATATAACTAAATAAGCATGAATAAATAAATATAGCCACGAGTCAACTCAACTCGTGAGTTGACTCGGGCGAGTCAAGTGACTCAGTGACGAGTTGAGTGACTCGGTGACGAGTCAACTGAGTCTCGGTGCTACGATACTAAATCCACACGAGTTTAAATCAAATCATTTGGTTTTAGCTTAGTTTTTAATTAGAATTGTTTATATGAATTTTAAACAGATTACGGTTTGTAGTAAAATGAAGAAATATAAAGAAACGAGGTGCGTGTGTTTACCAGACGAAGAGGAGAGGTGAAGGGAGGTGGCGGCGTGTGGTGGTGCAGTGGTGGTCGCGGCGGTGTGTGGCGTTGTACGACGAAACGAGCTCCTCTTGGATCCAAATGCTCCAGAATCAACCCCCGTGTCTTGATCTACGCAATGGTGGAATTTTTAGGGTGGCCAAAATTTTGGTCGGAAAAGAGTGGCCGCGCCGGAACAGGAAAATCCAGCGAGAGTGGTATAGAAATGAGAGAGAAGAGAGAGTGAGAGGGTTTATATACCCCCCGAGGGGCCAATCGTGTAAAATCAAAAAGTTTGGGGGCGGCGGAGAAAATATGTCCAGGGACTGGTTGTGCCAACTTGTAATTCTTTTATAATAAAACAATGTGGGCCCCATTCGACGTACCAAACTGATTCGAAAAATTATGAAATTTGCGCCATTAAGTCCGAAATAATTTTTCCAATAAAAACGAGTATAAATATGCATAACTTTCCCGAAATCAATTTATTTGGCAAATTCAATTCGTTTCGCGTTTTCTAGGTTGTGCTGACATAATAAGGGACTAAGGTTCACATTTCTCAAGATATCTCGCGTTTCTCAAGTTCAAATAAATTCAGAAAAAGTTCAACTGCTGAGGTGATGCAAAAATAAATATTTGGCTAGTAAAAATGGTTTATACTCTAGGAAAATTTTCGGGTGTTACAGCACATACAACATATTGGGAACTCCATCCCGGATTTCAGTTTAACTTATCAGTTCTGGTTTCAAATAGGTTTAAACGCTAAGGAAAATCAAAATAATTGTTTTGGCTCGTAAAATAAGTTTAATAAATTTCCCGGTTGTTACATCACATACCCCTAAAAAGGATTGTTTTAAGGGTTTCTCCTTGCCTGTGGAAGAGTACTTAAGTGGTCCGCCATAAGTTGTCTCCTTCTAGCGTTTTGGTGGGGTACAATGATTTCTGGAGTAAGGTTTATAGAGGGAAACAGTTTAAATCTTAACTACATGATGTTTCACAATTTTGTCAGCGTGGTTTCTTCTCAAACCCTCAGGTCTAATTCCAATGTAGGGTTTATACTCTAGTAAAACAAAATCCTAGCCCGATACATGTAAAGTTTTAAAATGGCGAGGTGACTGATCTTCAGGATTTGTTTCAAAATTGAGCGTTTTTCCTCCTCAGAGGAATGGGTGAAATTTTTGTTTGAAAATCTTATTTGGGCAAGTGTTTACATGGTTTTAACCAAAATAACTTTCCAGGCATTACAATTTTCTTTGTTGGGAATTTACAGTTGCGTAAGATGACACAGTTTGAAAAGATTTCATAAGCTTGCAAAATCGGGTTTTCAATCATGGTATGGGTAAGAAATTTTCATAAAAATTTGCGTTTGACATTTCGCAACAAAAGTTTGATAAGGGTTGACCAGAAGAACTTAATCCTCAAAATATGTATTTCAGAAAAATGTAACTACGGTTTCCAAGGTTGACATAAGAGCATTTTAAGAAAGATCCTTAAAAGTAAGAATATCAAAGAGGAAGGACAGTTGAGCATATACGTCCACCTATGTTTCTAAATATCCGAAGAAAAGATCTAGTTGCCAATGTTGAGCGGGGTTCAATGTTCAATATCAGGCAGAGCTCAAGGTGGAAGTATCCAACCTGCTTAAACGGTACTAAACGGTATTCTGACCGAAATTTTTGTACTGACGGTCCGGAAGGGATAACTCAGTGCTAAGAGGTACAATGACTTAAACGGTTGCATTAGTAACCTGAGAGGTCTGAATCAACTTGATACTATGTTGAGGAAAGTCCTTCTTATTTACAAGGTGGGGTCGGGTATCAATGGTTGCTAGGTAAACTAAGATCTTTTGGCATCCCGGTGTAGAAGTCGCGTCACATAAAGGAGGTCAGAGCTTTGCAATGAAGCGGTTTACATAAAAAAAAAGAGGTTTTGAGTCTGTGTTGTCTATAATTCCTAGAGGGTACCATTTCTTAAGAGCGATGGTGTATTGACAACCTAGTTCAACGCGTGCACTACTAATCAGGGAATCTAATCTCATGCAGCGAATGAGGTAGTTTATTTAGTGATGGAATAACATCAAGGCTTAGTAGGTTGTTATCTATGGTCTCAGGCGAAAGCGTGGAATCCACTCTCAAGGTTTGATCTATTTTCAAAAGGAAATATTGGTTATTCTGCTTATGAAGTAATAGTATGAAATACTTTTCATGGAAGTAAATGGTTCACATGGTGATTGTAAAATATTTTATAAAATAGTTTATCGAACAGTTTATAAAGTGATAGGGAGCGATTTATTATTTATAAAATAATGACAAAACCATAGTTGAATTTGTGATATGTTATAAAGATAATGGTCGGGTTACGCAGTAACTTGTGAAATGATTTGCAAACAATTCTTAGAGTAATAAGAAAATCAATTGTTATCTGCAAAATATTAGCAACGTTGGAGTTTACTTAGTGATTTAGTAGCAAAACGGTTCGTCGGGTGACGGGAAAATAGTTTTGGGAAGTAATGGTGAAATAATTTGTAAGATAATAGTAACACAGTTTTTTTTTTTTTTTTTTTTTTCAAATTAACAGTGGCTAGTTCAGCTCGCGGGAGAGTAAAATGGTTCATAAGGCTGTCGTAAAACTTGTAGGGTAACTGCAACATAGTTTACAAAATTTCCGTGAAATTGCTCGTTGGTTTATGAAATAGTAGTAAGGTAGCGAATCTGTTTATCACTTAATAATAGGATAGCTGGTATAACAAGTTTTAAAACGATTTATAGAGTAGCAAGAAAAACAATTCATTATTTATAAAATAGTAGTAAAACTGCAGTTTGTAATATATTGGTAAACAGTAAATCGGTTTATAAAATAATTGGTGGAATGATGTTAAGAATCGATTCATTATTTATAAAAATAGTGGTAAGATCAAAAATTTTGTTTTTAGAATATAGTAGTAAAATATTTTGTAGGATGATCGCAAAACGGTCGATAAAATAATTGAAAACGGCTTGTATGTTAGATAGCAACACAGTCCTCTATGGACTAGATTTGTAATTACTAAATGCTCGAAAATAGTGAAAATATAGAACGTAATTGAAGTATGACGGTTTGTAGAAGTTGAAATAAAACTGTATTGCTTAAGTACGTAATTTATCAATGAGATGGGCCAAAATATGAGATTAAAATGTAGTAAGTTACGAATGTAAGTGTGACTAAGTTAAGCATGTACAAGGTTAAGGTAGTGATTTGAAACCAATTATATTGTGGCTAACATGCCCCAATTAGTGGTGATAAAAAAATGTTTGGAAAGTAAAACATGTTTAAGATGTGTAAAAGAATAAACAAATGCTAACGAGAGCGCTATAGTTGACGACCTGCGGTTTATGGGCCCATGGTCAACGTGTAAAGGTGTGGAATGGTTAATGATCTTTCGAGGTACAAGGTTTATGATCCATGGTGTATACAAAATCCTAATCAACGGAATTCGAATTATCTAAAGCAGTATTAACTTCGAAACACGAACACTAGGGCGAACCTCGTAATCATAGTTAGTGTAGGTAACTCTACTTACCACCTAAGGTTAATGTTTTCTCATGAATACTATTATCTCCTTTACAGTCTTCAAGGTCCACTTCGTACAACTAAACCAATAAGGTGTCCATTTCAATTGGTGGGTTACTTCCTAAGGCAATTAATGATGTCGTCCAACTCATCGGCTCATAATGCGGTGTACTCGAGCCTTCTCACAAGTTGAGGGGCGGGGAAAACATGATATGTGACCTAATGGCCTATGGTACTACTAGAGTAGTAATGTTTTCAATAATGGCTTTTGAATATTATTCCTGAATAGTGTTTCCAAAAATAATATTTTCAAAATAGCGTGTCTCAAAATTGTAAGTTCGAAATAGTGTATCCAAAACAGTTCCCCAAATAATACACCAACAGTGTATCCAAAACAGTTTTTCAACTATTATATCAATATGACACGTCTTCAAAATAGTGTAACTAATGTTGTTTGTCCAAAATAATATTCGAAATGATATATCAGAGCAGTGTTGTCAAAATAGTGTTCCCAGAATAACGTACCCCAAAATAGTCTTTCCTGAAATTGCGTTTTCAAAATAACATATCAGCATATTCATATATTTCGTGAATAAATAGTGTAACTCGAAATGGTGTGTCCAAAGCAGTTCCCAACATAGTACATCAATATAATACATCTTTTAAAATAGCGAAAACCAATGTTGACCGTACCAGATAGTATTCAAAACAGTATGTTGAAATAGCGTACCCAAAATAACGTATCCAAAATAGTTTTCCGGAAATATCGTTTCCATATAATCGTATTAATTTTTATATATTTTTCATAAAATAACGTATCGCAATTCCTAGTTTTATAAAGGGGTACTAAGCTAGGCTACTGGTATTCCCGAGGGATAAGTGATAGGAAACTTCATCTATTAATTCCAAACTTTCAAAAAACAGTAGAAACGTACAAATAATCCAGAAGCATAAAGCGAGTCATTAAAATGTATCAAAGCGCATAATGGAATGGGTATAATACCTGCACAAATGAAAATAAAATAAAGAAACCACGAACCACGGACTCACTTTCCTCTTCCACCATTATTAGGACAATCACAAGCCTTATGTTCCATCGAACCACATGAAAAACGCACTCCAGTAACCTTATGACAAGGCTTCCCTGAGTGAAACTTCCTACATGTATCACATGGAGGAGAAGATGTTTCATCACGGTACTTCTTCTGATAAGATGATCCAGTAACACGATTAGACTGTCGACTCCGATCTCGCCCGGACCTCTGATAGTAATCACTCTGCCTATCCGAACCACACCGATCATAACTCCTCTGCTCGTACGCACCCTGTCTATCTGAACCACGTTGATCATAACTCTTAGGTTCATACCCTTTCCGAGAACTCACTTCAGTTGGTCGTATCCTGTCCCCGTCCATGTTCCTTTTGTTATCCCTAGACTTCTCTCGCAGAATTTCAATGTTGCGGGCGACATTAGCAACATGGGCCACATCGGTGAACTCCGAGTTCACAATACCATCTAAAATCCACTCCTTCAACGCCCACTTGAAATGTCTCTCCTGCTCCTCAGGAGTACCTGCCTTAGTCCCAAAAAACCCAGCTATCCTTAGGAATCTCTTCATGAATTCACCACTCGTTTCAGTCTCCTTCTGATGGATAGTGTGATATTCATGCTCATATTTCTGCTGTTCGGATCTAGGAAAGTACTGCTAAAAGAAAGTATCACAGAATTCCTTCCATGTCATAGCAGCCACAAAATCTTCTCCTCCCTTAGCCTGCTTGTGAGCCTTCCACCAACTGAGGGCATCACCTTCCAGCTTATAGCTAGCCAGCCTAGCCTTAAACTCATCTGCACATCCCAACACCTCAAAAATTTTCTCCATATGGGCAATCCAGTCTTCAACTTCAACTGGAGTAGTGGCAGAGCTAAACGATTGAGGTTTCTGCTTCACAAACCTCTCCAACAAAACATGCATGATGGGCAGAGCATCGCCACCAGTACCACCAGGAGTCCCTGTCTGACGAATCTCGTCAGCGATCCTGGCAGCGAGATCCGATAACAAGGCTTGAACGGCCGCAGCAACAGCCGCATTAAAAGCAGCAGCATCACCTCCAGGTGGGATAGTAGCACGTGTGCTCACCATCTAAAAAAAATCAATAAACGAAACAAAGACAAATCAGAGGTTAAGATCAAGGTGTGAAAGGAAACGGTTAAAGCAGAAGGAAGGCTAATGTCTACCCAATCCTCACAGGTCATAACCTAAACTCTACAGGACGTAACCTAGAGCTCTGATACCCTAATTGTAACACCCCAACCCGACAAGGGTCAAAATGTCACATTATGGTGTCAATCAGAACATAATAAACGCAAGCGGAAGACTTAAATAAATACAAGTCATGAAACAAAATGACTTCCAAAGAAATATAAATCAAATCCAACTCTAGAATGAAATAAAATAACCAAGACATAAGTCATAAACTAATTCAAAAAAAATAGGGAAACTAAGGTTGGGTTGGTCCTCTAAAAGCTCCTACTCTCATCACTCAAATCCCAGCATCCCGCTTGAATACCTGCCGAAGAGGAAAGAAAATGCGGCTGAGCTTAAAAAGCCCAGTGAACAGATATAAAATAATAAAATGAATATGAATAAGTACACAAGACGAAGTCAAAAGAATATGTTGAACAAGATGTCATGGGTCATGAGAATCAATGAATAAAAAATCAAGTGAAAGATAATGAAGTCAGCGAATCATAAGAAAATATCCACGAGCTCACAAAGCATGCCACCTGCTTATCCAAATAATCATATCATATCATAACAAATGGAGACATGACCTCCCAAAAGTGACATGGGGTGTATGGCACATACAACCATTCACTACAAAGCCATAAGATAATCAAATCACAAATCAAACCTATGATGCATCCATACGCTCCCTGCAAAGAAAAGTTATACATACACCACCATACACCTGTACTCTGACAAATATATTGGCGTACCAAAATGGCAAATAAGTGCACGAGCTCAATAATCATATACATATCAAAAGGGAACGCCGTGGACCAATCACACCGCCACAGATAGTGTCATGCCATTGGTGCCTCAATTACATGGCCATGGTACCTCCATGACTAGTTAGCTCGGGTAACAGAATAAACAAAGCTATTACATCATAATGAATTAATTATAGTATCTCCAAACAGTATAACAACAGGAATGAATGCCATATCAAATGACATAGAACTAAATATCATATCATAAGAAATCATATCAAACAAAAATCACCAACGAATATCATAACGAATGAAATAAAGTTAAGGATCGAAGAGTCATGCGAAACCCTTACTAAGAAAGGGTAGAATATCCCTACCTTAGCAAATGAAATGAAAGCAAACGGAAAATTGAACATAAGGAAACAACGTCATGCCTCCTTCAACGAATCTACACGGATTATAATCATATAATAATTATGAGTTCATATCAATGTCGTAACGGATTTTAAATACTTATTATTTATCACATTCCCAAATTAGGGTTAAGTACCAAAATAGAAACTTAGGGTTTACCAATTAGGTTTATTAGTTAACTGAATTACAAATTAGGGTTAATGTATAATTAAGTTTAATGGAATATGAAGTTAGGGTTTAATGGCCGAATGAATTCCAGACTAGGGAAAATGGGACCAAAGAGAAACTCGGATGAACACACACAAACCCTAAGTGAAACAAACCCTAATTCGAAGGACACACACATAATCTAACACCCTCGGTAATATTTCAAACCCACTCTTTTGACACTAAAACTCCAAGCGAGACACATCTAAGAAAGAACCAACATATACCAAACCTTTTTAAGACTAAAACACATAAACACCTAAACCCATTTTAAGACTGAGACCTTTTTCTCGAAAGTATTACTAAGACTTCCATTTTATACAAACCTTAACGAGACCCTATAGCATAACGACACAAGTTTTAAACCATAAACTTTATACCATTAAAAAGTATGTCGACCCACATATTTGCTAACCACCAACTACACTATCACACACACACTACAAAAATATAACGAGACCACAAGACCACACATAAACTCATGAACTTTATAACCCTTTTAATGCTGATTCAAGTGTATGTTATAGATTAGTTTAGAACAGATTTTTAAATAAAATAAGTCACTTACACACACACGTGTTAAACAATGAAACATGTTTTGACATAAAAATCCATACATATATACTCTTGTACATATCAGCAACCATGCACCAAACTGATCCACGCTAATCTATATGTCACGACATGCAGGTCCCCAGTTTTAAATCACAGTCGACTAAAAAAAAACCCACGCACGACAACAGCAGATTCCTATCTTATATAGCTTTTAAGTTAATAAACCATTATTCAGTTTTAAACCCACAACTCATGCATACCTTTTTGCCATGGATCACCAAAGGGGCTGCTATACTACGACTCTTTGCCACGGAATGGAGAAAAACTGGATTGAGGAATTAGTGTGTGATTTGTTTCGGTATTATGAAGAATTAAAAAAAAGGGTAATGGTAACACCTTAGCAGTTGAACTTTTTCTATATTTATTTGAACTTGAGAAACGTGAGATATCTTGTGAAATGTGAACCTTAGTCCCTTATTACGTCAGCACAACCGAGAAAACGCGAAACGAATCGAATTTGTCAAATAAATTGATTTTGGGAAGTTATGCATATTTATACTCGTTTTTATTAGAAAATTTATTTCGGAAACAATGGCGCAAGTTTCATAATTTTTCGAGTCCGTTTGGTACCTCGAATGGGCCCCACAGTGCTTAAAGCAAAAGTTTAACCAACTTGATAGTTTATACCCCCGCCAAATATTTAACCCGCGCCCCTTAACTTTCATTTGCACAGGTTTAGCCCATGTAGGGGTATAAAAGGCCAAAAAATTTATTTTATTCTTTATAAACACACACACCCCCACAGAACTCTCTTCCCCTTCTCTCACCCTATTCCAGCCAATCTCCGGCATCCACCGTCACCTTCGGCATCCACCGTCACCAAAAAAAATTTCGGCGAAACCCTTAACCTACCCTAATCGATAGATCAGGAGATCCTCGTCTTTTCTGGAGAGTTTGGGCTCAATCCGAGCCGTCTAGCACCACAACCGCCACCACCGCCGTGATGATCAACCACCACCTCCTTGCCGAGGCTTCCCCTTCTCCTCCTCTCTTCGAATAGGTAACTCACGCGCCTTCTTCTTTCCTCTTTTAATTTTTAATCCAAACCCTAATTCAGAATTTTTTATTAAACCGAATAATAAATAATGAAACGTGTTAAAAACCTTTCGAATCTAACTTAAATCGTGTGGATCTAATTTATTACGCCGCGAAACACTCAACTCAGTCTGAGTTGGGTGACTCACCGAGTCAACTCGCTTTGACTCGGGGTAAGTCGTTTATATTTTTATTTATTTCATTCGACTCTAATTTATTAATTATTTGTTGTAGCTTGGATTTGGAGTTGTGTTCCGATTTGGTCCTGGTGGTTGAAGCCGAGAGCCCCAAGCTCGTATGACGCTTTGACCATGACTCAGTGAGTCACGACAGTACTGGGTTCAGGATTAGGCAGTTTAGTTTTAGTTTTAATTTTTTTTTTAATTCGATTGGGTTGTACTAATTTGATTTGGGTTTATTTTTATTCGGAATTTGTTGTATTTGTTTTTTGGATTTGATTTGGTTGTATCGATTGAACCAGGAGCCTGTGGCTCAAGTTAGGTTCGAACCGTGACTCAAAAGCATCACGGCGAGACCTCATGGTGGTTCTGTGTTGAATTTAGAGTTGTGATGTGGATTTGGATTTTGCTGTGTTGTTTTAGATCCGAGAGCCCTTGGCTCAAGTTGGCTCATGATGCGGTGCGATGTGTCGTTGCGGTTTAGCAGTATTAATGCCTACTCAAGTTTTAAATTTATATTTAGCCGACTTATCAATAACACACACACTTAACGAGCAGTGTACCCGGTCAGTATGAATATAATGGTAAGTAGAGTGTCGATCACTAAGAGTGGAACGTATTATCTAGTTATTCTAATCAGTATTTTAATATATTAAGTTAGCTATACAACCTATTCTAACGCAAGGGGGTTCAGCCTGAGAGACTGGCACGATTTGGTTGCAATTAAATAATAAACTAAACCAATAGGCACGAATCAGCGAATAGCACACACGTACACAGATAAATACTCGAGACAATAAGAAGATCTGTCCTGATAGATAAGTAGTTTGTCACTTGTTTTATTGCTAGTTTTATATGAAGTGTATAGTTCGATGCAACGCACCGAGATTAAGTCCTTTCTCGTTGGTTCTAATCTTATCGGCGAGTAAACCCTTAATGATTACTTATGACTATCCTATTTATCTTTCTTCCTACTTTTCTACAGACGATAGAATGCATAGGCGATCTAATAAATAGGCGAGGGCAGAGGCATGGCGACCCGATCAACGCTCAGCTAGACACAGAGGTTATCAATGCACTAATAAAAGTCACCAAAGACATCAACATATAAACTTTAATTAATGAGAAAGCAGTTTTAAGGGAGTGCAATCTTTCCGTTGTCACATTACACAAGCCACCAATCTTGATGAATTAAAGTTTACTAACACAATAAAACAAAACTACTTAATGAATTAAACACATGCAGCACCTTCTTACAGCTCTTGTATCTTTGTTTGGGTGTGTCTTGTGCTGCCTATTCGTCTGAATTCGTCCTAGGTTTCTGTACTTCGGTCTTCTGTCGAACTTCGGAACTTTTTAACTCGTCTGGTCTTTGGGGTATTTATAGTTTCTGTCTGAGGGTAAGATGCGGCGCATCTAGTAAGTAGATGCGGCGCATTGACTTAACTTCGCGTGGGGTCCAAGATTAATATATTCAGGAATATTCGTACACCGCCAGAAGATGCGGCGTAACTCCATAAGTAGATGCGGCGCATGTCCTCTTGTATCTTGGATCGTATCTGGTGAAATCTGGATAGTGATGCGCCGTATGTAATAAGTGAGATGCGGCGCATCTGGAGCAGATTTGTCTTGATCTTGTGCATTTCAGTAGACTCTTAACTTCTTGCATGTTTTGCTCCATAATAAGTCCAAAATCGCCAAGTTTCACCAAATGCTTGTTTTTACCTGAGAATTACAAAAGTAAACGATTAAGTATCAATCCTCATACATAATATAATAAAACAAGTCAAATAATTAGGATAAATGATAGTAATAAAATGTACTTATTTGAGTTCATCAAATATCCCCCCACTTGAACTTTACTTGTCCCCAAGTAAACCTTAGAATTAATCTTATGAAAATGTATCCTAAAAGATATTAGGATTTATTTTTATATTTAAGCATGTATTCATTTTTGCCATAATCACACAACCAAACACTTAACGAATTAGAAGTAAAATAAAATAATTTGATAAAAGCAAATCTAATCGTTTAACTGTCTAGTCGTGACGAATATTCTATCATAAGCTTGGCAAGTATACACATCTCCCCCACTAAAGCCAAGGAATAACAAGTCTAAAGCGGTAAAAAGGTTTTTTAGGTTTAAAGGGTTAATTATTCTCCTTAATCTCTATCGATCTCAAATTCCAGAAAAGGCGACAAAATCACAAATACATGATCGAATCCACGAACACGATACTTGCAATTGCTCAAATCCTTAACTCGAATAGGCTAAAGATAGGACCAAGTAATCTTTACCAATCATATTTTATCAAAAAGGGCGACAAAATCATAAATACATAGTCGAATCCACGACTACGATACTTAAGATTGCTCAAATCCCTAATCTCAATAAATCAAAGGTTTGGATCAAGAATAATATAGGGTATGGATAATATTTGGGATACAAATTGGTGTAAAATAAAAAATAAACAAAACATATAAATTAAAATCCTAAGTGTGGTTAATCACTATCCCAACCATCCCATGAATAAGACTCATATCATAGAATAACTCACGCTTTAACACTTGAAACACACGCTTTAGGTAGACACGAATTATACTCAACAAGATCTTAATCAAAGAATAAACCTTAGTTGGTGTTCCCATAACTGCCAACTCCCATTCAATCCATAGATATAATATACAACAATTAGTGGTGATATCGACCACTTACATAACTTTACATAAGTTGGTTAAAACAAACATCCAACTTTCTTCTTTTTTTCTTTTTCTTTTCTTATTTTTTCAATTTTTTTTTTTTTTTTTTTTTTAACATAAACATAGATGTGTAAAATTTCACCACATCACCAAAACGATAATTCTGGATAATTTTTCCATACTTTTCATGACTTCAGAAATAACGGTAATAGTGAAAGTAGTAAACACACGAAAAATAAACTCAAAGATATACAATATTTACTTTCACTCCAATTGCATTGTGCAATTTCCCGACCTAACCATAGATAATGAATTACGCACGCGAACACAGGTAATGTAAGGAAACACACTTTGCCTAAAGCAATTAACCAACCACGGATTTTAATCTACAGGGTAGGCTAAGGTGTAAGGGTGTAACGAAACATTTTAACAAAGGTGTAAGAAACGAAAGGAATGACTCTGAGTGTTTTTCTAGGGGTATCTTACTCTAAAAATGAGAGTAACAAAAGGGTTTATACGGGGGTTAACTAACCAGTGTAGTTAGCTAATAACACATAACATATAAGGCTATTTGGGTGTAATCCTAGAAATTTTTACCAATTTAGACAAGTCATTCCAATTATATAAATAATACTTATTATGGTGGTCTCGAATAGTATACAAGCAAAGTTCTAAAGTTTACAAGTCACCGGCACACTCATAGATTTGTGAATTTTGAAAAATCACAATTTTTGAAAATAACGTCATGTGTGCAGCTATGCAACTTAGACTTTAAACAAAAACATGCTAAAAAATTTTAAATTTTGATATATTAAGCACATTTTAAGCATATTTTGAAAAGTTTAGGACAAGTAAGTGTTAAGTGTTCTAATTCTCCAATCCCCCCACTTCAGTTAAACAACGTCCTCGTTGTTTGTATCAAAGGTTAAAAACTGGAAAATAAAAGATTTAGAACAGAAAAACTCCCCTGAGATTTGCTCGGTATGATCCTCCATTTGTATAAGAGCAAAAATCATCTTTCTTGTGGATTAGAACGTTTAAGCTTCATAATAGATGTATCCATAGGAAATGCAGGAATCTATAATACCACCAAGGCTTTAAAACACACCTAAGTTAAGAAAGGTTCAAACTTGCATAATACATTAGTAGTTAGTTAAAATAAAACATAAAAATTAAAAATGAAAATCATCAGGTCAGTCGATGCGCCGTATCTTATGGAAGAAGATACGCCGTATCGAGCCTGGAATAAATACGGATCAGAATAGAAGATGCGTCGCATCCTTAACCAGGGATGCGCCGCATTAAAATAAACTGATAAAAAGTTTTAAAGTCGAAAATAAAAATTGCAGAAAAATAAAGATATGACCTGTGCAGGAGATGCGTCGCATCTCAGGATTGAGATGCGCCGTATCCTCTGTGGCCTGACTGACTCGACACAGAATAGAAAATTAAAAGATAAATCCGGGTTGTCTCCCGGTAAGCACTTGTCTTTATTCCAGAGTCTTCAAATTAGACTCACGTTCAGCTCATCATTTAGTCCTTGTCACGGTCCATCCTTTTTCCTTCATCCGAAAGATGTTCCCGTATAGCTTGGCGACGTTTTCTTCCGTTCGGCTTAATCTTCTATAACTCTTGGTCTTTGTCGCAACATATTCCTCCTCTGGTCCCAAAGAGTATTTGATGATTTTAAATTTTTCAGAAATAATCATGGGTGGCTCATTATAAGGGATCCCAAGTAGTTGATACTTTCTTTTGGTGAATTCTTCCTCGTCTTCATCAACAAACTTAAAATAAGGATCCTTAATCAAATAGTCATCTAGTTCATCAATTAATGACTTATTGTTATCATCATCTTGAATTGCCTCCCACTCTCTTTCCAATTCCCATTGTAGCCGTCAACTAAGCTTCGTGTAATCATCAAATTGTTCATGCACCCATTCCCAGAAAGTAGTATTTGATGTCCCTTTAAGTCCTTTCAAGTATTCAATCCTACCCTTTTCTTGCAAAGCCTCCGCTTTTTGTGGGCAGTCTTCAACATTATCGTACCACTCATAATCTTCAAAGGTTACATCATTTCCAACCCGTTTCATCCCAATTATACTTCCCCCATTACAGGTTCCGTCACTCTTATAATCACAGGTCGGCCAAACACTACTTCCATCCTTGAAAACGAAAGGTGTACAGGTGTGATTAATGTGCTCAAATTCCCATGGTTTATCCCAAACCCACGGTATTTGGTCATTCCATTCGTAGTACCAGGTGTTTTTGAAATCATCATAAGTCTTGAATCCTGGTAGATCTCCAGTTAGCACATCATCGTCGACTCGAAGATGGTAGTTAAATTCCTTGAATTGCTTGCACAAGGGTGTCTCATAATCGAACACGTCAATGTCTATTCTGAATAATTCTTCAATGCCCTCATTGATTGTTGAATAATGAAATGACGACCCGTAGTCGCTCTCTACTTCTTCGTCTTCACCTCTCATCCAATATACCCATAACGCATCCTTAGTAGCTCGATCCATGCTCTTATGGTTATTGAACTTACTAGCCAACCAATCTGAAAAATCAACATCGTTAGGATCGTGGTTAACGTCAAAGCAAGTCTTTCCAATCATTTTCCTCTTTATCTCCATGAACTCGTTAAATTGCTCCCTAAAACTCCGTGTCAACCATGAAGTCATAATCCGCTTGACTTCATTTGCAGGGGCAAATTTTGGACTACCATATTTAAGTTCAAGCCAATCATTGAGGGAGAGGTCCATCAATCTTACCAACCTGCCATGAAATAGTAACTCCGCCACAGCATAAATTCTTTCATCGTCCAGATAGTTCTCATTTAATCCCCAGTACTGTTCGGAATAAAGCATGTAAGAGATTTGGGTATTGCCTCCACCACAGCTTTTGTTGCTTGAGTCCATGTATGCAAGATAGAATTTCCCATCATCTTCTTCGATAGTAGTCTAAGCCAATCCTTTGGATTCAATGATAGGCCATAAGAGCGACAATTCATCTCCAGTGTACCTCACAAATACATCATAAGAGAATACCCCTTTGTCAATGTTGCATAAACGCATGAATTCCTTAAAAGCAGCTTCAAGAGGGGTCTCCCAAGAGAATAAATCCGTATCAATCTCGAGTACATTGAAGTTGACATTATCATAAACTTCCATGGATGAGTTCGAAAGCAAGAATTCCATAGCAAGATATCCGTTCTTCGACATATCTTCCATAGCAAAATCTGTCATCACAAGTAAAATCATCAGTAGGATTTGTTCGCTATAAAAGAAATTAATGAATATAGAAACGGATATAAGAATAAAAATAACTGATATCTGCAGACGATGTGCCGTATCCAAAAAGTTGGATACGCCGTAACTTATAATCGTTAAAATTAAATCAAACTTTTATTCAGAAAATAGATACGCCGCTTAGAAATTAGAATGCGCCGTATCAATTTTAATAATCAAAAATCGATATTTATTTAAAATTAAATGCGTCATATTAACAAAAGTTAATGCGCCGTATTTTCGTTACGTTTCAAAATATAAGATTTTTGATTCAGAAGATACGCCGTATCGACAGATATCGATGCGTCGTATCTGTTTAATAATTCGAAAACTGTTTTTAATTAAAATAATAGATACGCCGTATCTGCTAAAGCAGATGCGTCGTATGGCGTTAACGTTTAGAAAAAAAATTTATCAAAAACAGATACGCCGTATCTTGGGGAAAAGATGCGTCGTATCGAATTAATTAAACGCGTTGTATTTTATAAAAATTAAACGCAATACGCCGTATCTGAGAGATCAGATGCGCCGTATCGTTCGATTTAGCTCAGTACAACGATAGCAGAATACAAAAAAAATACGAAAAATAAAAAACAAATAAAAACACAAACGAAAATAAACACAAATATAATAAAACAAATAACACACAAAAACAGAAAATATGCAAAATAATACAATGAATGCAAATTAATCTAATACACAACAGAATTAGCGGTTAGATAAAAAAAAATAAAAAACCTAATTAAAATACTAATCAAATTAACAGATAATAACAATTCACTCCCCGGCAGCGGCGCCAAAAACTTGATGCGGTGCGATGTGTCGTTGCGGTTTAGCATTATTAATGCCTACTCAAGTTTTAAATTTATATTTAGCCGACTTATCAATAACACACACACTTAACGAGCAGTGTACCCGGTCAGTATGAATATAATGGTAAGTAAGTGTCGATCACTAAGAGTGGAACGTATTATCTAGTTATTCTAATCAGTATTTTAATATATTAAGTTAGCTATACAACCTATTCTAACGCAAGGGGGTTCAGCCTGAGAGACTGGCACGATTTGGTTGCAATTAAATAATAAACTAAACCAATAGGCACGAATCAGCGAATAGCACACACGTACACAGATAAATACTCGAGACAATAAGAAGATCTGTCCTGATAGATAAGTAGTTTGTCACTTGTTTTATTGCTAGTTTTATATGAAGTGTATAGTTCGATGCAACGCACCGAGATTAAGTCCTTTCTCGTTGGTTCTAATCTTATCGGCGAGTAAACCCTTAATGATTACTTATGACTATCCTATTTATCTTTCTTCCTACTTTTCTACAGACGATAGAATGCATAGGCGATCTAATAAATAGGCGAGGGCAGAGGCATGGCGACCCGATCAATGCTCAGCTAGACACAGAGGTTATCAATGCACTAATAAAAGTCACCAAAGACATCAACATATAAACTTTAATTAATGAGAAAGCAGTTTTAAGGGAGTGCAATCTTTCCGTTGTCACATTACACAAGCCACCAATCTTGATGAATTAAAGTTTACTAACACAATAAAACAAAACTACTTAATGAATTAAACACATGCAGCACCTTCTTACAGCTCTTGTATCTTTGTTTGGGTGTGTCTTGTGCTGCCTATTCGTCTGAATTCGTCCTAGGTTTTTGTACTTCGGTCTTCTGTCGAACTTCGGAACTTTTTAACTCGTCTGGTCTTTGGGGTATTTATAGTTTCTGTCTGAGGGTAAGATGCGGCGCATCTAGTAAGTAGATGCGGCGCATTGACTTAACTTCGCGTGGGGTCCAAGATTAATATATTCAGGAATATTCGTACACCGCCAGAAGATGCGGCGTAACTCCATAAGTAGATGCGGCGCATGTCCTCTTGTATCTTGGATCGTATCTGGTGAAATCTGGATAGTGATGCGCCGTATGTAATAAGTGAGATGCGGCGCATCTGGAGCAGATTTGTCTTGATCTTGTGCATTTCAGTAGACTCTTAACTTCTTGCATGTTTTGCTCCATAATAAGTCCAAAATCGCCAAGTTTCACCAAATGCTTGTTTTTACCTGAGAATTACAAAAGTAAACGATTAAGTATCAATCCTCATACATAATATAATAAAACAAGTCAAATAATTAGGATAAATGATAGTAATAAAATGTACTTATTTGAGTTCATCAGCTCACCAGTGACTTAAATGAGTCACGGCCTAGCATTGATAATCTTGATATGATGAGGAATTGGATTTGTGATTGTGTTGATTATTCAAGAGCCTAATGGCTCGGAATGGCTCGAGTCGTTATTCAAAAGAGTCACGGCATAGCCTCGATGGCCTTGTCGTGATAGTGTTGGGATTCTTGATTTGATGAGACAAAGTGAATATAAGAATGAAACAAAGGGACTAAATCTGACATTATGGAAATCTACAAAAGATGGAAGATACTGAAGATATTCTTAATTGTTTAAAAGATTTAGTTTGTAATTATAGTAACTATCCTTTGTAACCCTAATCCTCTATTATATAAAGAGGGTTAGAGGCGTTCATTAGTGTGTGTGTGTGTGTGTCAATATGTAGTCGACTAAAAGGTATAAGTTGTGTCTAGGTATCGAGTTCCTACAACAGATGCCTAGGTTTTGTATTGCTAGTGTTAGGAGATGATGGCGAAGAACCTTAGTGATAATAATAATATTCTTTATGATTAACCGCTGTGCTTATTATTATCATTGTGTTTATTGTTTATCCTAGATCAGGTCTAAACAACCTAGAGTCCAAAACGGTCCAAGAACTTATAGATGGTGGCGTACATAAGTTCTAACAGGTGGTATCAGAGTGGGGGGCTCTCGATCTAGGGATGTTATAAGGTTTATTGTCAAGGTTATGGTCAAAGAAAACTGCTTTGAAGAAGGTATAATGGTTTTTATTGGATTATTTTTTTTGGGTATCGATTTGGTTTTAAAAGGTTCACTTGGCGACAAAAGAGAATAACACTAAATCTAAATATGTTCTACTTGTCTATATTGCAATTCTATTCGGATATTGCAATTAATCTTCTTGTCAAAGGTTTGGATGTGGTGTGCTATAATTAGTCAAGGTTTCATCGTACAACCGATTCTTAATTAATTGGTCACTGGTGGTTTGCCGTAATATACATGTGCTCTCAATTCAACATTTAATGAACATGGGTCAGTGAAGCTAAAGCTAGAAGTGATACAAGGTGAATTTTCTCAATACTGGTTATTCTCTCATCATGGGTCAGTCTTTGGTAATTAATATTTGTGATCGGTGCCATATATATTAATGTTCTTTGTCGCATACAAAACTAATTGGCTGATTTTATGCTTAACCTCGTACTGTTTTAATGGTGAGAATCAATCATTGATTACTTTGATCAGCCGACAATCAGTTGGTGATAGTTTGTGGATTTGTGATTGGTTTAATGGTGGGTCAGTGGTACAATTAAAGGGAAGTGAATTAATAACCTCGTATTATTATTATTGTGAGTCAATGGATGGAAAAGTGATAATTAATGCAGTTATTGTGAGTCAATGGATGGAAAAGTGATAATTAATGCAGTTAGTGGGACGGTAATTCGTTATTGGTTTCTACTGCTACGCTTATTTAATACTGCTGCTCGAAGATTGTTTCTACTGCTGCTCGTATTACGTTTCTGCTGCTCGATAAATTAATTATGCTGCTATGTGAATTTTACTACTGCTCGAATTAAACTTCCTACTGCTAGTGAAGATTACATAGGTTGGTGTTGGCAGCATTATAAGTTACTATGGGATTTAATGTTTGACACACACAAGGGGAAGACACACACACACGAAGGATTTGATTTTTCCAATTAAAGAACTATTCTTTATTGATTACTACTGCTTGATATCGTATATTATTGTTTTCATCTTTCAAACCTAATGCGGAATTAGGATGCTCATTCATGGATGGTACAACATGGTGTTCGTTATTATTGTTGGTTAGTTATTCGACAAGTTCTTTCAAATGGTTAACATATGGGCTTCAGGGGAAGCTTAAGTGTTAAAATGATTAACCATTTATATGCTACATTGAGGTGAAGGTTTTTATGATTGCTCGTTGGTATTTTTACTGAAGATTTGGGATTTTTATGTCTTGGATTCATTTATAAAAGAAAGCGTTTTGGTGTTCATTAATGGAGGGCGATTCAAGACATTGGAAGACTAGATTCGAAGTATGGTACTGGCTCGTGGTTATGAAGATCAAAGTTGCATACTTTAGTCCCCTATTGATCATGACAAAAAGGGGAAGAAGATTTGATGATTTGCAACTTGTAGATTCTTGATGGTATAGCATGTTACAAAGGAAATCAAGACTTAAGGGGAAGATTTGTTTCATTCAGGGAGATGTTTACATCTCAACTTCTCTACTTCATCTAGGGAAGTTCGTACACGACTTTGTTTGTTTTGTCATCATCAAATAAGGGAAGATTGTTGGGATTCTTGATTTGATGAGACAAAGTGAATATAAGAATGAAACAAAGGGACTAAATCAGACATTATGGAAATCTACAAAAGATGGAAGATACTGAAGATATTCTTAATTGTTTAAAAGATTTAGTTTGTAATTATAGTAATTATCCTTTGTAACCCTAATCCTCTATTATATAAAGAGGGTTAGAGGCGTTCATTAGTGTGTGTGTGTCAATATGTAGTCGACTAAAAGGTGTAAGTTGTGTCTAGGCATCGAGTTCCTACGACGGATGCCTAGGTTTTGTATTGCTAGTGTTAGGAGATGATGGCGAAGAACCTTAGTGATAATAATAATATTCTTTATGATTAACCGATGTGCTTATTATTATCATTGTGTTTATTGTTTATCCTAGATCAGGTCTAAACAACCTAGAGTCCAAAATGGTCCAAGAACTTATAGATGGTGGCGTACATAAGTTCTAACAGATAGATTTGGAATTATTGGATTTTTGGGTTGTGTTGTTGATCATCCGAGAGCCTATTGGCTCGGATTGGCTCGAGCCGTGACTCAAATGAGTCACGGCATAGCCATGATATACATGTTGTGTTGAGATAATTGGTTTTTGATTTGGAATTGGTTTTATGAATTGGCTAAGAGCCTTTGGCTCGAATAAACTCGAGCCGTGACTCAATGAGTCACGGCCAAGGTCTAATGATTAAATAGTTCAACTATGATTAACCCGTGACCCAAAAGGGCCACAAATAATTGGATTGAGTTCTAAATTGGTTAAGTGCTAATAACTTGGGCCTGAAAGCCCAATGAAAGCCCAATAAGTATGAGTTGAGTATTGGGCCGAAGCCCAATGCACTTGGGTCATTATATCTTTTATGTAATTATTTTGCTATTTATTTAATTGTTTATTATTGAACATGGTGTTTCGGTTTATTAATTTGGAAAATATAAATAAAATAGTCGCTAAACCTTATAAATAATATATATATAAGCAAATAATAGTGTTCAATTGTATATATTAATTTGTAAAATGAGGAAATAAAATTTGTATTCAAAAGTCGTAATGACTTGGAAATGTTTTGTAAACGGGTGCATCATGCTCAAATTTCGATAAAACCTTTTATGATTTAATCAATTATGATTACTTAAATAACCTAAAAACCTTTTCAATACTTCTATAATTTCTTCCGAAACTTCGATATTTTATCAACTATTTGGGGAAAAGGGTAAAACACCGAAACAATCTATTGATATTTTCTGTTTATCTTTCTTTCTTATTCTTTTCTTAATTTTAATTTCTTTTTTCTCTCTCCGTTATTCTTTCTTCATATCCGTTCGTGTTTGCCGACTTTTATTATTTTAACATCTCGTATCCACACGAGTCTTAAACTTTATTTAACTCAAATGCCATTGAAATAAAACATTTTCATTTTCAAATACGAGTATTGTTTTAGAAATCACTATAAGGTTATTGCTGAGACATATTATTCATAAATTAGGTTGTGCTGAGGTTCACTTGCCGTGCTATTCCATTTGATCATATTGTGATATCTCATTTCTCTGCTACTAAGGTGTGATTCGTAGACCCAATTTTATATTTTTAAATTGTTTATAAAACCATGGGGGAGATACATGCTACTTACTATTTTTCTGAGCTCAATTGTTTATTGGTATGCTATTCTTGACTGACGCGATAAACGCTAAGTACCTTCCTTGCCAAAAGCAAGTCCCTCGATCATGAACCATTAATCACCTGCGGGTGAGCGTGATTATAGTATATAGGCCTATAGGATTTGACCATCCCTTCCCTGTTGACCAAGTAGGCAACACGGGTGTGCTATATTTGAGTTACCTAGGTATTTGACAAGATACCTAGCTTTGGGGGCAACTATTATGATTATAAAATTTCGCGGTTACTGTCGACTTACGCCAAGGTTACTGGTGCTGGTTAACGCTTTGTGTGTCATGAGCTTAGCAAATAATGAGAACTGAATGATTATGTGACACTTACCCGATATTTGTATTTGTTATTTATATCTTCCAGACTTAAAATCTTGTGCTCAACTATTATTTACTAAACCTATGGATTACACTCAACCTTCGTGTTGACTTTTTAGCTTGTTTATCTCAGGTAATTGATGCAGGATGTGAGCACCAGGAGCGGCTGAAGGTTGAGGATGGCTATCATTGGGCTATGCTTTTTTCCCTTACTATCTTTATCATTCGAATTATCTTTTAAAACTGTGTCTTTTATTCCGCTGCAAACTATCTTTATTTTTCGCTGCAAACTATCTTTAATTCCACTGCAACTTGTGATATGAGTCTTTTAGACTCTAAACATTAAATTTTTATTCAAATGATATGTTTTATTTAAAACGTCTCATTATGAGATCGTTTTCTGTGATTTTGACTGTCTTACCCCTCACGTAGCACCCCAAGCTCAGTCCCGCTGCTATATTTTGAGTTGGGGGTGTTACAGAATGGTATCAGAGCCACCGTTTATAGAGAACGAGATCATACTCGACTATAAACATTTTTCGTATGAGTCAAAATGTTTTTCGAAATCGATAGCCATCAGCCCTCCGTGCTACTTCGCTCGTAAGTACTTTACTTAAACTTTTATGTATGCATGCTTTGCACTATCATATGTTTGGATTTTTCCACTACTATTTCATTTCATATAAAACTATTTTATAAAAATTCTTTGGCTAGAGTATTATCAATTTTTATACTTGTCCTGATACTCCATGTAGAGTATTATGGCTACATCAGTCCCTACCGGTCAGTTACCAGATGCACCCGTTGATCACCCCCTTGCACCACCGAGTCCAGAGATGGACCCACACCCTATTGATGTACTTCACCAGGATGATGAGGAGATGGATGATGACGACGACGATGATGATGATGACGAGGAGCCGATGGAGGAGGAGCAGGAGGCTGTCCCCATGCCGCCCTCACTAGCAGTGTCAGACATCACCTACGAGTCCGATACTTCAGATTCCCTAGGTCATGCTTTAGCTACAGAGGTGACACCTACATTTGAGATGGGCGAGTCTTTAGCTGCACAGCGAGTTACCCCTGTAGAGCTTCGAGCCGAGCTGAGTCGCTTGAGGCAGGATATCTCCTGGTGCTAGGGTCGTTACATGTCTATGTCCATGCGATTGTGTACTCGACAGTCTGAGGTCTTAGAGTTGAAGAAGGAGATTAAGGGTGACAGGAGAGCGACAAACGATTTATATATGGAGTTATACGAGCAGGCAGCGAGATTGAGATCTTCAGAGACAGCTGATTCAGAGATTAGGGAGCGTTTAGTGTCGTTAGAGCAGAGGATGACTGAGGTTGAGAAGATTGTAGAGAGGTTGGATCTTGGAGCTGTGTTCACTGATATCAATGGTCGTCACTACCAGCAAAGTATTCAGGAGATGTGGGATGAGATCCATGACATGTAGTGGCAGGCCTATTATGACAGGATGGCACATTTTCGCTTTGATGATAGTATTGATGTTTTCGCTGCATACGGAGTGGACCATCAGCAGAGATTAGTGATCATCTTTATTATAGTAGTTTGGTATTGTAGTAGTAGTTTACCTTGTACGTACTAAACTGACTAGTTTCAGTTAGTAGATTTTGATAAGAAACTTGTAGTTGTTTTGCATATCTTGTAAGACTTATGACGAGTATCGAATCTATGATGTATTTGGTGATGTACTATTTATGATGTTGAATGGACACTATATTATGATGTATCATTGCGTTGTTTACTTTTTGTTGTGATTCTGTTATGTTAATCAAATACTTATACTGTTGTACATTTGTAATGATTGATAGAATTATGCCACCTAAGAAGATAACGCCAGCCGCAATCCAGAAACTGATTGAGGAAGGCATAGTTGCGGCGCTTATAGGGCAAGCAGGTGCTAACAGCCAGAATGTTGGACAGGCAGGAGTGAAACCCGTCTATGAGAACCATTTCTGCACTTACAAAGAGTTCATGAACTGTAAACCTACTACCTTCAAAGGAACTGAAGGAGCTGTCGGTCTAACCTAGTGGTTTGAGAAGATGGAATCAGTGTTTTTAAGAAGTAACTGCTCTGAAGAATGCAAAGTGAAGTATGCAACGGGAACCTTAATGGAGCATGCATTATCCTGGTGGAACGCATATACCAAGGATGTTGGGATGGAGAGAGCTTATAATGTTCCATAGGAAGAATTTAAAAAGGAAATGGTAAAGAAGTATTGTTCTCACAGTGATATGAGAAAGTTGGACACCGAATTCTACTACTTGGCTGTGAAAGGCGTTGATCTTGCCACTTATGTTCGACGATTTCAAGAGTTGAAGGTCTTTTGTGCTAACATGGTGCCAGATAATTAGAAGTTGCTGGAAAAGTTTATTGGTGGTCTACCAGCCAGTATTGAAAGGCATGTGACATCATACAACTCTCAGACTTTGGATGATGCAATTCGTATATCTAAACGACTGATGAATCAGGTGGTTAAGAATGGTACTGTTCAGAAAGGTAACAACTATGATCACAAAAGGAAGTGGGAGGACTATAGGAGGAACAACAACTACAATAACTACAAGAACCGCAACAACAATAATCACCCTTACCATAACCATCACCACAACAACAACAATAACCAGTACCATAACAACAACCATCACTACCAGCAGAATAGACGACAAGATGCTGTCAGGGCATACGTGGCTGCACTAGTACAAGTTGGAGGATATGTTAGGAATCACCCGTTCTGTGACAAGTGTAACCAACATCACCCTTAGACCATGCACTGTGAGGTGTCAGAAATGCAAAATGGTTGGGCATGTTGCTAAGAATTATAAGGGAAAATCTGTGGCTACTGGAAGTAATGCACAGCCAATTGTAACCTGTTTTGGATGTGGGGAGCGTGGACATTACAAGAGTAATTGCCCAAAGAACACTGGACGAAGAACTGAAGGCGCTCGTGGCAGAGCATATGTCATGGGCAATGGAGAGCAGCAGCATGACCCGGACGTAGTCATCGGTACGTTCCTACTCAACAACCTTCGTGTTAAACGAGGATGTGCACCCGCGCTTTGCCGCAGAGCGTTTGTATACGATCGTATTGCATGCAGTATCTTCATAGCATAAGCTGTTAAGGGAACTTAATGTCACAAAACAGGAATGAAATGGGTCACTTCATAATAATGATGAGATATACAGAATAAAAAAAAAAAAAAAAAAAAAAAAAAAAAAAAAAAAAAAAAAAAAACACCTTCATTTCAATTCGTTTGTAAGTCAAATCAAAACACTACTTTCCTAGCAACACTACACATCAAACTAACACCACTAACACCATAGCTACTACTCATCATACAACTCCAAAAAACACAATTATCAAGCCAAAAATCATTACAAATATACATAATCCAGAACAATGGACATTGCAGCAACTATTTTTTATGTTGACTACACCTTTAGAGTGGTTGCATTTAATACTTCCCGCACATTTTCCATGTGATTTGCTTCTGTTGCTTCTCTTGGCCTCTATTAACTGATGCAGAAGTTGTTTTCCATGAGTATATGAAGGATGAACTTTGGTCGTTCCTTTGTGCAGTCATTTTTTAAATGCAGCTGAAACAAACGTGTTGTGCCTTCTAAATGTGGCAATTCTTTTGAAAGTTTGTATGGTTTTTGTGTTCCACTTTCTGCATTACTTCATTGCAGTCTTTCACCATTGAGTTCGCTTTTGGGCTGAAACATGTTAACGATACACTGCCGGTGTCATTGTGAATGAATGCCTTAAAACAGTAGCTGCGGAAAAACAGTGTGTTAGGAGGACATACGTGTAACAAATTTTTAAAATTTATACTAATATATACATATCTAGTGTTTTGCACATATTTGAGTTACTATTTCGATACGACAGTTTTTGGTAATAAAAGCTCTATGCATTATTTAAGATCAAGTAATAAGTGATCAAATGCGCTGCGGGTCAACCCAATCCAGCCCATTTCAACCCACCCATCTAGCCACTTTTATAATGGATCATATTAAGTTAATGTGATATAGGAAGATGGAAAAGTAAATCAGCTAAGTGAAAGACATTCTTACTGTAGAAAGAGTATGCCCATTGGAGATCAACTCTCTCAATCCGTTTTCCATCTGACCCTCTGATGGAGTTTCAACTTCACAAATCGGGTTTCATTCGATCAAAAATGGGATTTCACCTTTCAGCTGCTGATCCAAGAATACTGATTTGGGTCCCCCAAGGGTACCTCGGCAAAAGTAACCAATAGCATAGATATAGTAGTCATACCATTTTAAATGTTACTGAAACTAAAAGCTTTTATGAGGCAAAATGCATCAACTAATACCAAAAACATCTCTTGTAAATAAATAAAAAAATGTATCTTTATAGTGGTTAAACCAGTCACACGGATTAAATGGGTCCAGCCGCTAACCTGTTTAACATCTTTAACCTACAGCAAATAAAGAAACATAAAATGGCTGAAACCAATAGTACCAGGTCCGCTTTAATTGTGGAGAGATCATAGAAGAAGACTCCAAGAAGCGCCCATTCACCAACTTCTAGACCCCACTGTTCTTTGACCAAAACCTCCGGAATGCAAATTCCAATGTTTAGAGAAGCAATGATTTAAAAAATAGAAAAAGGGCCACTCTTTAGTTATCATTCAAAATTATTTTTTCCGTCTTAGAGAGACTACTGTTGGGTGATTCAGTTATGCTAATCTTAATATTCCTAGTTAAATATGAAATAATCATTTTTATGCAACAAAGGGGTGTTTGGCATTATCGCTTAATGTGGAAGGTTTTGTTTAACTCAAACAGGCATATAGCCCATAACAGTCACCCATTTGACCCATGTGACCTGTTTTGATACCTGGTGAAAAACTGTATTTTCATACAATTAATGGTTACCCATTTGACCCATGTGACCCATACATCTAAAAACCCTCCCATATAGTCTAAAGAAAAGAAACACAGTGACCCAAACGAACACCAAAAATTTTATACGTAACGATGGCAATAAACAAATAACTTTTAATGCTGATAACTATAGTTGGCTGTTATAAAAAGCTGGAAAGAGGGAGTATTTATCTGATAGCAGTAATTAAGGAATGAATAAAAAGGTTGTAGCATCATTTCAAAAACTGTACAAACAATAAAAAAAAGGACTACAGCAAGAATATGATAATCAGTTTAGCAAATCAAAACAGACTTAGTGGGATGTTACTTCTGTTTTATCGTTTCAGACATAGTGATGATCAGTTTACCAAGTTTCCACATTTCACTCCAAACAACTTATTTTTAGGGGGTGTTTGGGTCAGGTCATTCAAAACATTTTTAATATGCTTATGAGGTTAATAAGCTCTATGCACGTTTCAGTTTTATATCACATGTTATAAAGTAAAAAGTAGAATGTGAAGCAGGTACCTTCAAAACAACCACAGGCTGAAAGATGGTAACAAACTGTAGTGGTTCCTTCCCTCGATATACACAACCTTGCAGAAGAATTTTTTTTCAGTATATATTTGTTTATCATCAGTGCAACAATTGAATTAACTGTGATGAATAAGAAAATATCACAGATACACTACCTGAATTGGTCTTCCTTTCAGTGACTTGAGAAATGTTGTGGCCAACTGTGCAGGCATGTTTTAATCACCCTGATGTTGCAAGACACCATCATGTTAGCAAATATAGATCAGTCCATCTTGTGAAATAAAATATTGACACTTCCAAACCATAATCACCCGGCACTTGTTGCATCAAACTATTAACCTCCCCATATAAATTGAGTAAACTTTCACTTGCCACCATCATAAATAGTTTCTTCAAAGTTACATGACAATTGATTTTAGGTAATTAGTTTGCCAAACTACTTAAAAAGCTAATCTTGTCTTGAAATAATGTAACTATTTGGAGCAAAACTATTGTATTTTAAGCCAGTGTCCAGTCTATTGAGATATTGTACTTTAAGCAAACTTTTTTTAACCGTTTATCCTCTAAGAGATTAAACATAGCCAAATTGACCCTTCCATTAGCAATGGTCTTTCGTAACAAATTAAGTTGTTTTGAGGGTTTACCTCAAGTGATATAAACCTTTGGTCTCTGCGTGTTATGTGAATATAGATATTTTCTAATGCGTCATCAGGTGCAGATGCCTCTGAATCTGGCTGCTGACTTCGGCTGTGAAAGATCCTGAAATGGAACACCATTAAATTGACACAATATAACATATCAAATGAGAGGTTGGTACATATAACAGCGCAAACTGATAAAGAAAACAACCATAAGTAACAAACAAATATAAAAAGCTAGCAAAAAATCTTTGAATTAAATCGACAATACGCTGCTTACCGATGTCATATCACAGACCCTGCATTCAGACACATTGAGTCATCATCTTGCCTCCCTCCTTTTGTCGCTACGTTTCCAATGGTGTACCTATCAACGTAAACCCCAGGCAATGGTGGAAATGTTTATCTTCTCCAAAATGTAAACTGGCAAAAAAAATATGAATGTGCCACTGACCATTTGATGCAGTAAAGTTTAGCCTAGTAACGTTAATACCTTGATCAAATAGATGTATATATCCTTATTAATACTTATAGGAGATGTAAATATAAATTAACAATTAATAACATAAACGCAGCGGAACAACATCACCATACAAGGATCCATATAGCCATATGATCAATCTAAATGAAAGACAAATTAAACAAATATGTTTTATACCTTTGTAGCGTGATCGGGGTAACACCACCAATATCATTACACGAATGGAATGAGAAACCCAAGTGATCAAAGGAGATTACCTCTATGAATATCCACACTACACGTCATCGATCACCACCCGATGCTAGTCATGACCTCGTAACAATCATCCTTGATGCATCTACATTAGAATGAGCAAAGAAGGGATCAAGCAAACACAAACCCTAATTAGGGTGTGTTTATTTCGTGGCTTTTGTCGTATGGAGGAGGGAGGAGAGATTATCTCCTTCTAATGTGGTAAGTTATGTCAAATCGTTAATATGATTAATTGGTAATTGATCTTATCAATTCCATGTTACACTTAGCACCTAGGAAAAGCCTCATAAGCCCTTCCATACCCTTCCTTTAGGCCGGCCATATGATGGGTCCACAATGGGCTTGCCCATTGTTGGTCCAATCCAAAAACACTAAGTCTAACTTAGTATTTAACGGCCCGTTATATATCCCGAGTTACGTAGTCATTTATATATTGTAAATACGATAATTACAATCTATAAAATGATGTCTCTGTGTATAAGTGTGTGACCCCATAGGCTCACATATCTCTAGCCATATAATTATTAATTATAACATGAGCATACTCCAACAGCTCCCACTTGCGACGTCATAATAATCAAGTAATTATACAAGCATTGGTTAGCGTCTAGCAACACGCCAATGCCCCTAGAAATATGTGAGGTTAGTTTCTTAAACGTCTCATTTTAGATGGTTTATATGTCATCTATCCTTTTGTTACAGATACCGTGTTGAACATTAGACATGGATCAAAAGTCATTCTAATAGTTCAACTATTATGTTTCTCGATATAGATATTGAACAAGATTACCAAGTGGATTTAAGATTCATCTTAATCCCAGTTGGGTACGGCCATACAAACATCGGTTCAATTCATCGAGGGGCCCAATAGTATCTAACTCTATAACATGTGGAGGAACAAATCCTGTTTTGACTACACGTGTCATTCACATGCTTCATATCACTCCTGATAATGGCTTTTATAACTACCTTATTCAGGACAGCGTTTAACCATATCAAGGAATGAAATTCCACACATGCAAGACCTGCTTGCATCTCAAGTCTAAGGATAAGAGACAAAACCTCTTGCGAGATTTCACTATTGACGACGATCCATGTAGTGAAAACTCGTAGGTTGGGTCAATCCAATGTTCATCACAATGAACAACATGTGAGTGTGGCAAATAAATCACCAACACGCTCACATTTGTCTTAATTTGATGATACTCCCGTATCGTCAACCGACAATGGATAATTTTAGAATAAATAAATTATTCATGGATTAAACATGCAAATATAGAACACAGTGGTATAAATGAAGACGATCATACCAGGTATATCAATTCATTATATAATACGACTGCTTACAGTTCCATTATCCAAATACTAAAAACAGATATGCATAAGACTACTCATAGGTCGGGATCCGATGTTCCCACCATGATCGAATCATGTTGTACAAGACAACAAGTAGTCATCTGAGTAAACTTTGAGAATACTTGTTTCAAAACTCATGAAAGGTTTGAATGATGATTGTCCTTTGTATGTGCACATTCAAGTACAAGACGAGTATCGCAACAATACATTCCATAGGGTGTTTGAAGCCAGCAAACACCTACTTTAGATAGTCATCTGAATAGTTTCTAAAACTATAAAGTATTCTTATTCTTTTAATGTATAACGCATTAATGCTCTCAGTTGAGCATATCTAGTCAGCAATGACATCATTCATGATGACATCCTACCACGACTAGGGTTGAGTATTATCTCAGTTAAATAAGCATCAGCGTAAACAAAATAGAGCTCCTCAAATATCCGTAAACGTTTGAACATATCTTTGGCCCTTTGAAGGTCCATTATAATGTTCGTTTAACAATTATCTAACGACTTTCACTTAGATATTAGTTGTTATCATTTCATCTTGCATTCATGCAAATGATAAATTTATAGTCCAATACTTAATATGACTTACATGATGAATCCTTAAGTCAAACTTAAGATTTCCAATCATGTGTTCAATCTCATTAAGTGAGATTGATCATTGAGACTCCCCTCAATAACGTGTCATATTTTGTTTAGACTTAATAACCGCTTATGTTTATTCTAATAAACATATACATAACAAGGTTGTATGTCTTATTTTATAAATCCCTCAAGAGAAATTTCATTCCAAGCTAAGGATTAAAGTCTAGCTTAGATGGAATATTGTTTCTAATATGTTAATAACATATGAGATTTAAGAAAATAAATACCGTGCTCCAACTTGCTCTTAGTGTACTTAGGAGTAATCTTATTAATCAAAATCAAATTAATGATTTTATAATTAACTCAAGATCTTTGCTCCTAGATGCATGATCTAATCCACACATGGATTATTTTATCTTGTATACATAATAAAGATTACATGGATTCATAAACCCTTTTGATTACTCATCGTCCTCGCAAAGGTAATCAACAAGAAAAGTGTTTTGATATCCTATTGTCATATTTCATTTACATGAAAACAAGTATGACAATTAATTATCTTTATTCATTTAATGTTTGTAGGTAGGAAGATTTAATCATAATCAATTTCTTGAGTACGAGTAAACTCCTTTTACTACGCGTGCATTAAATGTGTGTACAAGTTTATCCTTTTGAGTCTTCTCATCAAGAAACTCATTCTTAACCTCACAGTCTAACTGATTGGTAAGAGACCAATCAAACTCCATGAGTGATTGTCTTTCTAGGACTGCATCTTAACATTCATAGTTTTGAGCTACTCATCAGATACAATATCTGATAATGCATCTCAGTAGTTAGCAGGCTCACTATGATCCTCTAACTTTTGTCCCTTAGCATTGATATAAAATCTATATCATTCAGGTGCAAAAGGAATCCTTGCGGATTTATGAATGAGAGATATCAATCTATGGTTTAACATATGCATGTTCAACCTTAGTATGACATTAGCAAGTGTACTCAGAAGGTTGCTCTTGAATAACTTCAAGATCTAAAGGTGCTCCCACTTGCTTTTGTATGTAGAGACTAATCTCTAGATACTCAGTATCTTGAGTAACAATGAATTGTTTTCAAGTGGGACATCTAAAATACATCGTTAGTTCTTGACTCTAGTTTGTTAATTACTTACTCTTAGGTAGTTAACAAATTCAGAACTTCAATCAAGACATAATGAGATTCATCCCATGCCATAATATAATGGTGTTTTAAATTCCTTCTGGGTTGGAATCATATTGAGTGTACACATGGCACATCCAATTTTCTAACCTTGATAGCTTTTGAGGTAAAACAGTTTAAGTCATCAAGGATCAAACAATATCAATAATGTTTGATTTTCCATGATGGACATACCATAAAGTTGTGGTGTTCCATGAGGACTGATGTTGTGCGACTATCACACAACTCATTAGATGAACTTATACTTTTGGCTTACATATCTGCCAACCAGGTCAAACCAGATGACATCAATAGTAATTTTAGCCTATTGCATACTTTACTTCATGTGTATGTTTTGACTAGAAAACACAAACATTTAATATTATACGTCGTAAGTGTGCATGTCTTAACAAGAAGACATAACAAATCAACGTCTTACTTTACGTTATTTGTCTTTCAACAATTAACTGAATTGATGTTTGTGTCTTTACAAGAGACCTAAACATATTCAACTAAAGTAATTACGAGCGCCGACACTTGGCCTCAATAGTAATTTCAAGTTAATTTCATACTTCATGATTATGACTTTACAAGAAGACATAATCATATTTACTAAACAATTCAGTGAATATGTTGAAGTAGTTTTTCATGTTATCTTGATATTTGTTCTAATTAGGGCAACCTACATTTTATGTGTAGAAGTCCTAGTAGAATTTTGGTTTCTTACCTTTCAGTCAAGAAAAGCTATTAGTCATATTGTTATATGTTGTACCTTGCACACAATTAAGATTTCTCCCACTTGTGCATGGCATAACATCATGAGAGCAATATGACAATGTCTAAGATAACATATGATTTTTAGTCAAAATCAAAATATAGATATGTAGAACTTTATCGTTTTAATAATGAATCATGCATAACAATTTTATAGATAACATTTCAGGAAGCAACATCAGGAACGTGACAAGTTATCTAATAAAATTTATGCAATGGTTCTTATACAAACTATGATGCTTAACATGTGGAAAGTAATGTATTATTTCAAGACAATCTGGAAATAAGATGGGCAAGTTGTAAGGTATTAAAGCTTACAACTCCCACTGGATTAGACAACATTACATGTGTTTCATCACCAGTAATATAATCACGTAGCTCCCACTGGATTAGACAACATTTTAATGTGTTACGTCACCAGTGGAGAGTGAGTGGCGATTGGATACTTTCCATCTTTCTTTGAATATCTACACATTATTGCTAATGTGAGTCACTTTGACTAGTAAACATGTACTTAGGTGTAACACCCCAAAAATTATTGCAGCAGAAGATAGATCACTGGGGTATTACTTTCTAGCACAAAGTACAAGTCATGGAAAACGACCTTTTAAAAGAGACGTTTAAAAGTGTTTCACATTTGATTCATTTAAACCTCAGAGTTTGCAAAAAGGTCCCAACAGTTTTCATAAAACACAATGTTTTCAAAAGATTTCAAATGTTTTAAACATAAAATAAATCTTTAAAATATAGTCTCTTCAAATGTGAAAATATGCCGAGTCTTCAAAAGATATCCGTGCGACTCCATCCAAGACCTTCATGCCTTAAAACCTGAGATAAAACATGCTAAAACGTCAACACAAAGGTTGAGTGAATCCATAGAGTTTTAGTAATAAGCAGTTGATCATAATATAATTCAGTTTATAAAAACGACTAAGCAACAAATGCAGAGTCTGATTCAGATATTATTGCACTAAGCTCGTGACCCCAAACATTAACTTGGTCAGATATTCTAGCGGAATATAATTTTGCCCTTCAACAAGAGGTAATAGCCTAATTACCTAGCAACCTCAAATACAGTGCATATGGTTGCCCATGCAGGGCAGCGGTCCAAAATGGGGAAATTCATTCCCAATAGATCTATTCACGGCATTCGCGTTCACTCGCAAGTGATTAACGGTTCACGATAAAGAAGGGACTTTCAGGCTTTGGGAAACTTAGGCAATAACAATGTCAGGATAGCATACAGTTTTCAAAGCATTGTGATCATAGTTATTTATAGCATGTATCTCCCCCATGGAGTTTGTAAAACAATTAAGGTAAAATTGGGGCTATGAACTCACCAACAATGTAGTAGCAACGAAAACCGGAGAAGTGTGCACGTCGAGATAACCGCAAGATCACAAGTGACCTAAATAAAATATAACACGACTTAGGCTCGGGGATTAAAGTATAATACTTATTATTTATGACTTAACTCAGTACTTGAACTCAAAATATCACATGGTCATTTATTTAAAAGTCTTATAGCAAGACATGGGTCGAAAGACGTTTAATAAAGTTTATATGGTTTAAAAATGCAATGCTGATGGAAATTTTATAAAATTGCCGCACCAATTGGGTCGCCATTTCTAAACCGTGAAGGCTAAAATTATGAACTTTATATGCTTAGAAAGGTATGACTCTGTAAAATATGAAAATCAAGGCCTCAAATTACTGAGAACTTCAGAACATGGGTAAAATTACAAATTTACCCCTGTGTCTCTAGATAGTTATACTCAGCATCCAAATGGGTTTAGGAAAAAGAGTGTATATTCTTATCTACATGTCTAATGGACACATGGATTGTGGGAAAAGTTTTCTACAGGTCTTGGATACAACTTTCATGTTTACACTAACCTAATGTTCTTTACAAAATTTTAGAGTAAATACCCTATCAAATCTGACATGCATTCCTGGACCAGTTTTAGTGTGGATTTTCTCCAAAAATCATCGGGATGACTTAAGAGGTAAGGTTTTCGGGGAAATAATCCTAAGACCTGAGGCTAACTCCAAATATTTTTATTTATTCATAAAACTTTATGAGGACAAAATGGTGATGTATTTTTGTTGGATGAAATCTGTGACTGATTTGGGCCAATGACAATGATCTACTTTAAGCCTAATAAATGGGTTTTTGAACCAATGCATGCCTATATTCCATCATCAATACCATTTAGTTGGTTAAAGTCTCAAAAATTCCAGGAGTATCAAGATTATTTTGAAGATCATATTCAGTTTTTATAAGCAAATCTTAAAGAAAATCAATAAAAATTAATCAAAACCCCTTTAAATCCAAACAACTTTTGCATCTACTAACCAAATCAAACCTAACCACTTATCTAAATCTTATATTCTTATGAAATCTTGAATCAATCTTCCAAAATAACACATGCAAGAGTTTATTAGCTTAGATCTAGAAAAACATCTAACAATCATAGAGATGAGATTAAAAAAAAGATCCAAGGGACTTACCAAGATTGAGAAACCAACAAGAACACTTAATCTTTTATTGGAGATGAACAAGATCAAGTAAAAATTAAAGATCAAGGGTGTTGGGAGCTGATGTTGGTCGTTCATAGGGAGAGGAGGAGAAAAAGTTGGGTGGTTAGCTAGATTTGCATGTATGGAGAAAAGGAATGGGATTTCTTGATATCTAAAAAGAAGTTAATGAGTGTGTAAGTAGATAAAGGGGAGGGGGCCGGTTTTTAGGGAGTTCCAAGGTGTATTTCTTTTATTATTGAGTAACAATACATTATATACATGATTTGCACAAGTATCCTAAGTCACGGAGTGAGTTTGAAGGCCAACGGGGCTAAACCGGTAACGTTTTATGCATAGTTTGTGAAAATAAATGTCATGAAGATACTATTTTCATAAGAATGTCAAATTTAACTTAAAATGACCTAATTTGATGTTTCATAAATTTCCCGAGCCTTCCGGAGTGTTATAACGTAAAATGTGCAAACTTCGCGTAGAAATGGAAAATTAAATTATTCCATATGAAAACAAGTATGTGGGGATACATAAATCATATTAATGGGTAGTCTAAGCATAGCCTGACTCAAATTACAAATTTCAGTGTACGTGTCACGACGTACGCGGGCAACTTTCCCGGCAAAAGCCAATTTACTTAAAATAGCATAATAAGCAAATAAAATTAGTAAAATAATGACTTGGAAATTTCTCGGTTGTTACATTACCCATCCGTTAAAAAGGAATCATGTCCTCATGATTCAGTTTATCTTATCGGCTGACGGTGTGTCGGAAAAGAAATGAGGGTATTCTCGTCGCAATCTGCTCTTTTCGCTCCCATGTGTACTCGGGTCCATGTCGAGTATCCTAACGAATCTTGACAATGGGAATTCACTCTGCTTGAGTCGTTTGACTTCCTGGTTCATGATCACAACTGGTTCCTTATCAAAGTAAAGCTTGTCGTCAAGGTGAATCTCCTCTAGTGGAGTGACGAGGGTTTCATCCGATAGGCACTTCTTCGAGTTCGAATCGTAAAATGTGTTGTGCACGCTAGTGGGCTCTTTTGGGTGGTTCGAGTCGATAAGCTACCGGTCCAGCTTTTGCCAAATTCTTGAAGGGTTCAACGTACATCGAGTTCAGTTTTCATCATTTTCCGAAACTTAGCACGTGCTTTCGTGGCGAACTTTCACGTAACTCTCCTGACGATCTTGTACTGCTTGTAGCCCGTTGTCCGGGAGTGTTGTTCCTACGCCCTGATGCGTACTAACGATTAATGCGAATGGGATTTCTATGGGAGCGTACTATCAGTCGAAAGAAGTAGATGTCAATGCCTTGGGGTATAAGATAGTTACAACGAGTAAATAATAATACAAATGAAAGATCATGATGAATCACAAAAACAATAATAGAATTCTGTCGAGTGTAATGTTGTAGGTGCAAAGACTCCTTAAAAGAGATAGATTAGATATCTGTATGAACAAAGAAGCAAACTATTATCAATCGATGCAAATGTAAGGATCAATGAATCAGAACAATAATGAATGGATTAAGATGTCCATATCATTCATACTAGTATGAGCATAGAGTGCTCGAAAGAAAATTTGATGTTTATACGAACGGAGAAGCAAATGAAAAGGTGTGTAAAAGAGAGATCAATGACTCAAATTAATGCAAACTGAAGAACCATAAATCATAATAATAGTCAAGCGAAGAGATATAGAATATTAACACAAATAATCAATTAATCGAGACAACCAACGAATCAAACCAATAATAAAAGAGGTCAATACTGAAAGATAGAATTCCAAATGAGGTTCAATAATAAACGAGACAGACAATATTCATTACGAATGTCAAATGAGAATGAATGAGGAAAATCCATAACTGAGAAGGATAATAAACACATGATTGTTGAAAGTGCGGTATGTGAAATAGACAAGAATTAAGAAAGCAATAAGCGTAACGATACCTTAGATGAGAACAAATGAGATAGACAATAAATGTGAAGGCAAATAGTAAAGGAGAAAGACGATAAATGTCATGGAAGAGAACAAATGGTAAATGATGAAATCCATAAATATCACGAATGTTATATAAGAATAACTGGGAAAATCAATAATTTAGAAAGACAATGTGCATCTCGAATGCTAAATGAGGAGAAGAAATGAGAACGATCAATAAATAAGAAATACAAAAAGCAGCACGAATGCTAGCTGAGGGTAACAATTAATGAGAAATGCAATAAGTGACAAAGACAATAAGCATTGTGATTGCAATTGAGAATGAATGGGTATCAACAATAAATGAAAGAAGCATTACGTTGAAAACATGCATTTTAAATAGGAACAACATAAAATGAGAGAGGCATTGAGTATCAAGAAAGTTGTTTGGGGTTAAATGAGAACAAATAATAAATGGTAAAGTCAATAAATATCACGAATGTTGATTAAGTGAGATCCGCACTTGGATCCTTGAGCTTTACTCTACTCCAACGACTGTAGGTTGGCCATTACAGCTCGTTTATGCTGACGTGTAATATCTGTCATGATGTGGCATGTGTGTCACCAATGATGAGATGCTGTGTTGGATGGGCTCTCTTGTGATAGGCTTTCATCGAGCGAGAGGAGTAGGTGCAGTAATGGTTTTCCTTCTCTTCTTCCAAGGGGTTCTTCTTCGAGTTAGTAATCTTCTGGTTTGAGTTCACACTCTATAGCCTTGTCCTCGAATGACTTTGTCTCACTATTTGACGTTAGTATACAAGTTGGTGAAGTAGGTGTCAGAATGGTGGCCGAAAAGTTGTCAAATTTTGTCCTCGGAATCGAAAGATAGTATTAAGTTAGGGTAAACATTGTTGTCAAACTTCGGCGTTACCTTCTTAGCGGCGTAATTCTTAAAAACACAAGGAGTGAAAAAGAATGAGACATTAAAAGTCGTGTTCCGAAAATAGGGTGTTTGATATTGGTTAATTTTTGGTCAAAGTAATCACAAGTCAAACTTCTCACGAAGAAAAGTCAACTTGAAACCATTAACGCAAAAACAACCAATTGTAATAACCGGATAAGCGTATACCCGGGTCGTTCTCCCTGCGAGGCGTGAAATTGAGGATATCGTTTGGGGTTCGTTATTAAAGTGCTTGAAAAGACGAGAGTTTGTGATTTCTAAAACTAATTAAAGTAAATAACAAAGCAAATACGCAAAAATCTAATTAACTAAAAACACGTAACGAAAATCTAAAAAAACGCGAACTAAAATATAAATACCGAGCATAAACGTGAAAATCTACGAAAAACTAATCCTACGGGTGCCAAATTAATTTTCCTACGTCCTAAATGACAAAATAAAATTTTGGAAAAAAGAATTGCATTTTTCTGAAATTTAAATAATTAAATACGAATTAAAAACTAATTTTAAGAAAATAAATGATTAAAAATATTTAAACTATTAAGAAAAACCTGAAAATTTTATCACAAATACTTTGTAACAAACTGGAGCTGAGAAAAATAAGAAACATGAAAAGTGCTTTTGGGATTAAGCAGAAAATAAGCCAACAGTTTAGGATAAGCTAAATAAAAAAAAGGAAAATAAAAATAAAAGGGCTTTAAATAAAATTTTGTAAAGTTAAACAAAAAAGAGTTAAGAGTGCAGCGGTTGGTTGCTTGGTTGTGTGTTCACTGACCTGGGTTCGAACCCAAGGGAGGACACTTTTTGCTATTTAATTTTTTTTTTTTTTTTTTTTTTTTTCTAACTTTCTTTTTAAAAATCCAATTACCAACTTACTGATGACCCTTTTTTTTTTCTCTTTCAAAATGAAAACAGATAAGCTATAGCTTATCTGAAAACAAATAAGCTAAAAACAAGTTTAGAACTCAAAACAGAATTTAAAATCCAAATCCAACTTAAACTAAGCAGAGCAGAAACAATAAAGTACACATCAAAAGCAGATGAAATAACCTATACTAATTCGACTCTACATCAAACACTACATCAAGATAAACTAGCAGCAACTCATAAACTACATCAAGCTAAACTAGCAGCAACTCATGAACTACATCAAGCTAAACCTAAATACTATATTACACAAGAATAAGCAGCAATAACAAAAGAATGCCGAGAAAGAAAAAAGTAACATAAGCAATAACACAAGAAATTATTCAAGTAATAAGCAAATAAATAGAAAAAAACAATAAGCATATACGAAAGCAGATAAGCAAAAAAAATGAAACTGATATTAAAATTAAAATTAAAGTAAATTACAATTGAATAAAATTACAATACCTTAAAAAAACTGCTAAAATAAACCTTCAATACTACTGAAACAATTAAAGGGGTCAAGACTTTTCTAAAGACATGAAAAGTGGACAAAGGAAAAAAGAAAATCTGCTACTCGACTATATTTATACTAAAAAAATAAAAAACCCTAGCAGCTAAGTGTGTTTCTTTCGTGTGTGTGTTCCCCTCTTGCTACTTGTGCTTCTCTTGTGGCCCTTGGATTAAACTTGGTCCTCACATCTTTTGATTTGAACCGTTGATCTTTCTTTGTAGCCTCGGATCGCTGAGGTGGAGTGGGGGGGACCAAAGACAATACCCATGTGAATGTTTGTCTGGTTGTGGTGAGGTGGAGAAGGGAGATTAGCGGTGGATTAGGGTGGGTGTGGGCGGTATTTTAGGGAAGAAGATGAAGTGGTGTTTGGTTTTAGGGATTTTGACTAAATGATTTGGGGATTTGACCAAATTTTAGTTACTGCGTATTATATTAACTTTAGGAGGGTGGGTCGGTTTTTTTTGGTTGGTGGGCTTTTTTTTTTGGGGTTAAATGGGTTGTGGGTTTTAAGGGTAAGATGATTGGGTCGATTGTTTAGTTTTGTTTAAGTGGGTTGGGGGTTTTCGTGGGTCGATTGGGCTTTGGGTATAATTTAGTTTTGGGTTTAGTTGTTTGTGGTTTTTAGATTCGGTTGTGTGGGTTGTTTTGGCTAAAAGGGATTTTAGTAAAAGGACTACAAGTGTAAATCATGCAATCTTCAAGGACCAAATCTGCCAACGTAGCAAAGTTCTTCTAGGGGCCAATTATGCCAAGTAAGAATAATCCAACGGCCATTCTTCAAAAATATTATCTTTGACGAATTTTTCCCCGGCTTCGGCTCTATAAATATCTTTTCCACGTCTCGTGCTCATTTTCTCGGATTTTGCCTGATTTTGTCCCTTTTTCAAGATATCCGTACCTGCATAGAAACAAACACAAAAACACAATATCTTTGGCATTTATGGTTAGTTTTTGGTCTATTTGGGTCCGGTTTTGGTCAAATAAAAGTATGTGTTTAAGCACATACCAAAATTCCCCCAGACTAAGATATTGACGTGTCCTCACGCAATGTTATATAAACACGTTTTTGAAACCAAAAATTTCCAATCTCTTTTTACTAACTTTGAGAAGTAGCAAAATTTTCAAAAGAGATTAAGAAATCTTAAGTTCTAAAAACTCCCCGATTTTCCTTTTATTCTATTTTTGTATTTTTTTTATCATAATCATGTGACGGCTTTGTCGACAATCATTATCTAACGATAACTTTTAGGGTCTTCGAGTAGGAAACACGACTCGTAAAGAAGTGACCATACGGATAAAATTCGTCGTTCCTGATTTTTCACGAGTCCCCAAACTAAGCGTAAAAACGAAATCATTGTCTATTTATAAGTTAGATGCCAACACTACCCATGAAAGTTACTTGTGTAATTACCTCATGCTCCCATTTTTCCTAATTTCCTCTATTTATTTTATTTTTGTGAGAAATGAATTTCTTCATATTCTCGTTTTGATAAGTTTTAGTGCCGATAAAGATGCTAAGTTAAGACGCTAAGTAGTTTTCAATCTTCTCTCGAGAACCGTTGTTTTGAAAATGAGGTCCACATCAAGGCTTTTATTTATATTTTTGACTTTTTCTATTTTTCTTTCATCATTCATTTTTTTTTTTTTTTTTTTTTTTTTACTAACTTTTTTTTTTTTTTTTTCTTGCGTACCCTAAACGACGGACCTTCACGGTTTAATTCCAAGACCTTACACCTTTCGGAATAAAGGATCCAAGGGCCGTTACAACGGAGTGTTCCAAGACTCTAGACATTCCTGAAATGAGGATCCAAGGTGGTTAGACCAAGACCTCACACATTCCTGAACAAGAGGTCCAAGGGCCGGTGCAAGAGGGTAGCCAAGACCTAAACGCCTGCCGGAAATAAGGATCCAAGGCCCGATCTCGAATTCGTAGCTTAGAGCACTTAACTTATTATTATTAAACTTATTTATTAAGGAACCTTGATGTGTACCCAATTTTCAAAACAAGAATTCTTTTAAGAAGACTAAGAACTAATCATCGGCAAAACCTAACATCTTTAATTATTCTTACAGTTATATATTGTGAAACAATTTTGTGGGAGCAAAAGGCCACAAGTAGCTTCGATGAGCTCTAAAGAGAACCAACTACTCCACGCTTAGCATCTAACTTCTAAATAAACTCTATCATTTCTCGTTCTTCGTAAATTTAAAATCTTAAATAATAAGATCCGTGAATGCTTAGCCTTATAATCAAGCCATGCATATATAAAGTCGATACGGGAACTTGCAAACTCTTGAAAAGAATTCGCATTTTATAGCTCCTTGTGTAAAAGACTAGCACGAGCTTATAGATCATAAATGGTTAAGGGGACAAGCTAGGGCTCAACACGCCCGATCAAGTCAGAATTTTATTCCTACTCTCACCAGCGGAAAGTCAACAAAAATGTCAAAATTTATTATATTTTTGCAAAAAAAATTTTAAATTTTTCTCATTTTTTTTTTTTTTTTTTGGATTTTTTTTTCAAATTTTGAGGAAAAACGGGGTTGCGAGAGAAAACGGCAAAAATGCAAGGCAAAAATCAAATCGAAAGATTACCCCCCCAGACTAAAACGAGACATTGTCCTCAATGTCTTAAAGGTAAGGGTTCTCCTACATAAATCTAAGGCCGTTTATTAATTATGCCAAAGATAAACGTAAAACGATAAGATTAAGGATATCGGATGAGCAACGAATGATGAAACTCGAGTGGAGAGAAGCAACCACGAGCACGAGAGTCTTCATCAATCGGGCAAACCTAGACATACACAAACAACCACGAAACACAAGAATGGAAGAGGTAGCCCTCCTCACGTTTATTAAGAAAATAGAAAGAAGATAGATGGATAAGCATGGGGTGCCTCCCACGAAGCGCTTGTTTTTTATCGAGTCGTATAGCTTAGACTCGCCCCGAATTCATTTGTCCTTGGGGGAGCAGGTGGAAAAGATAATCTCAATCGGACTTTCGTTCAAGATGTTTGGATAAACATTGAAGCATACGAAAGTTCCACTCCGATGAGATACCCGCGGCTTAAAAGAAGGAGAGATGCCGGGGTCAAAGATGGTGTCTTCACTCCCGAAGGAGTGAAGGATGGGAGAAGTCATAGCATATGTGATGAAGAGCATAAAGATTTTGATGATTATCATGCAAAGCTCTTCATCATCAAAAGAAGTTTTGTCATAAGTCTTGGGCGGGAGGGTTGGGATGAAAACTTCATGAGAAGGTATACCTCCCCCCAGACTAATATCTTCCTCAAGATCAAAATAGAAATGATCGTATTCCGGAGGAGATATAAAGAGAGAAAGTTCATCGGAGAACTCCTCGTGATAAAGATCATTCATATCAAAATGAAATGAATCATATTCGGGAGGAGAGATATAAGCATGAGAAGTGGTACTGCCACTACTCGTCTCCTCCGAATGATCAATATCAAAGAAGAAGGCTTCAAAAGCCGGGATAGAGAAATCAGAATGAGAAGTGGGATTGCCACTACTCTCAGCATCAAATATGAAACTCTCATATTCGGGAAAAGCATCCTTGAGCTCGAGCTCCAAAGGATCTAAAGGCTTTTCCTCAAAAATAACTTCTTTAACTTCTTCCGGGGGAAAGGAAAGTGGTTCATCAACTTTCATTTTTAATAACGAGACATCTTCCCCCGGACCAAGATAAGAATCATCAATTTTCGGAGAAATTGAATCTTCTTTAAGACAAGCATCGATCTCTTCCAAGATAGGATCACTTCCCTCAACCGGCGTGAGGGAAGGGGAAGAGTCGGAAATGATAGGTGGAGTGGGATTGCCACTCGGAGGTTCATCTGATATTTGAAGATCTGCAGGGGCACACTCCTCGTCATAAACGTCGCCGATCTTATGCTTAAAATATAGAGCTCTTATAACTTGCCTCCGCTCTTCTTCTAATAATTCACCCATAGTTCTTGTATCTTCCTGCTTTTCAACAGGTGCGACAGCAACTGGTGAACTACTGCAAAGCTTCTGCTGGACGGGAGTGGCTGCAGCTGACGAACTCTCACAAACTCCCCACGTAGAATCCTCATCATCGTCATCGTCATCAAGAAGAGCAGCCCTGAGAAACATGGAACGCCTTTTTGCTGCTCGTTCTTCAGCTAGAAGTTCTTCACAAGATTTTTCATGACGATCTTCTTGGGTATGTATTTTACCCAAATCCCTGACTTCTTGTAGTAAATTGAGAATATGAAGAATGTCATCTGAAAGTTCTTGAGACGGTGGCTGAGGTAGTGGTTGAATCATTTGGTACTGTGGAGGTTGGTCATGATAAAAATAGTCATAATTGTCACAAGGGACATGCTCATAGACAAGCGGGTTCCTTGTTTGACAATCAGAGCTATAGTGAGGACCTCCACAGTACTCACAACAATAAGTTTGTTGCGACTGATTCAGTGAATCATATGGATAATGGTCATACCCGAAGCTTTGATTACATGGAACTTGTTCATAGACAAACATGTTCCCTGTTTGACAATCAAAACCCGGGTGAGGACTACCTCCACAATATTCACAAGAATATGTTTCCATCTCATGGTGTGGTGGCTGGTTGAAATAGTCGGGTGTTTCATGGTAAGAATAAGGATTTTGGTCATAGACAAACCCGTTTCCCGATTCCACCATGCTACAACCGGGACAATTCCCACCATTATGAGGACCTCCACACCATTGACAACCGTAATGGTAAGATGAAGACATAGAGAAGAGGAATTAAACAGATAGAGGGATAAAGAGATAGAATTAAACGGTTAAGAGGACAAGAAGATAAGAATTAAACGGTATGAGAGGGTAAAGAGATAAGAATTAAACATATAAGAGGAGACGAAGATTATTTTTGGGTTTTTAAAATTTTGAAACATTGAAAATCACAAAAGAAAAAGGAAAAATAATTTGGAGAAGAAAATATTTTTGGGTTTTCAAGGTTTTTCAATTTTTTTGGATTTTTGATAAAAAATATTCACAAGATATATACGAAACTTCACGAGGAAGGTTCTTCAAGTCACTAATCGTCAAACCGTGACGATATTGTCGCAACACACCTCCCCGGCAGCGGCGCCAATTTGATATCGGTAAATTTTTGGTCAAAGTAATCACAAGTCAAACTTCTCACGAAGAAAAGTCAACTTGAAACCATTAACGCAAAAACAACCAATTGTAATAACCGGATAAGCGTATACCCGGGTCGTTCTCCCTGCGAGGCGTGAAATTGAGGATATCGTTTGGGGTTCGTTATTAAAGTGCTTGAAAAGACGAGAGTTTGTGATTTCTAAAACTAATTAAAGTAAATAACAAAGCAAATACGCAAAAATCTAATTAACTAAAAACACGTAACGAAAATCTAAAAAAACGCGAACTAAAATATAAATACCGAGCATAAACGTGAAAATCTACGAAAAACTAATCCTACGGGTGCCAAATTAATTTTCCTACGTCCTAAATGACAAAATAAAATTTTGGAAAAAAGAATTGCATTTTTCTGAAATTTAAATAATTAAATACGAATTAAAAACTAATTTTAAGAAAATAAATGATTAAAAATATTTAAACTATTAAGAAAAATCTGAAAATTTTATCACAAATACTTTGTAACAAACTGGAGCTGAGAAAAATAAGAAACATGAAAAGTGCTTTTGGGATTAAGCAGAAAATAAGCCAACAGTTTAGGATAAGCTAAATAAAAAAAAGGAAAATAAAAATAAAAGGGCTTTAAATAAAATTTTGTAAAGTTAAACAAAAAAGAGTTAAGAGTGCAGCGGTTGGTTGCTTGGTTGTGTGTTCACTGACCTGGGTTCGAACCCAAGGGAGGACACTTTTTGCTATTTAAAATTTTTTTTTTTTTTTTTTTTTTTTTTTTTTTTTTTTTTTTTTTAACAGATAAGCTAAAAACAAGTTTAGAACTCAAAACAGAATTTAAAATCCAAATCCAACTTAAACTAAGCAGAGCAGAAACAATAAAGTACACATCAAAAGCAGATGAAATAACCTATACTAATTCGACTCTACATCAAACACTACATCAAGATAAACTAGCAGCAACTCATAAACTACATCAAGCTAAACTAGCAGCAACTCATGAACTACATCAAGCTAAACCTAAATACTATATTACACAAGAATAAGCAGCAATAACAAAAGAATGCCGAGAAAGAAAAAAGTAACATAAGCAATAACACAAGAAATTATTCAAGTAATAAGCAAATAAATAGAAAAAAACAATAAGCATATACGAAAGCAGATAAGCAAAAAAAATGAAACTGATATTAAAATTAAAATTAAAGTAAATTACAATTGAATAAAATTACAATACCTTAAAAAAAACTGCTAAAATAAACCTTCAATACTACTGAAACAATTAAAGGGGTCAAGACTTTTCTAAAGACATGAAAAGTGGACAAAGGAAAAAAGAAAATCTGCTACTCGACTATATTTATACTAAAAAAATAAAAAACCCTAGCAGCTAAGTGTGTTTCTTTCGTGTGTGTGTTCCCCTCTTGCTACTTGTGCTTCTCTTGTGGCCCTTGGATTAAACTTGGTCCTCACATCTTTTGATTTGAACCGTTGATCTTTCTTTGTAGCCTCGGATCGCTGAGGTGGAGTGGGGGGGACTAAAGACAATACCCATGTGAATGTTTGTCTGGTTGTGGTGAGGTGGAGAGGGGAGATTAGCGGGTGGATTAGGGTGGGTGTGGGCGGTATTTTAGGGAAGAAGATGAAGTGGTGTTTGGTTTTAGGGATTTTGACTAAATGATTTGGGGATTTGACCAAATTTTAGTTACTGCGTATTATATTAACTTTAGGAGGGTGGGTCGGTTTTTTTGGTTGGTGGGCTTTTTTTTTTGGGGTTAAATGGGTTGTGGGTTTTAAGGGTAAGATGATTGGGTCGATTGTTTAGTTTTGTTTAAGTGGGTTGGGGGTTTTCGTGGGTCGATTGGGCTTTGGGTATAATTTAGTTTTGGGTTTAGTTGTTTGTGGTTTTTAGATTCGGTTGTGTGGGTTGTTTTGGCTAAAAGGGATTTTAGTAAAAGGACTACAAGTGTAAATCATGCAATCTTCAAGGACCAAATCTGCCAACGTAGCAAAGTTCTTCTAGGGGCCAATTATGCCAAGTAAGAATAATCCAAGGGCCATTCTTCAAAAATATTATCTTTGACGAATTTTTCCCCGGCTTCGGCTCTATAAATATCTTTTCCACGTCTCGTGCTCATTTTCTCGGATTTTGCCTGATTTTGTCCCTTTTTCAAGATATCCGTACCTGCATAGAAACAAACACAAAAACACAATATCTTTGGCATTTATGGTTAGTTTTTGGTCTATTTGGGTCCGGTTTTGGTCAAATAAAAGTATGTGATTAAGCACATACCAGTGTTCCAAGGCGGCACGTTAAAGTCATGCTCTAATCATCCGGCGTGTCTTTAGGCGATTGTTTGCGAGGCGATGTAGGTGTTATAAAATTATGGGACCAATGTTCCAACTCATCTTCAAAGGCGGATAGTAAGACAACTGAGGGAAATCGATAGACGGTAATGGTTTGCGAAATGATGTTATGAAGGTCATGAAAAGTTTTAGCGAATTAGTATATCACGATGTTAGAAATAAAGAGACATTAAATGAAAGTATAGGTATGTAATCGGGAATAACAAGGTTGTAGCTTCAAGCTTCCGTAAATAAGCGAAAAAAGTGTGTATAATTGGAGTTTATACATTATAAATAGAGTTAAGCCTTATATATAATAATGAGTTATAGGATACAGTAATCGGATACGACAAGTATGAGACTCAAGTGAAAAATAGTTATAAGTCGTATTTGAAAATACCGTTTTATAAATAGCTCTGATGCAATCTGTAACACCCAAAATTATATGCGGGATAGATAGATAGGGTATTACAATACTAGACAAATAATAGTCAATAGGAAAAGACCTTTATAAAAAAGAGTTTAAAAGTATTTCACATATGATTATATATTAAACCTAAATTTGCAAAAGGTCCAACAGTTTGTCAATAAACACATAGTTTTATAAAATTTAATGTGTTTTAAACATAACCTAAATTTTAAAATTAACATATCCTTTCAATGAAAATACCGAGTCATACAAACGATTCTAAGAGACTTTCAAAGATTCACATTGCTTCATTAAAACCTAGATCAAAAATGTCCAAACATTTTCAAAACAAGTTTAAATGATATTAATTTTAGATAAATAAGTATTTAAAATACAGTCTTCAAATTTAAAAACGACTAACAACAAATCAGCGCTATTCAGAATTATGCACTAAAACGCTGAGAAATAACATTCAATAAAGGTGGTGACCATAAATTTAATAACTACTTATCAGTAAACGTAGCACAATGATCTGATCATTTATGCACACTCACCAACATTAACAGGGTCAGATATTCTAGCGGAATATAATTTTGCCCTTCAACAAGAGGTAATAGCCTAATTACCTAGCAACCTCAAATACAGTGCATATGGTTGCCCATGCAGGGCAGCGGTCCAAAATGGGGAAAGTCATTCCCAATAGATTTATTCACGGCATTCGCGTTCACTCGCAAGTGATTAACGGTTCACGATAAAGAAGGGACTTTCAGGCTTTGGGAAACTTAGGCAATAACAATGTCAGGATAGCATACAGTTTTCAAAGCATTGTGATCATAGTTATTTATAGCATGTATCTCCCCCACGGAGTTTGTAAAACAATTAAGGTAAAATTGGGGCTATGAACTCACCAACAATGTAGTAGCAACGAAAACCGGAGAAGTGTGCACGTCGAGAAAATCGCAAGATCACAAGTGACCTAAATAAAATATAACACGACTTAGGCTCGGGGATTAAAGTATAATACTTATTATTTATGACTTAACTCAGTACTTGAACTCAAAATATCACATGGTCATTTATTTAAAAGTCTTATAGCAAGACATGGGTCGAAAGACGTTTAATAAAGTTTATATGGTTTAAAAATGCAATGCTGATGGAAATTTTATAAAATTGCCGCACCAATTGGGTCGCCATTTCTAAACCGTGAAGGCTAAAATTATGAACTTTATATGCTTAGAAAGGTATGACTCTGTAAAATATGAAAATCAAGGCCTCACATTACTGAGAACTTTAGAACATGGGTAAAATTACAAATTTACCCCTGTGTCTCTAGATAGTTATACTCAGCATCCAAATGGGTTTAGGAAAAAGAGTGTATCTTCTTATCTACAGGTCTAATGGACACATGGCTTGTAGGAAAAGTTTTCTACAGGTCTTGGATACAACTTTCATGTTTACACCAACCTAATTTTCTTTACAACATTTAAGAGTAAATAGCCTATCAAATCTGACATGCATTCCTGGACTAGTTTTAGTGTGGATTTTATCCAAAACTCATCGGGATGAATTAAGAGGTAAGGTTTTTGGGGAAATGATCCTAAGACCTGAAGCTAACTCCCAATATTTTTATTTTTTCTTAAAACTTTATGAGGACAAAATGGTGAAGTCATTTTTTTGGATGAAATCTGGGACTGATTTGGGCCAATGACAATGATCTACTTTAAGCCTAATAAATGGGTTTTTGAACCAATGCATGCCTATATTCCATCATCACTACCATTTAGTTGGTTAAAGACTCAAAAAGTCCAGGAGTATCAAGATTATTTTGAAGATCATATTCAGTTTTTATAAGCAAATCTTAAAGAAAATCAATAAAAATTAATCAAAACCCCTTTAAATCAAAACACTCTTGCATCTACTAACCAAATCAAACCTAACCACTTATCTAAATCTTATATTCTTATGAAATCTTGAATCAATCTTCCAAAATAACACATGCAAGAGTTTATTAGCTTAGATCTAGAAAAACATCTAACAATCATAGAGATGAGATTAAAAAAAAGATCCAAGGGACTTACCAAGATTGAGAAACCAACAAGAACACTTAATCTTTTATTGGAGATGAACAAGATCAAGTAAAAATTATAGATCAAGGGTGTTGGGAGCTGATGTTGGTCGTTCATAGGGAGAGGAGGAGCAAAAGTTGGGTGGTTAGCTAGATTTGCATGTATGGAGAAAAGGAATGGGATTTCTTGATATCTAAAAAGAAGTTAATGAGTGTGTAAGTAGATAAAGGGGAGGGGGCCGGTTTTTAGGGAGTTCCAAGGTGTATTTCTTTTATTATTGAGTAACAATACATTATATACATGATTTGCACAAGTATCCTAAGTCACGGAGTGAGTTTGAAGGCCAACGGGGCTAAACCGGTAACGTTTTATGCATAGTTTGTGAAAATAAATGTCATGAAGATATTATTTTCATAAAAATGTTAAATGTAACTTAAAATGACCTAATTTGATGTTTCATAAATTTCCCGAGCCTTCCGGAGTGTTATAACGTCTTTAAAGTTCAAACCGCGAGCCGAAAACGCGTAAAACGTAAAATGTGCACACTTCGCGTAGAAATGGAAAATTACATTATTCCATATGAAAACAAGTATGTGGGGATACATAAATCATATTAATGGGTAGTCTAAGCATAGCCTGACTCAAATTACAAATTTCAGTGTACGTGTCACGACGTACGCGGGCAACTTTCCCGGCAAAAGCCAATTTACTTAAAATAGCATAATAAGCAAATAAAATTAGTAAAATAATGACTTGGATATTTCTCGGTTGTTACATTAGATATTCAAGAAAGTGCATCAAGTTATAACATATAGATGATGGGCTAGCCATCATTGCCATTTTAACTTGAAAATAGGCATGCATTTCCTCCATAATTGGTCTACTTCACCACAAGGGTATGTAGGACCATAGTGGGTTTATTGGGTTATGACAAACTGCTAGGTAATCATGCTAGTAATTGCCTTTACCACTTTGCGGTTTATTGATATTTCCGTCATCTAATTATTTGAACTCATTTTAGAATGGTAGCTAGTACGAAAAAGGTCGACCAAGCAAGAACATGAAAATATCGCCAAAGGTCTGACCAATGAGCAAAATTCGCCATGGGTTGAAATGGCCCTAAGGTTTGACCAAAGAGGTCAAGTCAAATGCACGTGTTCTCTAGTTATCCAAATATCTTATATTCTTAGAGGTTTCAAAACCGAAACTAGGGTTATGAAACAATCTTGAAAGAATAAGATGTGTAACCGTACTTAACCGTTTTGAATTTTACAAGACATCACGATTTCTAGAGTAGGTTTTCCTTGAGTTTGATTAGAATTAGGAAAATTCAAATATTCCTATTATGGCTTTTCCTCATAAAGAAAAAGGATAGGAATAAGTCTCTTTCTTACAAGGAAAGATCGACTTAGTTCGTCCTTTTAACAAGAAAAGAACAAACTCTTGTTTACGGCTTGCGTTGCATTAATTGAATTTACAAAGTTCAATTTTAGTATTTTCGATAATTAATCCTTTTTAAAATTAACTACCCAAGTTTAAGCATATTAAAACAATTAATTTTACGAAAAGGCTAAGATCCTCATTGAGGTTCGACCATTAATGCAGTTGATCTACTAGAAATGGTTGATTCAATAGGTAGGTAACGTCGACCAATTGCATTACATGTGCAACTCTTAGAACTTTATGGGACTCATGGCACTAGTGAACAAGCAACTAGTGTCAAGCTGGCATGTTTAGTCCCATCTTTGCCTCGGGCAAGGGTCTGACCACAATACTCGATTAAGTCATCCAATTTGAAAACGTGTGAGAATAATCCTAGGTCTGACACATGGAGAATAGTCACCTTGGGTTACAATTTAGACTAGGTCTGACCAGATGCTAAAAGGTAATTGCAAGTGTCCTCAAAATTGGACGGCACGACTTAAATTTTGACGGGTAAAATATTTTGATGTGGATCAAAAACGTGTACGAAAGAAGCATGCATTCATTCTTCGTAGCACAAGTTAGAAACTTTTCTTAACTTAAGTCTAATCATTGTTTTTAATTTATGTGTGTCAAGTTGCCCATTTTCAAGACTAATATAAATCCTAAGTGGATTATAAGTTTGGGCAATACAACAAATAAATAAATAAACAACTTAACTTGTTTAAGTGTTATTTAGAAAAACAATGATTTTAAGTTTCAAATCATATTTAAACTTAGTTGAACTAAATCATAAGACTTAGTTCAAAATGGTTTATGTTCTGTTTCAAGTTTTAAGAAAACAATTTCCGGTTTCCATGTAGTCACAACACACATGAAACAACCAAACAAACATACAACCACAATATGCAAAGCCTCAACCGATGAAAATCCTATGCTTGGTCTTGTGAGCCATCACAAGAACCAAGAGTCAACTAGGGACATATAGCACAACCACACGTAGGGCTCCCACTTGCCCCAAGACAATCATGGGCAAGTAAAGGCCCATAATGCACAGGAAAACTTGATTCTGTCAACCCAGTTTTTCTGTTTTGCAAGGCCCAAATGCCCTAGAAGATCACCTCCTCATGATTCGTCCCAGTTGACAAAGTTGTAGCCCTATGTCTTGTGGACCTGCACCAAAAAATTTAGCCAAAAATACATTACCAATCAATAGGAAATCGAATTTTCCCAACAGGTGTTCAGCAGCTACTTTCGGTCTACAACTCTTCATTCTTTCGCCATTTGCTTCCAAGCTTTCGATTACAATATATATAAAGTAAAATACATCTAATCTACTTTGTATCTACTGTAAAAATGCCCAAACAATGGCAAAACCAAAATGAAATACATTACAAAAGTGCCAAAACAATGGCAAACCCCAAAACAAGAAAAACAACCAACAATCACAACATCACAATGCACAAGTGGTCTAGGTTTTCATCGGCTTTGCATATACACATAATAATAAATTAAGATTATGATCATGACAAGGTGTTGGCTAACTCCATGGACAAACATGCATGTATTTGCCATGGATAACAAAATAAATAACAAGAATTAAATTGTTAGCCAACGAATCGAAGAAATAATTAACAAGAATTAAAACCCCGAATGGTACGCGTGACAAATGGCCATAGACTCATAACCCACTGATATTAGGACCTTCTTAACACCATTTTACCACAGAAAAATAAGCCTCATGGGCTGATTTGAAATCGGGTTAAAAATCTATTAAAAACACGTTTTTAGGCCATTTTACGGGTACCGAACAAGTAAACAATCAAAGTATGCATAACAAATGGCCATAGGATCAAAAATTCCAGATCTTAAGACCTAATTTAGTTCGACTTATATTCATAAAATAAGCCTTGTGGGCTGTTTTAAAATCATCCTCTTAAATCCATTAAAAACACACGTTTTTAGCCATTTTTACGCATACAAGATGATCATATGGCAACATATGATGGCTCGTGATACCACTATAGGTGATGTAAATATAAATTAACAATTAATAACATAAACGCAGCGGAACAACATCACCATACAAGGATCCATATAGCCATATGATCAATCTAAATGAAAGACAAATTAAACAAATATGTTTTATACCTTTGTAGCGTGATCCGGGTAACACCACCAATATCACTACACGAATGGAATGAGAAACCCAAGTGATCAAAGGAGATCACCTCTATGAATATCCACACTACACGTCATCGATCACCACCCGATGCTAGTCATGACCTCGTAACAATCATCCTTGATGCATCTACATTAGAATGAGCAAAGAAGGGATCAAGCAAACACAAACCCTAATTAGGGTGTGTTTATTTCGTGGCTTTTGTGGTATGGAGGAGGGAGGAGAGATTATCTCCTTCTAATGTGGTAAGTTATGTCAAATCATTAATATGATTAATTGGTAATTGATCTTATCAATTCCATGTTACACTTAGCACCTAGAAAAAGCCTCATAAGCCCTTCCATACCCTTCCTTTAGGCCGGCCATATGATGGGTCCACAATGGGCTTGCCCATTGTTGGTCCAATCCAAAAACACTAAGTCTAACTTAGTATTTAACGGCCCGTTATATATCCCGAGTTACGTAGTCATTTATATATTGTAAATACGATAATTACAATCTATAAAATGATGTCTCTGTGTATAAGTGTGTGACCCCATAGGCTCACATATCTCTAGCCATATAATTATTAATTATGACACAAGCATACTCCAACAATACTATGACTTGTGTAATCCTATTTGACACTAATTAATTATAAAAAATTGAAATATATATGGTACAAAGTTTTTGAGCCAACCAAAAAAGTAACCCATTTTGACCCCTGTCCGACTCGCCAGTGCAATAGATGGAAAATATGGTACGTGGACAAAGTAAAAGCAGCTCTAGGATAGATACCTGGCTATAATCATTATCCACTCGTTTTAACCTGAGGCAATTTGTCAACGCCTTGTGAAAGAACCGGTGCTTGAGATAAACCTACAACAAAGACTAGATTATAAAGTATTTGGAAAAACAATACACAGTATTAACGAAAAAATCAAAAATATTCAATGATTCACCGCATCTTGAAGACATAAGCCTAATGAAAATGACAAAAAAAACAAACTTTCAATAAAGTTGAAAACACATATACGAATACATGTAGCTATATATGAAAACAGATATATATGCATGCAGTATAACTCCATCTTTCTTGATGTTAAATCACTGAAATAGCTGCAGCAATGCGATCAAGAAATCAAAACATTTGGGCTGATAGGCTTAAAATAAGATTCGCCCTAGACTGAAACGGTTAAAAAAACTGAACGTTTAAGGCAAAAGTAACACATTTGAGATAAGAAAAAGTAATTTAAAAAGTGTGTACCACTCTAAAATGAGCGAATAGTATGTATTTTGTGTTAAAATCAAAAAAATGTTAAAAAAACAACAAACTTTTTACAACCAACATATGGCAATTCTACCCACATAAAAAATGAAATTTTAAGTAGGCATATTGATATACACTTGAGCAATAATATTGCAAGACTTACTGATGAAATCTGATGTCTTCTAAATGAACGGGTTTTCCTTTTGGGGCTCGACATTGAGCATCCATCATAAATCTGTTGTTAAGCCCAAGCTTGCACTCAGGCATTCCACTGCAAGAAACATTGACATATATTTAACCAGTTATAGATTAAAACTTCAGCTAAAAGATTATACTAAATTTGTAGATTAACGGTGTTTCAGATTGCTTATTTAGGTGCTTATATGCTTATCTGTTATGAAGTAGATAAACAGTTTTCAGTGTTTGGATAAAGTTGTGTATTTGATTATCTAACTTTAAAATATGATCTTCACACTTTTTTAGTAGATAAGCACTTGAGCAGTAGCAATCCATAATATTCTTCTCATCATTCAATTAATGTGAAGTTGATCATAAATTGAGCTCCTCTGTTTGGTCCAATATATAAACATGATACAGTGACACATTATCCTCTTAAGCTTAATTTGTATGTCAGCTCCTAACTTTACTCAACCTACCCTTACAATGAAATATACAGTTTCATAGAAACAGATAAAATTGCTTATTTGTTTTAGATAAGGGGTTGTTTAAAATTGTTTCTTCAAATGCCTAGTGTTTAAATAAAGCAGCACTTTTCATAAGCAATTTAAAGAAGAACCTGTACAGATCTTACATAATTTCTTCTTAATTTCCCATTAATAAACAATCTCAGCATGAACTTGTAAATCCTACTTATAAATTGCTTAAAGAAACCGAGTACAAATAGCAATCCCAACTCTTAACTTGAAATGTTATCTCAAGAGGTTACCTCATTAGTCGGTGCCATTCCATAGCCAATTGGTGAAACCCCTTTTTCTTATCAAACTTATTTAGCAAACTTGGAGGCTTGGCTTTCTTTTTGGTCTTGGAAGGCGCTGTGCCTACAAGTGAACACAAAGTATCATCATAAGTTAAACACTACTATAAAATTTATGTATATCCCAAATCAATTTAAATTATAAGCAATTCCAAATAGCCAAGTAACAACCACATCATATTAAAAAGAGAAGCTACTTCCTGGTTAATTTGAAAAGTTAAACACAAAATCAAAATGAGCAGACAAAATTCCAAATTTTGATTTAACGAAAGTCTAAAAAAAACAAAAAAAAAAAAAAACAAATTCAATATTCCAAATTTAAAAAACGAAATAAAAATTTACTAACCATATTGATTTTTGTATCTGTTGTTGCAAATTAGTAGATTACCAAAAAAAATGAAACTGTTTAAATAGATTCGTTTACCATATTGAAACCGATTAGCATGATCCTTCTTCTCAGCGGGAATCAATCTCCTTCATCATAAACCTAAAAAAAGTAAAGTGGTTAACGAAGTGCACAAAACCTCAAAAGTGAAAATTTATATCGTCCTAACTGAATGAACAGGGGTTGAATTCACAGGTTCTTATAGTGTCGAAAACTATAAAACAAACACGACTTCTTACATTAGGTGAAACATAATAGTTGACTTCGATAATAATGCAACACCTAACTTTTATAATCATCTAAGGAACGAACAAACAATATGTGGATGCAATTGATGTTATAGGTGTGGTATAACAAATGGCTCAACGGGATTAGCTATTTACAATTTTTGTGCAGACGCGTAACACGCACTAAACATATGACATGGACGGTACCAAAACTCGCTTAATCATAAAGCAACATATCTAAATGTTTTGCAGCAACTAAAAAAACTACAAATATGTATATAAATTCCAAAATCAGCTTCTTTTTTCTTTTTTCTTATTTTAACCAGCTAACATGACAATGAAAGTTATGAAAATCTAACTACTTGCACGCAGCAAAAACATCGTCACCGTCATGTAAATCCACACATACCAAATAACAACAAACAAAAGCACTCCTGCACCAATTACCCTCAAAAACTCGCTTAATCATTACCAAAAAAAATTTCTATGTTTTTTTTTTTTTTTTTTTTTAAATCCTCAGTCCACTTCAGCTTTTATCCCTTTTTTAAAAATACAAAAATAATCATAAAAATTTATAAAAATCCATAATCTACTTAAAATTTTTATAAATAATGATAATCAACAACACTAAGCAACTAAATCACCAAAACCCCAAATTTAAGGTGGAACCCTAAGTTCGAAATTAAACAAAAAAAAATGAAAACGCAAAAAACTTACATATTATCATACGGTATTTGTAGAAGAACAGATTTGTGGATGTTGGTCAACCGATAATGGGTGGGCGGAATTTGTCATAGATTTATGAAAAACTGTAAAAAAAATTAACAGATCTGTAAAAAAGATCTACAAAAATTGAGAAACAGTCATAGATTTATCAAAAAAAGCGAGAAAAAAAATACCTCAAAACTTAACCACCGATAATTTTTTTGTGTGTGTGCTTGTGTGAATGGAAGATTCAGGAACAAATGTATATCAGAAGAAAAAATAAGCGGGAATAAAAAGAGTGTGGAAAAAAAAGAGTGTGGAAAGTAAAATCCTGGAAAGTAAAATACTGTTCATGGAACTGTAGTTGCACTCATAAATCCCTGTAGCTACAAAGCCCGGGTGTGGAATTAGCAAATACCTGGTACCCAATCTCTTAATGTGGAAGTAGTATGACAGTGTGGAAGTAGCATTTTTGGGTACTGTAGATTGAGCAGTAAAAAGGCGGGCCGGGTCGCGCTATAAATGTATAATAGATATAATTCTTATTCGATTCTGGTGTCGATATGAGTTTTATATCTTCTAAGATTTCGCCACTACTTAACCTCACCCCTACCTCCCTAGACACCAGCTATAGTATTGAGCTAGCTAATGGCAACTTGGTTAACACCTGCACTGTAATCCGAGACTATACCCTAAACCTTCTAGATCACCCGTTTAGCATCGACCTTATGCCCATTGAACTCGGAAGCTTAGACGTAGTGGTGGGTATGGATTGGTTGTCCAAACATCGAGCCAGTATCATTTGCGGTGAATGAGTTGTTCATATCCCTCTTGATGATGAAACCTTGGTTGTCTGCGGAGACCGTAGCGGAACCCGTTTGAGTATTATCTCCTGCATTAAGACTCTGAAGTATATCGAGAAAGGCTGTCATGCATTCCTAGCACATGTGTCCAAGAAGGAGTCTGGAGAGAAGCGACTCGAGGACGTCCCGATTGTGCGTGATTTTCCTGAGGTATTTCCTGAAGACCTACCTGGGCTTCCACCGGTTCGACAAGTGGAATTTCTGATTGACCTAGTTCCGGGAGCTGCACCTATGGCATGTGCACCATATCGACTTGCTCCGACGGAAATGAAAGAATTGTCCAAACAGTTACAGGAGTTGTTGGATAAAGGGTTTATTCGACCTAGTTCATCACCGTAGGGAGCACCGGTGTTATTTGTGAAGAAGAAGGAAGGACCGTTTAGAATGTGCATTGAATACCGTGAATTGAACAAGCTAACGGTGAAGAATCGCTACCCATTACCTAGGATTGACGATTTGTTCGACCAGCTGCAAGGATCAGATTACTACTCAAAAATAGATTTACGGTCAGGGTATCACCAACTTAGGGTCCGGGAGGAGGATATTCCCAAGACGGCGTTCAGGACTCGCTATGGCCACTATGAGTTTCAAGTGATGCCCTTTGTTTTGACAAACGCACCGGCCTTATTTATGGACCTCATGAACCGAGTGTGTAAACCATATTTGGACAAGTTTGTCATAGTTTTCATCGACGACATCTTGATCTACTCCAAGAGTGAAGAAGAGTATAAGCAACACCTGACGACGATTCTCAAGTTGCTCAAGGAAGAAAAATTGTACGCAAAATTCTCTAAGTGTGAATTTTGGATTTGCAAGGTACAATTTCTTGGTCATGTAATTAACAAAAAAGGGTTGCATGTGGATCCCGTGAAGATTGAAGCTATTGAGAATTGGCCAACGCCTTCGAATGCTACAAAGATCTGATAATTTTTGGGATTGGCCGGGTATTACCGGAGATTTATCGAGGGATTCTCCAAAATAGCCAAGCCACTAAGTACATTGACTCAGAAGGATAAGAAGTATGAATGGGGAAAGGATGAAGAAGAAGCATTTCAAACCCTAAAGCAAAAACTGTGCAGTGCACCGATTTTGGCATTGCCAGATGGAGTAGAAGATTTTGTGGTGTATTGTGATGCATCATATCACGGGTTAGGAGCGGTTTTGATGCAAAGAGGGAAGGTCATGGCATATGCTTCCCGACAACTTAAGACCCATGAAGAGAAATATACCACACACGATTTGGAGTTAGGAGCAGTGGTTTTTGCACTCAAGATATGGAGGCACTACCTATACGGAACGAAGTGTGTTGTCTACACCGATCACAAGAGTCTTCAACATATCTTAGATCAGAAGGAGCTGAATATGAGGCAACGACGATGGTTGGAAACTTTAAGCGACTATGACTGTGAAATCCGATACCACCCGGGAAAGGCGAACGTCGTGGCTGATGCCTTCAGCCGTAAGGAACGATTGAAGCCGCTACGAGTTCGAGCTTTGGTTATGACCATCAATTCAAACCTTCCCGCTCAAATTCTCCATGCTTAAGAAGAAGCCGTGAAACAAGAAGATTTCCAGAATGAGAATCTTTATGGGATGATACAGAAGAAGTTTGAAAAGCGTTCAGACGGAACCTTATGTTTTAAAGGAAGAAGTTGGGTGCCGCATTATGGAGGACTGCGAGACTTGATCATGCATGAGTCTCATCAGTCAAATTATTCTATACACCCAGGATCAGACAAAATGTATCATGATCCCAAGGAGTTATATTGGTGGCTGAACATGAAGGCTGAAGTTGCCGATTATGTTCGCAGATGTTTGACATGCGCGAAAGTTAAGGCCGAACTTCAGAAACCGTCTGGTCTTCTACAACAGCCTGAGATCCTTGAATGGAAATGGGAACGGATTACTATGGACTTCGTCACCAAACTTCCAAGGACTACAACTGGTTTCGACGCTATCTGGGTTATAGTCGATCGACTGACGAAATCAGCACATTTTCTACCCATCAAAGAGAACTATAGCATGGATAAGTTGACAAGGCTCTACGTGAAGGAAATAGTATCAAGGCATGGAGCCCCAATATCTATCATCTCTAACAGAGACAGCAGATTCACTTCTAACTTTTGGCAATCGCTCCAAGATGCCTTTAGCACGAACCTTGACATGAGTACTGCATATCACCCGCAGACGGATGGCCAGAGTGAAAGGACGATTCAGACTTTGGAAGATATGCTCCGAGCCTGCGTGATTGATTTTGGAAATGGGTGGGATACTCATTTGCCTTTGATTGAGTTTTCATACAACAACAGTTACCATGCAAGCATTAAGGCTGTACCATTTGAGGCATTGTATGGTCGAAAATACCAATCACCCATTTGTTGGGCTGAGGTAGGAGAAGCTCAGCTCCTTGGGCCAGATATTGTTCGTGAAACTACATAAAAGATTGTGCAGATTAAGAACCGATTGAAAATCGCGAGAGAACATCAGAAGAGTTACGCAGATGTGAGACGTAAACCGCTAAAGTTTCAAGTCGGAGACAAAGTTATGTTGAAATCTCAGCTCCGTGGAAGGGCTTGATACGGTTTGGCAAACGAGGAAAGCTGAACCCGAGATACATTAGATCGTTCAAGATTTTGAACAGGGTTGGTCCAGTAGCCTATAGGCTGGAATTGCCTCCTGAGCTTAGTAGAGTACACCCCACCTTCCATGTGTCAAATTTGAAGAAATGTTTATTCGATGAGACAGCTGTAATCCCACTTGATGAGATTCAAGTTGATGAGCAATTGAACTTTATTGAGGAGCCCGTAGAGATTATGGAGCGTGAGATCAAACAACTAAAGAGGAGCCAAATTCCCCTTGTGAAAGTTCGCTGGAATTCCAAGAGAGGACCCGAATTCACCTGGGAACGCGAGGACAAGTTCAAGCGCAAGTACCCTCACCTCTTTGAAACCGGGACTGATAAGTTAAACTGAAATCTGGGATAGATTTCCCAATATGATGTATGTGCTGCAATACCCGGAAATTTTCCAAACTATTTTTACTAGCCAAATATTTATTTTTGCATCACCTTAGCAGTTGAACTTTTTCTGAATTTATTTGAACTTGAGAAATGTGAACCTTAGTCCCTTATTAAGTCAGCACAACCTCGAAAACGCGAAACGAATCGAATTTTTCAAATAAATTGATTTTAGGAAAGTTATGCATATTTATACTCGTTTTTATCAGAAAATTTTATTCGGAAACAATGGCGCAAGTTTCATAATTTTTCGAGTCCGTTTGGTACCTCGAATGGGCCCTACAGTGTTTAAAGCAAAAGTTTAACCAACTTGATAGTTTATACCACCGCCAAATATTTACCCCGCTCCCCATTAACTTTCATTTGCATAGGTTTAACCCCTATAGGGGTATAAAAGGCCAAAAATTTTATTTTATTCATTATAAACACACACACCCACAGAATTCTCTCTCACCCTATTTCGACCAATCTCCGATAGCCACCGTCGCCACCGGCAACTGCCATCGCCAAAAAATTTTCCGGCGAAACCCTTAACCTACCCCAATCAATAGATCAGGAGATCCTCGTCTTTTCTAGAGAGTTTGGGCTCAATCCGACCCGTCTAGCACCACAACCGCCACCACCGTCGTGACGATCAACGACCACCTCCTTGCCGAGGCTTCCCCTACTCTTCCTCTCTTCGAATAGGTAACTCACGCGCCTTCTTCTTTCCTCTTTTAATTTTTAATCCAAACCCTAATTCGAATATTTTTATTAAACTGAATAATAAATAATGAAACGTGTTAAAAACCATTCGAATCTAACTGAAATCGTGTGGAGCTAATTTATTACGCCGCGAAACACTCAACTCAGTCCGAGTTGGGTGACTCACCGAGTCAACTCGGGGTGAGTCGTTTATATTTATATTTATTTCATTCGACTCTAATTTATTAATTATTTGTTGTAGCTTGGATTTGGAGTTGTGTCCCGAGTTGGTCCTGGTGGTTGAAGCCGAGAGCCCCAAGCTCATATGACGCAGTTTAGTTTTTGTTTTAATTTGTTTTTTATTTAATTCGATTAGGTTGTACTAATTTGATTTGGGTTTATTTTTATTTGGAATTTTTTGTATTTGTTTTTGGATTTTGGATTTGATTTGGTTGTATCGATTGAACCAGGAGCCTGTGGCTCAAGTTAGGTTCGAACCGTGACTCAAAAGCATCACGGCGAGACCTCATGGTGGTTTTGTGTTGAATTTAGAGTTGTGATGTGGATTTGGATTTGGCTGTGTTGTTGTAGATCCAAGAGCCTTTGGCTCAAGTTGGCTCGACCCGTGACTCAAATGAGTCACGGCCTAGCATTGATAATCTTGATATGATGAGGAATTGGATTTGTGATTGTATTGACTATTCAAGAGCCTAATGGCTTGGAATGGATCGAGCCGTGATACAAAAGAGCCACGGCATAGCCTCCATGGTCTTATCGTGATAGATTTGGAATTATTGGATTTTTGGGTTGTGTTGTTGATCATCCAAGAGCCTATTGGCTCGGTTTGGTTCGAGTCGCGACTCAAATGAGTCATGGCATAGACATAATGGTCTCGTTGTGATAAGAATTGGACTTGGTTGTATTTGGAATTATTAAACTTGATCTGAGAACCTATTGCCTCGGATTGGCTCGAGCTGTGACTCAAATGAATCACGGCATAGCAATGATATACATGTTGTGTTGAGATAATTGATTTTTGATTTGGAATTGGTTTTATGGATTGGCTAAGAGCCTTTGGCTCGAATAAACTCGAGCCGTGACTCAATGAGTAACGACCAAGGTCTAATGATTAAATAGTTCAACTATGATTAACCCGTGACCCAAAAGGGCTACAACTAATTGGATTGAGTTCTAAATTGGTTAAGTGCTAATAACTTGGGCCTGAAAGCCCAATGAAAGCCCAATAAAGGCCCAATACACTTGGGTCATTATATCTTTTATGTAATTTATTTGGTATTTATTTAATTATTTATTATTGAATATGGTGTTTCGGTTTATTAATTTGGAAAATGTAAACAAAATAGTCGCTAAACCTTATAACTAATATATATAAGCAAATAATAGTGTTCAATTGTATATATTAATTTGTAAAATGAGGAAATAAAATTTGTATTCAAAAGTTGTAATGACTTGGAAATGTTTTGTAAACGGGCACATCATGCTCAAATTTTGATAAAACCTTTTATAATTTAATCAATTATGATTACTTAAATAAGCTAAAAACCTTTTCAATACTTATATAATTTCTTCCGAAACTTCGATATTTTATCAACTATTTGGGAAAAAGGGTAAAACACCGAAACAATCTATTGATGTTTTCTGTTTATCTTTCTTTCTTATTCTTTTCTTAATTTTAATTCCTCTTTTCTCTCTCCGTTATTCTTTCTTCATACCCGTTCATGTTTGCCGACTTTTATTATTTTAACGTCTCGTATCCTCACGAGTCTTAAACTTTATTTAACTCAAATGCCATTGAAATAAAATATTTTCATTTTCAAATACGAGTATTGTTTTAGAAATCACTATAAGGTTATTGCTGAGACATATTATTCATATATTAGGTTGTGCTGAGGTTCACTTGCCGTGCTATTCCATTTGATCATATTGTGATATCTCATTTCTCTGCTACTAAGGTGTGATTCATAGCCCCACTTTTATATTTTTAAATTGTTTATAAAACCATGGGGGAGATACATACTACTTACTATTTTTCTGAGCACAATTGTTTATTGGTATGATATTCCTGACTGACGCAATAAACGTTAAGTACCTTCCTTGCCAAAAGCATGTCCCTCGATCATGAACCATTAATCACCTGCGGGTGAGCGCGATTATAGTATATAGGCCTATAGGATTTGACCATCCCATCCCTGTTGACCAAGTAGGCAACACGGGTGTGCTATATTTGTGTTACCTAGGTATTTGGCAAGATACCTAGCTTTGGGGGCAACTATTATGATTACGAAATTCCGCGGTTACTGTCGACTTACGCCAGGGTTACTGGTGCTGGTTAACGCTTTGTGTGTCATGAGCTTAGCAAATAATGAGAACTGAATGATTATGTGACGCTTACCCAATATTTGTATTTGTTACTTATATCTTCCAGACTTAAAATCTTGTGCTCAACTATTATTTACTAATCCTATGGATTACACTCAACATTTGTGTTGACTTTTTAGCATGTTTATCTCAGGTAATTGATGCATGATGTGTGCACCCAGAGCGGCTGAAGGTTGAGGATGGCTATCATTGGGCTATGCTTTTTTCCCTTACTATCTTTATCATTCGAATTATCTTTTAAAACTGTTTCTTTTATTAAGCTGCAAACTATCTTTATTTTCCGCTGCAAACTATCTTTAATTCCGCTGCAACTTGTGATATGAGTCTTTTAGACTCTAAACATTAAATTTGTATTCGAATGATATGTTTTATTTAAAACGTCTCGTTATGAGATTGTTTTCTGTGATTGTAACTATCTTTCCCCTCACGTAGCACCCCAAGCTCAGTCTCGCTGCCATATTTCGAGTTGGGGGTGTTACAGTAACCATATATTATAGATTAGGGTAAGCATGTGTAGTGTTTAGGAAAACCGTGTATTCCAATATGGAATGTCTTGTGAAGGTTATAGATAAGATATGCATGCAATATACTCATTCTTATAAACGATTTGGTGGGTCTTATCAAGATGAAAATCAATTCTTATCTCTATATGTTAAACGTGTAGGATATGTAGGAGTTTCGGAAGGTAAAAATCTTGTCTAGAGGAAAGCGTATGAAGGTTTATATGACATAAATGAGTCGTTCATTATATTAGGATTAGAATAGGTAACTTGTAGTTTAGGTGATTTATTAATTATTACATAGCTTAGGTAAAATTTCAATTTAGACGTAAATTGTGAATTCATAATTTTGGGTTTTACACCATAGGTGGAATTGGAAGATAAAGGAGTATTTGACAGTGGATGCTCAAGGCACATGACTGGGAACATGTCCTATCTTGAAGATTTTGAAGCTATTAATGGGGGATATGTTGCTTTTGGGAATAATCCCAAAGAAGGAAAAATCACTAGTAAAGGTACTATAAAAACTGGTAAATTAGATTTTGATAATGTGTATTTTGTCAAAGAGCTTAAGTTTAACCTCTTTATTGTCACACAAATATGTGACAAAAAGAACGGTGTTCTTTTTATTGACACCGAGTGTATTGTCTTGTCACCTGACTTTAAGTTGACTGATGAAAGTCATGTTCTACTTAAAGTTCCTAGAACAGACAATATATACAGTGTTGATTTAAAGAATATGGTTCCCAAAGGAGGTTCGACTTGTCTCTTTGCAAAGGCCACATGAGATGAAGCCAAACTTTGGCATAGAAGACGTGGACATTTTAATTTCAAGACTATGAATAAATTGGTTAAGGGAAACCTTGTAAGAGGTTTACCTTCAAAAGTTTTTGAAAATTCTGAAATCTGTGTTGCTTGTAAGAAGGGAAAACAACATAGAGCTTCTTGTAAGGCCAAAGTAGTGAACTCTATCAGTCAGCCATTACTGTTATTAGGTCAATAAATTATTTTTGCTGCTAAGTATACTTAAGTGTTGCTGGTGTACTTTACAACTGTTGTGTTATTGCTAATTATTCTTAGAACTGCCAAATTTAACTTTAGAACTGCTAGTTCATGCTGCTAGTTTTTCTGAACAATTGCTAAGTATAATTAGATGGTATAAATTGTTATTGCTTGTGTTTTTCTTGGTTTTGGACTAACATTTGCAGGTTAAGCAAGCAATATCAGGAGGTATTGATGGTGTGTAAGAAGCAATGTGGTACTTTGTTTGCTGTGGTGCATCTGATTAATGATAGACTGGATTTGAGAATCTCTTGACAAAGGTTTACACCTGAGTTAAGAAGTTCTTTAAAGTCTTTTCTTGAAATCAATTTATCTTTGAACATGAATTGATGTCATAGTTAATCAGATAGTAACTGCACTAACTCACTCTTTACCATTTTATACTATTCATTAGTATAATGTGTTAGTCTAAGAACATCTGGTATTGAGAACAACGAGCAATAGTGAATCTAATGCATTTGTATTAGAGGCAACACCTGCCACGAGCTGGAAACCCTGTCAAGAAAGCTCTTTTATTGAGTTTATCTGATCACAGGCAGTATTTATACTGATATTAATGGTTCTCACACAACCAGAGGTTAAAAGCAACCTAAAAAGATTAAGTGTCTTCCTTTACACTTAATCCCTTCAAAGTTATTGAGTGCAGTATTATTTTTAAAGAAATTGGGAAAATACTGCTGGGCAAATTGTTTTTGTTAAAAGTTAGTGTTGCTAAGCATAAACTTAGTGCTGCTGGGTTTCTACTGCTAGGGTTGGAAGTGCTGGGTATGTTTGTGTAATTTTTACTTAAAGGATATAAATTCCCAATTGCGTCACACAATTTGTTTTACGCACACATAACTCTCTTTCCTTTAAGCCCTAATCGAATTTTAATCGTCATATTGAAAAGTTCCCAAATCAAATCATAATGTCGAATCTAACTTTTACCGAACCTCATAATAATGATGCCTTTTTAGAAAAATCCAATGAGTCTGTAGATTTTACTAAGATCATTGATTTCCTTAATGCAAGTTATATTCGGTTTGCATTAACAGTAAAACCTACTATATGTACTTCTAACATTATCTAGTTTTGATCGTCTGCTAAGGTCAAAACTATTAATGGGGAAGTACAAATCCATGCTCTTGTAGATGGGCCGAGGACTCTCATTATACAGGCGTCTATTCGAAGAGATCTTCTCCTAGATGATGCTAACGGAGTTGAGAATCTTCCAAATACTACAATCTTTGAAAAATTTTCACTAATGGGCTATGAGAGAAAATCAAATGCTTTAAAGTTTTATAAAGGTAATTTTTCTCATCAGTGGAAATTCTTAATCCATACTGTCTTAGTGTGTCTAAGTCCAAAGACCACTGTGTGGAATGAATTTAGCAGTAATTTAGCTTCTACTATAATTTGTTTGGTTGAAAATACTCAAAGATTTAATTTTTCAAAATTAATTTTTGATAGTATAGTTAAGAACTTGGATAGTTCTTCAGGAAAATATTTTCTATATCCAAGGTTTTTGCAACTCTTTTTGGACAACCAATTTGAATATAAGAAAAGTCACAAAAGAGTTTATTCCACTCCCTGTCTTACAAAAAATGTGTTTTCTAACATGAGAAGGGATGGAAAAGATTTTTCCCGGAAAGTGACACCTTTGTTTCCAACAATGGTGGCAATAGCCCAAACCCAAATGGGTGAAGGTTCAGCAATCCCAACTAGTACCCATCCCACACCTACACTTTTGGCTACATCATCTCAACAACAAAAGACCTATAAAGGTAGGACTCACACCAAGAACAATGAGCTACCTCAGGCTAGTGGTTCTATACTAATTTTTGCAAATGAGGCTGTCACTGGTGGGGAGAGTGACATGTTGGCTAGGGCTGCCGCTACTGTGTCTAGCTTAGAAACAGCACAAGACAGTGGTAACATCATTAAGACCCGAACCAAGACAACTTCTAATGAGTCAGGTCCTCATGGAACTGATTCAGGTGAAGGACCCAGTCACCTGGAAACAATGGGGGGTTAAGATGTTCATCCTAGGGGTGAGACTGAACTTAACTTTTCCAATGATCCACCTCTCGAGCTAGGTAACACAAGCCGAAGTGGTGAGGATAGTATGCAACTTTTAAATGAATTGATGGATATATGCACCAAGCTATCTGCACAAATTCGTGATCTACAAACACTAACTACTTCTCAAGATGGAGTAATCAAAGCTCAAGGTGGGGAGATAAAGGCTTTGAAGAGAAGGGTTAGGTATTTAGAAGGAGTCAAAGGATCAGGAATTTCCATACACAAGGTTAAATCTTCTGAAGCTTCAAAGGATGCTCCCAAACAGGGGAGAATGAAGGCAAAGTTTCAGGGGAGGCTAAAGAGGGTGAAAATGTTGGTGCAGAGAGTGAACCTATGGATTTTCTAGTTGCTGATAACCAAGGGAATCAAGTGGTGATTGATAGCTATGTGTCTAAGGTTACAACTACTGATAGTGCTGCAAATCAAGGTGTTAGTACTGCTAGTGGTCCAGAAGTTATTGCTGCTAATGAGCCAGTTACAGCTGCTAGTACAAAAGATAATGCTGCTAAACCAGAGGATACAACTGCTGCTAGTGTACTTGCTGAGCTGAAGACATCAAAACCAGTAACCAAAGGTGTTGTGATACAAGAGCCATCATCAAAGCCAAAAGCTATGTTGATGCAAATAATGTTCTAAAAACGTTATTTATATCTTTCGATTACTTCACGTTTTGAGGATGACAAAATGTGAAATCACAATACGTTAAAATCAACGTAAACAAGTCTTTAATCGGAAGATCCCGTTTCTACGCAAATCACTCTTGAACAAAGTTACAACTTGAACTAGTGATCAAAAAAGTGAATTTAGGTTTTGAAAATTCACATTTTAAATGGGACAAAACATTTTTTTTTCAAAAATACACATGACAAATTATTTTTGAAATATTAAGAAATGTTTTAATGGAAAAATAAGTTTGAAAATCACAACAGTTATTTTTCCCCCCAAAATCAGCTCCAACCTACCCCAAATAAGTTTTCACCTGAAAAGACAAAATTTGGAGCGTCCTAGTCTACGACGGCTCCACGGTTCCGTTAAATTTAATGGAGCCGTGGGGTATTTAACGGAGCCGTCCGTACAAAATTTTCTGTAACGTTCAGATTTTCTTTGCCTATAAATACCAACCCCTTTCACAGTTTTTAGGCATCCATGCACACACAAAACTTTCTGAGTTGAATACTCTCTTCACACTTTCTTTCTTAGATCATTTAGGTTAGTTTTTCTTTTGTTCAAGAGTGATCCAATCATCCTTCAAGTGATCCTCTTCATTCCTCTTCACATGCAAGAGAAGACCACAAGTATCCAAGTTGATACAAGGTGTTATCATTCCTCTTTATTATCAAGAGAAGAACACAAGTGTCCAAGTTGATACAAGGTGTTATCATTCCTCTTCATTAGAAAGAGAAGAACTCAAGGTATTCAAGAAGATACAAGAGTTGTAGTTGTTAGGTTTTGTAAAACTTGTTACATCCTTGATTGTATCTTAGCATACATCAAGATTATCTTTCTTTTGTGAGAGTGTGAGTGAAGATCATTGTGATCTTAAGAGATAGTGAAGATCTCTTAAAGCCATTGGGCTTGTGTGTGAGTGATCAAAGGATCTAGAGTAGTTAGATTAAGTAGAGTGAAGTGAGAGTTGATCTATGTGATCATGTTGAGATCGTGGTAATCTCTTGTAGCCATTAGGGCTTGTATGATTGGTCACGTGGACCTTGGTAGATTGGTGCTAGCTAAGATTAGCACTCGACATTTAGCTTAGTGTCGGTAATAGGATAAGCGACGTGTACGGTTTTCTCCGCCTGAAGGGAGGTTGTTGACATAGTGCTTGAAACTCTCGAGTGTGGTACTCGGGGAGTGGAGTAGGGCGAAGAAGAGCTTCGTAGCCGAACCACTATAAATCCTTTGTCTCGGTATGATCTTTCCAACTCTACTCTTTACTTTCATTATTTTGTATTTGTTAGTTTAGTGTGTAGTTCATATTGGTGTTGATTGATTACACATAAAGTTCGAATCAAAGTTTCCAATAGCCAACTTTTAAAACAAGATTTTTAAAAGAATTTTAAACCGGTAAACTATTCAACCCCCCTTCTAGTTTCCCACAATTGGTATCAGAAGCCACGTCAGTCAAGATTTTAAAGTATATTGTATTTTAAAACTTGAATCGATCAATGGATTTTGACAAATATCTAGAAGGGCAATCTATGCAAAGACAACCACTTTTCGAAACCGATTGTTTTATTTATTGGAAAACAAGATTCGAAACGTATGTGAAGTCAAAAGACATTGATCTTTGGCATGTTATTACCGAGGGTGACTTTCAACCTTTTCAAATGAATCCGGAAACTAAAAAGGATGAAATAGTTTCTTATGATAAACAAAGTGATGAACTTAAAAGGAAATTAGCCAAAAATAATGAGGCTAAAATGATGATTTATAATGCTTTGCCTAAAAAGGAATTTGAAAGAATTTTCATGTGTAATACGGCAAAAGATATTTGGAAAACTTTGTTAGTCACTCACCAAGGTAATAACCAAGTCAAAGAGAACAAGATAGATCTTCTTGTTCAACAATATGAACAATTTTCCATTTCGGAAGATGAGTCAATAGATAATGCTTTTGCTAGATTTAATACTATTATCACTAGTCTTAAAGCTCTTGATGAAGGTTACTCTAGCAAGAATTATGTTAGGAAGTTTCTTAGGGCTCTACATCCTAAATGGAGAGCAAAGGTCACCGCCATAGAAGAGTCAAAGGACTTGGCGACTTTGTCACTCGATGAACTTATAAGAAACTTGAAAGTTCACGAGATGATAATCAAGAAGGACTCCGACATTGTCAAAGGCAAAAGCGAGAGAGTTAGGTCTCTAGCATTGAAAGCCAAGAAGGAGTCTAGTGATGAGGAATGCTCAAGTTCCGATAGTGAAGATGAGGAATATGCATTAGCGGTTAGGGACTTTAAAAAGTTCTTTAGGAGAAGAGGTAGGTTCGTTAGGCAACCTCGTGATGAGAAAAAGACATCACAAAAGAACCATGTTGAAAAGAAAGGGACAAGTGATAGGAAGTGCTTTAGGTGCGGAGATCCTAATCACCTCATAGGAGAGTGTCCCAAACCACCAAAATTTAACAACCAACGAGCTCTCATAGGAGGCTCCTAGTGTGATAGCGGTGATGATGAAGAAAAGAAGCCCAAGGATGAAACATGTCTAATGGCTCATACTTCAAATGAGATATGCTTGGGAATTGACTTGGAGACTGACGAATGGGTCAAGGATAGTGGATGCACTAACCATATGATGGGTAACCGAAGATTATTCTCATCATACAAGGCATACAACGGAGGTAATGTCACTTTCGGTAGCAAACTTAAGGGCAACATTATAGGCAAAGGTACGATCACTCAAAACTCCCTCACTATTAGAAATGTTGAGCATGTAGATAACTTAGGATTTAATTTGCTTAGCATTAGTCAAATGGTAGATAATAAGTGTAGAGTTATATTCTCTGAAGAGGGAAGTGAGATAATTAAGGATGGTAAAACCATAGGCAAAGGAGTTAGGAAAAATGGCTTATTTGTTATGAAAATAGGAAATAAGCCTCAGGATAGGATATGCTTAGCAACCATAGATGATAATTCAACTCTATGGCATAGGAGGTTAGGTCACGCCAATATGCGTTTGATACAATCATTGGCATCTAAGGAATTAGTTAGAAACCTACCTAAGATTAAGTTCGACAAACACTTTTGTGACGCTTGTAAAGTCGGAAAACAAGCTCATTCAAGTCACAAAGCTAAGAATATGGTCTTGACCTCTAGATGCCTAGAACTCCTTCACATGGACTTATTCGGTCCATCCGCCGTACGGAGTTACGGAGGAAATTACTACACCTTAGTAATAGTTGATGACTATTCTCGGTATACTTGGACTAGATTTCTTAAGAATAAGACTCAAGCTTTTGAGGAATTTGAAATCTTTAGTAGGAAAGTCCAAAACCAACTAGGATGTACAATAGTCGCTATTAGGACGGATCATGGTCGATAATTTGATAATGAAGTGCAATTTGGAGTATATTGTGATGCTAATGGTATTACTCACAATTTCTCGGCTCCACGCACTCCACAATCAAATGGGGTAGTAGAGCGGAAAAATCGTACTCTACAAGAGATGAGTAGAACGATGTTGAATGAACAATCAATTCCGCAAAAGTTTTGGTGTAATGCGGTGGACACCTCAACTTATATTCTTAATAGGATTCTAATTAGATCTATCCTAGGAAAAACCCCATATGAAATCATGAAAGGTAGAAAACCTAATCTTGATTACTTTAGAGTGTTTGGAAGCAAGTGCTTCATACTAAACACTAAAGATTACCTCACCAAGTTTGACCCAAAGTCTTACGAAGGTATCTTTCTAGGTTACTCCCAAAATAGTAAAGCCTATGTTGTCCTAAATAGAGAAACCATGAAAGTCGAAGAATCACTCAACGTGACATTCGATGAAAGTCCTCCACAAACTAAGACATCACCCTTGGTGGATGATGACTTAGATGAGGATGAAGCCATTAGGGTCAATGGCAAGAAAACCGTAGAAGATGACATTGAGGATGAAATAGTTGAAGTTGACGAAATTGTCAACATTAAGGAATCCAAAAACCATCCTATTGAAAATGTCATAGGTAATTTAAACCAAAGAACCCTTAGGTCACAAACACAAAACAAAAGTAATTTCTTTTGTTTCATATCAACCGTAGAACCTAAAAATGTAGGTGAAGCGATTAAGGATGAAAGTTGGATACTTGCCATGCAAGAAGAACTTAATCAATTCACCACAAACCAAGTTTGGGATTTAGTACCTCTTCCTAAGAATCAAACAATCATAGGAACTAAGTGGGTGTTTAGTAATAAACTCGACAAAAATGGCGTCGTAGTTAGGAATAAGGCAAGGTTGGTAGCACAAGGCTATAACCAATAAGAGGGAATAGATTATGATGAAACCTATGCACCCGTAGCTAGATTAGAATCAATTAGAATACTCCTTGCCTATGCTTGTGCCTTAGAATTTAAACTATACCAAATGGACATGAAGAGTGCGTTCCTTAATGGTTATATCAACGAGGAGGTGTATGTTGCACAACCTCTGGGATTCGTTGATTTCGAATATCCGAATCATGTTTACAAGCTCAAGAAAGCACTCTATGGTCTTAAACAAGCTCCTAAAGCTTGGTATGATAGACTGAAAGCTTTCTTGATTGAACATGAATATACCATGGGAAAGGTTGATAACACACTCTTCACAAAGAAAAGAGATTCACATCTCATCATTGTTCAAATATATGCCGACGACATTATATTCGGATCAACTTGTTCAGAGATGTGCGATGATTTCTCTAAGATCATGCATGACGAGTTTGAGATGAGCATGATGGGTGAATTGAACTTCTTCCTTGGTTTACAAATTGACAGTCGCGCGAAAACGCAATCACAAGCCAAACCTCTCACGAAGAAAAGTCAACCCGCGACGGTTTAAACGCGACAATCGATTGTAATACCGGATAAGCGTATACCCGGGTCGAGGTCCCAACGAGGCGTGAAATTGAGGATATCGTTTGAGGTTCGGAATTAAAATGCTTGAAAGAACGAGGGTTGATTGGTTACTAATATCTACTAAAACGAAAATTAAAAATAACGTAAACTGAAACTAATAACGAGTAAAAACGTCAAATACTATAAAAACTAACCCTACGGATGCAAAAATAATTTTCCTACGTCCTAAATGATAAAAGAAAATTTTATAAAAAAGAAATGCATTTTTTTTTTACTTTTAAATAATTTTATACGAATTAAAAACTAATTAAAAGAAAATAAATAATTAAAAATAGTAAACGAAAAGAGAAAAATCTGGAAATTTTTGTGAAGATACTTTATAATAAACTAAAGCTGGGAAAAATAAAAGTTTTGAAAAATCTAAAGCCAATAAGCTGCTATAAGCCAAAACAGCTTATATAAGCAAATGGTAGAACAACTATAAATATTAAATGTTGAAAGTAAAACCTTAAGCAGAACTAGAGCATTTGGTAGTGATGTTGTGTTGTGAGTGAACAGACCTGGGTTCGAGCCCCAGTTCTGTCAGTTTTTTATTTTATTTTTATTTTCTTTTTCTTTTTCTTTTTCTTTAACACCTTTATTACAATCATGAAAATAAGCCATATTTATTACTAGAACTATTTCTAAAACTTAATAAATAAGCAGTTAGAAGGGTGGAAAATAAGCAGATATCAATAAGCTAAACCTAACAGTCCTTAAGGGGCATTTTCAAGCTAGTAAAAAACTATCTAAAAACTAATGCAAAAATTCCTAAAGATTATAACTGACTAGGCAAGCAACCAAACAATAATCATGCAAAATTTAGATAAAAAGAACTTAAAATAAGCTAAAGAAAAATCAAAGACAAGGGAGGATTAATGCAAAAAGCTGCTGGTGCAGGGGTGTGCAGAGCTGAGGGGTGATTTTGCAGGCCTAAAATAAGCTAGGGATTAAGCTCCTAAGTACAAAGTAAACTGAAACAGATTGAGTTCATACTACAAACTACTTGCAAAACAAAATTCAACATCTAAATCCTACTTTAACTATACTAAAATTAAGATCAAAAAAGCTAGTGAGGCAACACTTGAAAATGCAGGCTGTAATGGGACTTTTAAAGCAACATGTAACACACAATTTCTTAACTATTTCTAAACTACCAAGAACATAAAATAAGCAGTAACAAGCAAATAAAAGAAGAAAATAAGCAGAAATTAAGCAGTTGACCAAGTTTGACCAAGAACAAAAAAAACTTGAAATTGCATTAGATATCAAACAGAAAGTAAATTACAACTTTAATTAAACATTACACTAAAAAAAACATTAAATCAGACAACAATTAAAATGGTCTAAACTTTTCTAAATACATGAAAAGTGGGACAAAAAACTATCTAGAGGAAAGACTGCTATTTATATACCCTCAACTAGGGTTTTCTTGTGCTTTCTCTGTGAGGGGAGTCTCTCTATGCTTCTTGTGCTTCTTTTTGGACCTTTGGATGTATCTTGCTCACCACAACTTTAAATTACAGCCGTTGATTAAACCCTTTTGTATCCGGATTGATGAGGTGGATGGGGGGGGGGACCAAGACAACCCCATGTGGGTGTCTTGGCTGGTAGTGGAGGTGATGGTGACAGGGGAGATTAGCAGGAGGATTAGGAGGGAAAAGGGAGATTGAAGAAGATAATGAATAGGGATTAGGGTTTGCTTGACCTGATTTGGGGATTTTGACCCCATCGTTATATTATATTAAGAATGGATCGGGGGGTTTTTTTTTTTAGTGCGGGTTGGACTGGGTTTAGTGAATTGTGTGGGCTGATGGGATAATGGGATGGGCTTTTCTTTTAGCTCTTTGGATCCGGTTGTTTTAGCTAAGGGTAGATTACGGATTAAACCAAGGACCAAAGGTGTAATTTATAAAACCTCAAGGACTATTTCTGCCATATTTTCAAAGTTCTTCAATGGTCCATTTTTACCAAGTAACAATAATCCAAGGGCCGTTAGGGATTTTCCGAGCTTGAATTTTATCCGAATAAATAATGCCTTTCCCGGCATCGGCTTTCGGCTCTTTAAATACTCTTTCCCAATCTCGTGCTCGGTTTTTGTTGTTTTTTTCTTCGTTTTTGTCCTTTTTTCGGGATATCCGTACCTGCATATTAACAAACACAAAAACACAAATATCTTTGGCATTTTGGTCAGTTTTTGGTCGTTTTGGTCTTAATTTGGTCAAGAAAAAGTATGTGTTTAAGCACATACCACAAATCAAACAAATGGAAGATGGTATCTTCTTTAATCAAGCTAAATATAGTAAAGAAATGCTTAAGAAGTTTAGTTTAGAAGAGTCTAAGCCCATGAAAACCCCCATGTCCACGGAAATAAAACTCACGAAAGATGAAGAAGGTGAGTCCGTGGATAGCACTAAGTATAGAGGTATGATAGGAAGTTTACTATACCTCACGGCAAGTAGGCCCAACATCATGTTTAGTGTCTGCCTTTGTGCTCGCTTCCAAGAGGATCCCAAAACCTCTCACCTTGAAGCGGTTAAGCGTATCTTCCGATACATTAAAGGCACTATACACTTGGGATTATTCTATCCCAAGGGGACCGGTGTAGAAACTGTTGTTTATGCCGACTCTGATCATGTGGGAGATTATGTGGATCGAAAGAGTACGAGTGGCGTTTGTACCTTCATGGGTTGTTGCTTAACTTCTTGGTTCTCCAAGAAACAAACGGCTCTTGCTATCTCCACAACCGAAGCCGAGTATGTAAGCGCCGGAAAGGCATGTCAACAAGCACTATGGATGAAACAAGCCCTTATAGACTATGACATTCATTTAGATGACGTTCCCATTATGTGTGATAATAAAGGTGCTATTGACTTGAGCAAGAACCCCGTTCAACACTCCCGTACTAAACATATCAAAATTCGTCACCACTTCCTTCGTGATAATGTTCAGAAAGGAAATATTTCTATTGAGAAAGTTCCTTCTCAGGACAATATCGCTGACATCCTTACCAAACCTGTCAAACGAGAATCCTTTAACTACCTTCATCTAGGTCTAGGAATGATGGAACATGTTTCATAAACCTCATGACTCTTGAAGTCATCTCGTGTGTCTCGTTAAGTCTAGTTTAGGTTCCCTAGTCAAAGGAATTTATTAGGTATAAATTCCTTCCTCGTGTCATAGAGTCTCTCTAAAACAGCGAGACTTATTCGTCAAACATCAAAATGGGACAGAAAACCATCCCTGCAGATACACGGCTCCACTAAATGTGGCACGGCACCGTTAAATTTAACGGTACCGTGGAACCGTGCATCTGGAACATTCCGTATTTCAGTTCCCCTTTTCCACACCACTCATTCCAAACCCTCATAACCTCAGCAACTACTGTCATAACTTAACCTCACACCCAACACTTAATTACACCCCTTTAAGATCATATTCAAGACATTGAGTTTCAAGATCCACAATCATTCTCACCCTTTTTCAACAAAAATTGTAAGTCATCTTACTCCAATTTTTTAATTTTGGGTCTAGGGTTTATGCATTGATGAAAATTGAATTGGGGTTTTTCAATTTTCTCTAGGAAATTTTCAATTAGAAGTCATCAACACCAAAACATTTCAAAATCTTTGGTACCAAAACATTGAGGTTACCAAAACACCCCAAATTCCATCATTTTCAAAATCTCATGAAACTAGGACCATGAAATTGTCTTTTCATGCATTGTTGATGCAAACTAAAAACACTTTCTCATGCATACAAGATCTCACAAATCATGATCGAACTACATAATCAATATGTAGTCTTCGACTTCTTTGCTTGAGCAAAAGTAAAATTAGGAGTGTTTGGGTAATCTCATTATTTTCTTTTGAGTCGAGATTGCTGCACCTCCACATAGTTTGCATATAGGCACACACTAGGCATGTGCACATAATGCAACTATTCTTAATACTAATTTTTCCTAAAAACACTTTTATAGGAAACAAAAATGTCTCATGAATATGATTTTGATCATCTCCTAACCGACACCTACACACCCCAAATATCACAAGAACCCACAACTCCTGGTAACCACATTCGTGCCTATGTCAATCTTGAAACCCATTGGTTTCATGAAGGCCGTGTCGTTGATCCATCCCTTGTTTACCATCGGGACATCAACACTTCTTTTAGAGCTATAGGATTCGATTGCTTACTCCACATAAACGAGCACATTTGTCCTCGCTTTATGTTGGAATTCTTCCGACAAGTTAAACTCGTACGTAACGAGGATCAATCATTGTCTCTTTGGTTTTGGGTCAGAAATTTTAAATTTGTCCTAACCCTTGAGCAATTTTCTCAAATCCTTCAAATCCCCAATCATGGGCAATGTGCCTATACTGAGGATTGGTGTCTTGAGTCACTCTTCAACTATCGTGAAGAGAATAGTCCATATTGTTCCTACATACCCTCTCCCACCGAACTAACCAAAATCATCTGTACTCATAAGTACTCCTCTTACCCTAATCCAACGAAAATTCGTTTGGAAGAGGTTCGTCATGAACTACTTTCTTGGGCAGTCATCCTGCGAGAAAATGTTCTAAGTCTCACAGGAAATCGTGAGCAACTCCCGGCGTGTTGTGCTCATATGATTTACTGTCTCCTAACCCAACAACTATACAACCTCGCTTACTTCTTCGCTAAGCGAATTGTCCATCTCAAGGGTAACAAGAATAAATTGATACCCTATGGGATGTTCCTAACCCGTCTCTATCACCATTTCATGAACCTACACCCTTACCTTAACGGTCCTCAATACTTACTTTACACACCAGTCATGAAACCCATAACCGTGTCATACGTGTCAACCATTCTCATTTCTGAATCCTCCACCCATTATGCACCCTTTGATGATCCAAATCATGAGAATGAGATAAATGCTCAAGACGGGAGTATAACAAGAATGGGAGAAAGCTCAAGTCATTAGTAGTTATGAAGAGATTTATATCTCCTACTAGGGCTTATTCTTAATAGACTATATTAGGAATTAATACTCTAATTATCTTGCATGCTTAGTACTAAATCTATCACCATGCATGAATGACTTTTGTGATATTTGGATGTTAGTTTATCTTGTCCTTTATGCTTGCATGCTTATGATTATCTTGGAAAATTGCTTGATAATCTTTATGTGCTAGATGTAGAATTGTAGGGGACATATTAGGAAAACAAAAACTTAGTGAGTTGAGGCACTATCATTTCCAGGAACTAGTTCCCCTAGAAAACATCCCCCTAGCTGCCCAGAACTAGCCTCAACAGAAATTTTCGTGACAATAGTGTCACGGTACCACTAAATAGGGACGGTACCGTTAAATTTAATGGTACCGTGGGTCATTTAGAGGAACCGTGTCTCTGTTTTACGGATTTTTACTGTTCCTCCTAGAATCCCTGCAACCCTAACCTCAAACCTGCAAATTTTGCAACCTCACACACACCCTAAGATTCCCTTACTACACCATAGGACACTCCCATCAACTTTAATTCAAATTTCACCCAACTTGCCTATTTAAGGCCTCACCCTTGCAAGCTTATCTTGCACTTCACCTTCAACCTCCCATCACACAAACACCATGTCTTCCACACATGGTTCCACCTCTCACATCTCCAAGAAACCTACGATAACCGTGAAACCACCCTCAAAACCACTCTTTGTGGATCTCACAAAAGATGATAAAGCTATGACACCACCTTCCCAAACCACTCCATACTCACCATCACCACCTTATGCACCCTCTAAAACATCCTCTACCTACACAACATCTTCATCATCCTTCTACACTACATCATCAATGGAGTACACACCATCCCCCTTAACTCCATTGGACAATGCCATGCCAATTTCACCTCCAACAAACCTACCACAATCACCATCTCCTATCATGGCACAACCCAATCAACCACATCCCTTTGATTTACATAGTGCTAATTGCCTATGTTGTCTCCGTAACCGTAATCTCATCTACTTCTTAAGAGACGAGATTCATTTCATGTTCTACTTTATAGAACATCTCTTGACACCACCACCACCCCAAATAGGGCCCCAATCTCCACCACCTCCTAACCCACAATAGGTCTTTAGGGGCCCTCTTGGAAATGAAACATGCCTCTAGTCACTAGGGACTTATGCTTATCATTGTCTCTTTTATGTTTCCATGAAGTCAAATCCATGTATGACATTTATTTTCTTTTAATGAATGAATGGGCTCTTATGAGGGTTGTTGGCTATCATTTTTAGCTCCTAGCTACTTTTCTTCTTGTGTGGTTGGATATTTGTCATAATGTGCTACTTTTTACATATTATATATGTATCTTCTAACTTTGTTTTGTAGCAAGAACCATTGCTCGATTCCTTTGTGTTCTCCAAATGAGGGGGAGTACATATCAAGGGGGAGCCTTTGTCACCTTTTTGATTAGACAAAAAGAGGGAGAAATGGGAGTAAACTCATTAAAAACTTGTTAACACTAATTTTAACCTAACATGAGTTTATATTTTGTCATCATCAAAAAGGGGGAGATTGTTGATGCAAATAATGTTCTAAAAACGTTATTTATATCTTTCGATTACTTCACGTTTTGAGGATGACAAAATATGAAATCACGATACGTTAAAATCAACGTAAACAAGTCTTTAATCGGAAGATCCCGTTTCTACGCAAATCACTCTTGAACAAAGTTACAACTTGAACTAGTGATCAAAGAAGTGAATTTATGTTTTGAAAATTCACATTTTAAATGGGACAAAACATTTTTTTTCAAAAATACACATGACAAATTATTTTTGAAATATTAAGAAATGTTTTAATGGAAAAATAAGTTTGAAAATCACAACAGCTATTTTCCTCCCAAAATCAGCTCCAACCTTCCCCAAATAAGTTTTCACCTGAAAAGAAAAAATTTGGAGCGTCCTAGTCTACGACGGCTCCACGGTTCCGTTAAATTTAATGGAGCCGTGGGGTATTTAACGGAGCCGTCCGTACAAAATTTTCTGTAACGTTCAGATTTTCTTTGCCTATAAATACCAACCCCTTTCACAGTTTTTAGGCATCCTTACACACACAAAACTTTCTGAGTTGAATACTCTCTTCACACTTTCTTTCTTAGATCATTTAGGTTAGTTTTTCTTTTGTTCAAGAGTGATCCAATCATCCTTCAAGTGATCATCTTCATTCCTCTTCACTTGCAAGAGAAGAACACAAGTATCCAAGTTGATACAAGGTGTTATCATTCCTCTTGATTATCAAGAGAAGAACACAAGTGTCCAAGTTGATACAAGGTGTTATCATTCCTCTTCATTAGCAAGAGAAGAACTCAAGGTATTCAAGAAGATACAAGAGTTGTAGTTGTTAGGTTTTGTAACACTTGTTACATCCTTGATTGTATCTTAGCATACATCAAGATTATCTTTCTTTTGTGAGAGTGTGAGTGAAGATCATTGTGATCTTAAGAGATAGTGAAGATCTCTTAAAGCCATCGGGCTTGTGTGTGAGTGATCAAAGGATCTAGAGTAGTTAGATTAAGTAGAGTGAAGTGAGAGTTGATCTTTGTGATCGTGTTGAGATCGTGGTGATCTCTTGTAGCCATTAGGGCTTGTGTGATTGGTCACGTGGACCTTGGTAGATTGGTGCTAGCTAAGATTAGCACTCGACATTTAGCTTAGTGTCGGTAATAGGATAAGCGACGTGTACGGTTTTCTCCGCCTGAAGGGAGGTTGTTGACATAGTGCTTGAAACTCTCGAGTGTGGTACTCGGGGAGTGGAATAGGACGAAGAAGAGCTTCTTAGCCGAACCACTATAAATCATTTGTCTCGGTTTGATCTTTCCAACTCTACTCTTTACTTTCATTATTTTGTATTTGTTAGTTTAGTGTGTAGTTCATATTGGTGTTGATTGATTACACATAAAGTTCGAATCAAAATTTCCAATAGCCAACTTTTAAAACAAGATTTTTAAAAGAATTTTAAACCGGTAAACTATTCAACCCCCCTTCTAGTTTCCCACAAGCTAAACAATCAACACCACAGGTACAAGGCAAAGGCAAAGGGATTCTTATTGAAGAGCCTGTGGAGAAACCACTATCCAAAGAGAAGCAATTGCAACTTGATGCTGAAGTTGCTGAGAAATTAGCACAAGAGTTTGAAGCAGAGAATCAGAAAATTTTGGAACAAAAGAGAATACAAGAATAACAAGATGCTAAAAATGCAGAGTTAATGGCTGCATGGGATGAGGAAAGGGCTCAGGTTGATGCTGATTGTGAACTTGCTAAGAAACTACAACAAGAAGAGCAAGATCAGTACTCAATAGATGAAAGAGCCAGGATGCTGAAAGAACTCATTGATACAAGAAAGAAGTTCTATGCAGCACAAAGATATGCAGCTGAGGAGAACAAGCCACCCACTCCAGCACAAAGAAGAGCTTTTATGTGTTCCTATTTGAATAATATGGATAATTGGAAACTAAAGGATTTAAAATTGTTGAATGATAAAAGAATTGAAGAATTGTATGCAATTGCCAAGAGAAATACAGAAAGCTTCTTGAATGATGAGGTGGTGAAGGGGAGTGAAGAAAATAAAGAAGAGAAAACAAGTTCAAAGAAAGCAGGTGAACAGTTGGAAAGAAAAAGCAGTAAAAAGAAGAAGATTGAGCACAAAGCAGAGAAAGAGCAGAGCAAAGAACAAGAGCAAACTGAGCAAGCTGATGCTGATATAGAACAAATGCAAGCTCACATTGAACTTGCAGTTGTCTCTATAGAAAAACCTGAAGGAGAAGCCATGGATGCAGAACCTTTAAATATCAAACAACCCATTGTTGATTTCAAGTCTGGATTTCATGGGAAAACAGTTTATTATGATATTAAGAGGCATGATGGTTCTTCTTGAAGGTTTGTAAGCTTTCATCAAATGGTTCATAATTTTGATAGAGAAGATATGGTGGCTCTATGGAAGTTACTCAAAGAAAGATTTGGTTATAAGACACCAGAACAAATCTATGATATAGTCGTCTGGGAGTACTTGAAGGTAATGTTTGAACCAAGTCATGAGGATGAATGTTGGAGAAAGCTAAGGCATAACACTGTTATAGAATGGAAGCTTTTTCAGGGATGTGGAGTACATGTTTTAACTGTACATGAGTTAGTGATCTACATTCTTGTAGAAAAAGATTATCCTTTAAAGTTTCACAAAGACATTCTACGTCAGATGTTGTTTGGGAAGAAAAGACTCCAGCTTCAGTTTACTTATGATGAGATGGCTTATAAATTCCTCAAGAAAATGGAAAAGGATCTAGGACCCAAGAATATGTCATAGGATTAATTTTTTGGGATCATCCTCTCAGTGTTTGTTCAAGCTTAAAGAGAAACTTGATGATTTTGGGATAAACTTGATGATTTTGGGAGAAAATATCAAGTTTAGGGGAGGATTGTTGGGTTTTAGAGCTGCTGCTGTCTGTTTAGTTAAGCCTGCTGATGGAATTTGCTCAATAACATTACAACTGCTTTTACTACTGAAGAACTTGAAGAAAAACACTCTAAGTGTTTAGTGCTGCTAGAGGAAGAGTTAATACTGCTGGTATTAATTTAAAACTGCTAGAGTTAGAGTTACGACTGCTAGAGTGTGTAGTTAGTACTACTTATAAGATAAACTTGTATAGTCGATTAGATAATTATAGAAAAGATTATGTTAAGGTTTATCTTTTATAGCAAGAAATTGTAAGCCGACTAGGACTCCTTAGTCTATAAAAGGAGGACCTATGGCATAGAGATACGTACGTGAATACTAGAATACAAGAATACGATTCTTTAGAAAAACTTCAAGGTTGTAAACCCTAATACTCAAGAGTATTCGTATTATTATTAATAATATTGAAGTGCTTTGTTTGAGATTGTTTTGTTTAATTCTTCTTAAGATTAAAGTTTAGATTTCGCATAAACTTTAATACAACTCAAAGACAGTTTCTTTATAAGTTATATTGGATTTATTCAATATTAGCTTAACCTTTACAAGCTAAGGAAAATCGATCAAGTGCTCAACTGGGATCTACACGTTATTTGCATTATTTGACCTCTATATGTTTTGATAATCACAAAATGTAAAAACACGTTATGTAAAAATATACTTGATATGTTTTTAATCGAGAAAGCTCGTTTCGACTACAACATCACTTAAGGTATGAACAAATAATATACCAAATTAGTTAAGTGATCAAAGAAGTTATTTTGTTCTTAAAACTCACATTTTCATAAATGTTACAAAACCTTTTTACACGAATAACTTATTCAAATTAATTTTCTAATTATAAGAAATGTTTTATTCAAAAGAAAATATTTGAAATCTCATTTTCCCGCCCAAATCAGTTAAATTTTCACCAGATAAGCATTTTACCGCATCAGGAAAAAAACAGGAGTGTCCTATGGGATGGTCCCTTATAGGTGGACGGTCCCTTATATATATGAGACCGTCCATGTTTAAAGTACCGTCCCACGCTTCTCCTGGTTTCTATAAATACTGCACTATTCTCAGTAGACAAATAAGACCTCTTTGCACAAAAACCTTATGTTCTCTCAATCTCCCTTCTTTGATCACAATAACTTGCTGATATGTGTTTATAAGTGATCTCGTTACCTTCTACCTCAAAGTAAAAGAGAAGAAAGCTCGTATTCGCCAAGAAACAACGTGTTATAGATTAGGCATCACACACACGTAACTCGTGTAATGATTCTCTTCTTCATCTAAACTCTCTTAATCCTCTTTGTTGTATATTGGTATATCCGACTTGTGTGTGAGTCGAGATTAGTTGTGTTAGTATAGATTTGGACTAAGTGTAAGTTCGTGTAGTGTTGTATGTAGATTGGGACGAGGTGAAAGTCTATGAAGTGTTGTGTGTAGACTTGGATTGTGTGGAAGTCCAAGTGGACGAGGTGTATATCCGTGTAGTGTTGAGTATTATTGTGTAGATTGGTTCTAGCTAGGATTAGAACTAGACATTCCGCTTAGTATCAGAAATTGGTGTAAGCGAAGGTGCATTGTTTTCTCCACCTGAATGGAGTTTGTTGACATAGTGATTGTGAACTCTCTTGTGTGATACTCGAGGATTGGAGTAGGGCGATTATAGAGCTTCATAGCCGAACCACTGTAAATCTCCGTGTCTTGGTTTGATCGTTCTATCTCTATATCTTTCTTTCATTCATATTTTGTTTTCATTGTGCATATCTATTGTGTTCATATAAATTGTTGATTGATATCACATAACTTCGAAGCAAATGATTTTCAAAAAGAATAAAAAGTTTTAAAAGTCTTAAAACGTAATTAAAAACAAAGATACTATTCAACCCCCCCCCCTCAAAGTTTCTACAATTGGTATCAGAGCGGGTCACTCAAGAGCTTTAAAATATATTGTATTTTAAAACTTGAATCGATCTATGGAGTCTGAAAGATTCAAAAATTATGTGAAATCAATAGATCAAGATCTTTGGCATGTTATTACAATTGGTATTTTCAACCAATGGAAATTAATTTTGAAAATCAAAGTGATGATTTTAAAAGAAAATTTTCTAAAAATATTGAAGCCAAAATAACGATTTACAAAATTTACCGAAAAATGAATATGAAAGAATTTTCATGTGTCAAACGGTAAATGATATTTGAAAAAGTCTTTTAATCATTTACCAAGGAAATAGTCAAGTCAAAGATAACAAAATTGATCTTGAACAAATATATGAACAATTCGTCACCTCTAAGGAAGAATCTATTGATAGTGCTTTTGCTAGGTTCAGAAAAACAAAGTTAAGTTATTAGCCATCTGCTCAACATAACCAATAATCCAAACACCCCTTATTGTCTATCATTCTCTTTTGGATCAATTAGTTAGGGCAAATAAGCTTTATCTTTCATAGCTCTCTAGCCCCCTTCCTAATTATCCAATCACTAAAATCATTATTCCCTTACTTTTCCAAATAGATCATTCTTCCCATTAAAGACTTTAATGTTGAAACTTATATTTGTGTGCTTCATTTTTGCTTGTACACATTAATTGTTAAATTGTAAACTCATATCTTAGACATGTTACCTAGTTGTTTAACTTCATTATAGTTAAATTAACTTAATAAGTGGGCGAACGATAAAACGACCCTCAAAGGAGCTTATCTTCAACGATATCAAACATTCAGCATTCAATTGAATCTCTTCTAGGAACAAAAGGACCCTCAATGGAGTGGTTTGATAATACATGTCACACTCATAATTAACTTTGGTATCTTTGGGATCCTAATGTCCTATTAGGCTTCCCTTTAATAACCATTTTTCTTCAGCCGTTAAAAGTAAGCTTGCTAATTGGTAAGTCATTCAAAGATCCATGATAGATCGGGGGAAACCATCTGCGTCAACGTAGGCTCAGTCGCCATGCCATGATACCACTTGGTGCATCATTACAAGCCCGCCATGTTCAACATGTCAGAGTTTGTGGATATAAATTAATATTTGTATGTCCGGTTTTGAACCCGAGACTCGGGATTGCACACAATACGTAAGAGTTCCAATGGTTTGAATAAATTAAATATATTTTATATTTTATTTATTCATTTCACAAACAAATTAACTTAACGACAGTTAGTACTTAACGGGGTTAGATAACGCTCATTAAAGGACTAAATGTGCAAAAGGAGAAGAGAAGGATCTAGAATCCCTATCTTGGAAGAGAAGTCGGCCGAAGCCCTCCCCTAGGGTTTGTGGATCGATTTCTTTGAGTAAGGAACAAGAAATTGTAGCCTATAAATACATCCCTTTTATTCTTAGATTACTAATCTTTAATTCCCTAGCTTTTCCATCTTCTTTCTCCTCTCCTCTAGTTCTAGTCGATCCACATTATCCCTAACTCCTAGGGTATGTCGATTTTTCTTGAACACAAGTGTTGGATTTGTTTAGTGAATTAGAACCTAGCTTATCCCATTGGAAAACTAGTATTACGTGTATACAAGAACGAGTAACAAGCTTACTTTAGCTTGTGGTGATTTGCCCTATTCGATCACACCTTGATCGATCCATACTTTAAACCCTAGTTAGGGTTTATCTTGTTCTTGTAGATCCGGTTCCTTGTTCTTGCTAGGAATCAAAAAGGTACGCTTTCTATTTAATTTTTTAGTTAATTACTTTACATGTTATCGTAGATCTATTCCGCTGCGTGTGCTTTGATGATTATGTGTTTATAGTTCTTTTATGATTCACATATTCCAACAGTGGCATCATGAGCCTCGTTTTTAACACGTAATTAATTACTAAAAACCTTAAAAATTAGATCTTGTTGAGATACATGCAATTAATTTTCTAGGGTTTTGATTTTTTTTAGTAAACCCTAATATGGGTCGACACCCATAATATTTATTTAGGGTTTTAGGTTGTTGATAAAAATCTTGTAGAAACCCTAGGATTGCATGCAATTTTTAGGGCTTAATTAATGAATACCTTATGTGATGTCATTAATTATAGATTGCGTACTATATAGGCTTGTAAATATGTGATACATGATTTTAAGTGCTATATGGAATCCATGACAAAATCTTGCATGTTTTGTCATGGAATGTTATGTGTTTAATTGCTACATGTTTTAAGATAAATCTTAAATTAGGGAGGACCCTAACTTAAATTAGGGAAGACCCTAATATATTAATTAAAATTGGTTATGTGCAATGTGGTATCTAATTAATCAAAACTTACGCGGCCAAATTTATTTGGCGTCTGTGGTCCATTGGGTACAATGAGCTCGAAAACCAATGGGAGTTTTATTGATTAGATACATTAAAATTCACATAGATAATTAATATGATTTATCAAAAAGGTTTGCATGTGGCTATATGATATTGTTAATGATCATATATGTGTTATTGAGTGTTTATTTATTTTTTCAAATTACTTGTTATTTGTGTTTAATTATGATGGATTGTAACAACAAAGAGGGTAATTTTTTGAATTAAAAATAAATGAACCTAATAACTATGAAACCTTTGTAGTAAACTATTTAATTGCCAAGTCTTATGTGCCTACAGTGGTTCGCTTCGCACGGTAATTTGCTCCCAGGGGAGACTAGCAATTAATAATTTACTACATAATTTTTTTTAAGCTTTAAATCTTAAAGTTTTAATTGATTGATGCGACTGTACAAAAGTGGTCGAAGCGGCGGACCTATTATTGACAAACTATAAAGTGGGTATAAGGTTGGTACGCATTAAATTGTGACCTTAAAGGGGCGTGTTTTTAATTACCTTAGGGTAAACGTTTGCTCCTCCGATCGCCTGTGCGTCAATAATAGACTTACCAAGTACACCATGAAAAAGTACGAAGCATCTTAAGGCAATGTTGTAAGTTTCTCAACGCCATCAATTAAAATTTTGTTGATTTTAAGCTGAGAATTGGTAAATGATTTTGTAGAAAACATATGATACAAAGATGAATGCATGACATCTTTGTACATATTTTTTTATTACACATCAAAATTTTAATACCATTAAAATTTAAGTAATATGCCAACCAATTAACACGAAAACACCTAAGATGACATCTATCATTGCTAGCAGCCTCAGCTGATGTAATGATTCAAAGAATGGTAGTCGAAAAGGGTAAATTGAGCACTTTCATTGCTAGCAGCCTCAGCTGATGTGATGAAACGGCGTCAAATTTACATGTTTCTAAATTGGTTAACTTAATTGAGCACTTTCATCACTAGCAGCCTCAGCTGATGTGATGGAACGGCGTCAAGGCATAAAGATTTGGTGATGAAACATGTTTACATTTTGCAACTGATGTTGGCAATATAATGTAAGTCCCATGATTCTAGGAATTGCAATTGTATATTGGCAATTGAGTACAGCTCTACCTTAGTGAGTACTTTCATTGCTAGCAGCCTCAGCTGATGTAATGAAACGACGTCAATTTGGATCCTATTTTTCAATGAAAATTAAATGGTGAAATTTTATTTTTACCATGGGTGTTTAATTTTCTTGAAAAGTTATTATCGAAAATACTAAAATTGAATTTTGCAAATTCTTTTAATGTATTTAATGCAACGTTAAAACCGTAAACGTGGGGTTTTCTTTAAGTAGTAAATTGATCTGCACCCGTAGGGGTCTTTGGATAGAGTCAATTTTTACTAAAAAGAATAAACCGAGTCTACTTTCCGTGTGAAGAGTAAGACTAAATCCTATTCCTTTTCATGAATGAGAAAGGTATAATAGGATAATTAGAATCGTCTAAATTCTAAGAAATAACTCATGGCGAATTTCTTAAGAAATTGCATGGTTAGGAGTTATTAAAATTAGAAGCTAGACTAATTACCGCGTAATTGGTAAAAGGCAAACTAGAATGTTTGATCTAGTTGTTTTGCTTTAACCTTTTAAAAGGTGCTACATACCATGATGGGGATGGTAGACCTAACTAAGGAAGAAATTGCATACCCAATTTTTTCAAGTTAATTGCATTGATGGATATTCCATCATTGACAAAAGTAGAATACATTCTTTGAAGTACCTTAGTAATGTTACGTAAGGGATTCATCAAAGGTGTAGGAAAGTAAACAGCACGCTATTTGCTTTTACTGGTGATGCAACACTTACAATGTTGTCAAATCCAGTGGGAGCATTGTGTTGTAATTAACTGAATAATGAGTTCATGTAGTGATCTTTAATTCAGTGGGAGCTACAAGCATTGACATCTTGGTAGTAACCCATATTATCTCTGGTATCTACTGGAGATAACTACTTTCCAATTATAGACACTTGTGGTATTAAGGATAATCGTGTACGTTTCCTTACTAGACGAGGTGATTCTATATCTACTTATATCTAAGACACAAATCATATTGATCAAATAAGCAAATGATTGGCGTGTTGTTTATCTGATACATAATATTGTTCCATGCACAAGTGGGAGAAATCTTATTGTATGCAAGCAACAACATAAAGGAATATGATTTAAAGGGTTCTCTTGACTGCAAGGTCAGAGATTGATGTTCTAATGTGTTTTATACACATTCTAATTTATAGAACACTTGGAGTTAATATCTACTTTCATTACTAGATATTAATGACAAGGTAAATTACATACTTTCATCATTGCAGCCTCAGCTGATGTGATGAAACTATGTTAATTTACAAGTTTCTAAAATTAGATAATTATTAGAACAAGTGTCGATATGATAATAAGATTACTTAAAAAGTGAATATTTATGTATTATTGCAATGACATGAATATATGAAGTAATCTTACACTACTTCATAATTTGAATGTTTATGTATTCTAGGAATGACATAAATATATGAAGTAATAAATTAACTTGAAATACTATTGAAACCAAGTTGTGGGTTTCATAATTACTTTAGTTATACATGTTTATATTGTAAGATATAAATATGAAGTCTTTTATTGCTATAAGACTTAATAAATAAAGTAATACGTTAACTTGATATGTTTTTTTTTAATTAAGACATATACAAGAAGTCATGGAGTTCATCAATGACTTATAACGTAGATTGGGATTATAACAGGTTATGTCTTTCTGGTAAGACATAGAAATGAAGTGGCTTGGACAATAAGACACTCATGTTATAAATTATGCAATTGGCTTGAAAAATCTATTGTACCATTAAAGTGATTTAGTTGGTAAATAGGTAAGCCAAAACCGAAATATATTTATCTTACATATTGTAAGAAAGACTTACAATATTAATCCTAATGGAATACATAGTATGTATGGTATGTTCAGTTAGGAAAATCAAACTCTTGAAAAATTGTTTGATTAAAGATAACTATATCTTCTAATCTTCCTAAAGATATCAAGGTTAGGAAATTGAGTATGGATTGGATATACTCAATTAAGACTCCAACCTAGAAGATTAATAAGACACCATTTAATATGGAATGTGATCAATCACATTAAGTCTTAAAAATTGAAGTTCAGAATTTGTTAAACTACCTTTGAGTAGGTTAATTAACAAATTAAGATTAGGAACTGTCAATATGTATTTGTAAAGTCCCAAAAGAGAACAAGTTTGTGTTGCTCTATTTGCTAAGCATTTATAGGTAATCTATAAATTGCAAAAGGCGAGTGGGATTTTTATTTTCAAAAGATAAAAATTACAAGATACATAATCTTCTAAATACGCTAGCAAAATCATAATGAGGATTTAACATGTTAGTGTTAAATCTCAAGATGATGGAATTCATATTCATAGATCCGCAAGGATATCTCAAATATTTGTAGAATATGATGAGGGTTGTGAGTTACAGGATCATGGTATGCCTGTTAATAAATTGCAAATGTTTATTTGGCAAATTACTCATACTATGAATAATTAGATGCAGTCGAAGAAGATAACTAGTTTGGAAACGTAGTTGATCTTAAACTCTATAGTTACACTATAGAATGAAAATGAATTTTTACAAAGGAAATGAAAATCCTAGAGATTTAAATTCTTGTGTAGAAATCATAATGGACAAATTTGTATACATATTTAATATGTGAAAAGATTATCAATCACAATTAAGCAATTAAATGTGATTGAAATTCTTTCTAAGCACATTAAATATATATAAAGATTATGATTGTCATTATTAGTTTCATTTATATGAAATTAATAATGGAATATCAAAACTCTTTCTTTAATAATTACTTGAGCGATGACGAAAAGTAATTGAAATGAGTGTTTGAATTCAAATAATCTTTAGTAGTATACAAAATGCAAATCATTTGTGAATGGATTAATGCATGCATCTAGAAGATATACTTATTTTTAGTTATTAAATCTAGTTTGATTTATAATTAAAATTAAGATATTTCTTAATATTCCTGAAAGCTAGTAGGAGTGATGTATTTATTTTCTTATTTCATATATGTTGTATAACATATGGGAAGTAACATTCCATTAACATTAACATTATATGTTAAAAATAAGTTTGGAATGAAACTTCACATGGAAATTTAGGAAATAAAAACCTTGAACATTATGTTTATTGATTATAAACATAAGCGGTAAAATAACTGATTCTAAAAGAACATGATATTCTATTAGAAGATCTAGATAGAAACATATCTTTGAAAAGATATGACATGAATAAAATCTAAGGTTGACAAAAGGATTATTCATGTACATCATGTTATTTGTTGTATCATGCTTGGATGCAAGATGATTGACAACATTAGTATCTAATTGAAAATTATTAGATAGCTAAGTGTAATGGATATGGTTTAGAATTTACATCCTCAGCCTGGATTTGCTCCAAAATTCTAAATACGAACCATATGGCAAGTTATTGCTTGATTGATATTGTGGTAAAATCTTGAAGGATTTGAAGATATCAAACATTACACGATGAATGTTAAAAGTTTACGGAACTTTAAAAGAGCATATTGTTGTTTACATACAATGATGCTAGTAGGATTGAGATGACACTCAATACTAGTCATGGTGGGAGCCCATCCTTATTAGGAGACCATGTATACTAGTTATGCTCAATATGAGCATAGTTGCATTATACATAAAGAATTAGAATACTTTAACTACAAGGTTTGGTAGTTTAATTGTCATAAATTCGTGCATGAGGATGTCACGCATTTTATGAAGTATGTGGCAATATCTAGATAGATGAATGCACACATACAAGAATTTCATTATTGAAATAAGTATTCTCAGAATTCCGTCAACAACCAGTGAGGCGGGTGCGACTTCGACCAAAAAAATTGTTAGATGTTCGCCTTTCAAAAAAAAACAAGTATGTGGAACATGACTTGTGGCATAATTCATTAATGAGAATTGTCATGCATTGATCTAGTTAGTATTTGGATAAGGGATGTTAAACAATATTATTTTAATGAAATAAAGTGTGGATAACGTTTATTCTCATTTATAATATTGTATCATATATTTGCATGTTTAAATCCGTGAATAACTTATGTTATTCTAAATTGTCCGTTGTCGATTAATGATATGGGAATATCATTAAATAAAGACAAATGTGAGGATTGGTAGAATGTACTGTAAGGTTGAGACACCAATGTCACATGATATTCAATATTGGATAAATTGAATATATGACTTATCCCAACTACATGATTATACTTTATGGATCGTCGTCATTAAGTAAATCATGAATATTTATCCTCAGACTTGAGATACCAGGTGACTGCCAAGGATGTAGCTCATTTTCTGTAAGGTAGTCTAACGCTATCTGTAACAGGTAGTTATAAGGGCTATTTTCGGAGGTGATGCAAAGTTCGAGGGTCACGCTCGTAGTCAATAAAGAATTTGTTTCTTCAAATTTGTTTTGAAGTATAATACTGCTGGGCCCCTCGTAGGGTTGACAAGATGTTTGTGCGGCCGCACCCAAAGTCTATCTGAAAGACGTTCAGATGTTTTGGTAATCTTGATCAATCAATAATAACGAGAAACAGAATAGTTAATTATGGAATGACCTAGATCCATATCCATAGTAACGCGGTATTAGTAACAAAAGGATAAGTATGATGATAATATCATCACGTGGTTTTTTTTCCAGGAAAACCATATTCGGTTCGATAACGCTCGTTAAAGGGACTAAATGTGCAAAAGGAGAAGAGAAGGATCTAGAATCCCTATCTTGGAAGAGAAGTTGGCCGAAGCCCTCCCCTAGGGTTTGTGGATCGATTTCTTTGAGTAGGGAACAAGAAATTGTAGCCTATAAATACATCCCTTGTATTCTTAGATTACTAATCTTTAATTCCCTAGCTTTTCCATCTTCTTTCTCCTCTCCTCTAGTTCTTGCCGATCCACATTATCCCTAACTCCTAGGGTATGTCGATTTTGCTTGAACACAAGTGTTGGATTTGTTTGGTGAATTAGAACCTAGCTTTTCCCATTGGAACGCTAGTATTACGTGTGTACAAGAACGAGTAACAAGCTTACTTTAGCTTGTGGTGATTTGCCCTATTCGATCACACCTTGATCGATCCATACTTTAAACCCTAGTTAGGGTTTATCTTGTTCTTGTAGATCCGGTTCCTTGTTCTTGCTAGGAATAAAAAAGTTACGCTTTCTATTTAATTTTGTAGTTAATTACTTTACATGTTATCGTAGATCTATTCCGCTGCGTGTGCTTTGATGATTATGTGTTTATAGTTCTTTTATGATTCACATATTCTAACACAACATGGTAAAACCACATGATATTTCCTGCTAAAGCAAATTAAATTGGTGCTAAATTAATAGAGTAATCCATTTGTAATCATTTCTTCTCATTTGCTTTAATTTTAGTGTAAAAGTGATGGTCATTCAAAGATATTAGAACTTTGTATCATGGGCTTATGTTAGATTTAGTAATATTTGTAAAAGTCCAATCCAATGGACTCAATCCCAAGAGATCACACAAAGCCCACAAGAGTTTTAACTCTTGTAGTATTTAAAGGCTTATCTCCTCATTTGTGATGGTGGTTCACAGGTGTAATGTGTGTGCAATAAAAGAAAAGCTTAAACATCTCTATATCTATCTCCATTATATACGATCCATATTATACACTTTGTCCCATCATCTCTTGTGTTTAAACGCCATACATATGTGTGATAAAGAGTGATTATTGACTACAACAAGTGGTATCAACGAGCCTAGCTTCGAGGTAAGAGTTCTTGTATTCGGTTCATGTTGAAAAACACATTTTCTTGCGCTTTGTTTTAAGAAAAACGTGTCCTTGTGTTTTTCTGTGGCTACTGTACGCATGATATAAGAACAAAGGTAGTATTTTTGTGCTCATGTGTTGGATTGGTGTTTGTTCTAAGCCACTTTAGTTCGACATCAAGGCACAAAAGGTTCATTCGATCCACAAAAAATACAGAAAAGTTGTGTTTGTTCATGCTATTTCGACTTGGTTAGTCAAGGTTTGTTATTATTTCACTCAAACTCAGTTTTTGTGGATTGGATTTTGGCTTGTTCTTCATTTATTGGATCGACTAGAATCATAAATCTTGTATAAGATTTGTGTTTTTGGTTGTTTGTGTGAATTATTGACTTGATTTGAGTAAGTGAAAAGTTAGTCAGAGTAGGTGGAAGAAAGTCCTTCAAGTTGGTAAAAGGTGTCAGGTTGCATGTGCAAGTATGTGGGTGAATTATTGGACAAGTGGGCAAGTAAGGATAAGGTCAAAAAGTGGTTGAAAAGTGCAATTTATCGGAATTGGCCTCATCAGCGCGTTTTATCGCAATTCAGAGAAAATCTGCGATCTATCGGAATTCGGTTGTGTTATCGCAATTCCAGCTTAAAAGGTCTATCGCAATTCATAACTGGAATTTTTATCGCAATTCGATTCGCTATAATTTTATCGCAATTCAACTCAGATAGTTTTATCGCAATTCACCCCTTGTCAGAATTATCGCAATTCAAGTCTGCTCAGTTCTATCCGACATGCTGTAGCAATTCCGATATCGGACAAAAAGGGAATTGCGATATCGGACAAAGCTTAATTTTCAGAATTGACATTTTCAGTCCCTGTCCTTTCTAGCAGCCTTAGAGAACTTTCAGATTTGGCAGTTTTGGTCTTTGTACTTCTGTGAAACGATTTCAAAGTTAAATAACTTTTAAGGATTTGATTCGAACGTAATTTCGTCAACTCAAAAGTGAACTCGGTATTTTTTACTCTTGTATAAGAGTGTAAAATACTTCGACAAACGGATATCTACCCTCTTGTATAAGAGTGTTAGATTTTATATAAATTGCCAATTTATATAAATTGGATATATTTCTATCTAAATTGACATTTTGCCATAATTTATATAAATTTTGGTCAAATTGAAAATTCTATAGAAATTATCATTTTATCTAAATTGTAATTTACATAACTTTTGTCGAATTTGTAATCTTTTGACTTTGTCTTAATTATACTCTAATCAAATTTTGTAACTTTATTTAAATTTGTTTCGTTTATATAAACTGCAACTTCAACGATCACCAACAACACAACAAGACTTCACAACAACAACCAAACTTAACCTTCAACAACAACATCTCCTATTTCGTTGCAAAGATCCTGAATCAACTTTATCGCACATCACAAGAAAAATGGAATCGAGTTCTCAAGAGGGACAAATGTCTCCGGTTATGCAAAACTTTATTCGCTCGAATGAACGATGTCTCATACACTTTAAAGCAATCAAAAGTCTATGTGAGAGACTCACAAACGCAAAAATGTCAATAGTGGAATCATATGCTTTTGATCGAATGTTTGCTAGACTCCTCGAACCTGAAATGGATTATCGCACATTTAGAGAGAAACTACTGCATTACATATTTCGAATAGAGCACGCAATTGAACGAGGATTTGACTGCACTGAAACATATCAAGGACTCAAGACGCACTTTAAATGGTTTTTCGACTTAGATTTCAGAGTGGTCGAAAGATATCCAGGCTATGATTCTAATATCCAAACTTGGAGTGGATGCGTCACAAGTGACCTGGAAGCTGAAACGTTTAGAAATCAGTTGCGTTGGAGAATAGACTTGCTGGAATCGCAGCTTACTCAAAGATCACTTCATCTGAGAGAAGTGTGGGAAGAGAAGCAAGTGAAAGAACGGGAAAGAATTGAAATGGAGAAGCAGAAATGGGAAAAAGAGCAGATTGAAAAAGAAGTGCTTTTAAAGGAACCAGTAGTGAATGAGAAAGAGACAAACAAGGATGAAGAAAAAGTCGATGAGGGTACAACATCTGATGTTAGCTCGGTTTTAACGGGAAGTGACACATCGTCAGAACAGCAGATTGAAAGCAGTACTCCAAGATACGATTCGGATGCTGAGGGTTCACACAGGAATGAAGCTGTTTGGGACACTGAGGCTGACCACATCAGACCTTCATCTGACACAGCAATCTTGGCAACGGTACAACATTCACACGATCATGATAATGTTGATTTGTTCAAGAATATGTTTGTTCATGACAAGACACATCCTGCGCATCCTGAGTCCATCAGTGACACATATGTGGAGCAAAGGTTTGATAGTAATATCACTCCCACAACCCCAGATATGGATCCTAATGGAGGTGAGCCTGCCCAGGATGGATCTTCTCATGATCAAGATCATGCCATATTTGCTTCTTTAATCGATAATTTCAAACGTGAACTTGAAAAGTGCAAAGAGGACAATCGTAAAGCTAAGCAAACGAATGCCTCATTTTCCAAAGAGCTTGAGTGATTTAAATAAATGAAAAAAGATTTTGAGAAAATAACACATTACAAAGACGTTCAAATCTCAGAACTTAAATCTCAAGCTCAGAAATAAAATGAAAATGTTCTCAAACGAAATAAAGAACTTGAAGTTGAGTGTCGCGAGGCCCTTTCACGTGAAAAACTTTCCATTAAATAACTGGATGCAAATATGGGCCCCGCCAACAGAAAGATCGAAGCACTTTTAAAAGAGAACGTTGAATTAAAAATGAGGTACTCAATCCTTCAGGAAAACACTTCAAATTTTAAGATTGTTAATACAAAACTTGAGAATGAAAATCAAGAGGTTTTAAAACGTGCAAAAAATCTTGAAGAAAAACTTCGAAAAACAGACCAAAGTGCTCAAACTCTTCAAATGATGATTCCTAAAGCTGAGAAAGTTCATAAGGGAAAATCAGGAATTGGTTTTGAAAATACAGATCAGGTGGAACATAAATTTTTGCCGACTGATGCTCTGTTCATGTCAGAAGAAGATGAAAATTTGGAAAAGGAAAAACGCTTAAAAGTCAAACAAAGAAAAAGTCCACTCTCGTACCAAGGCTTTGTGTATGGTTGTATACAATTGTCAGAAATACCAAAAGCACCTTTGAAAAGAAAAGACACAAATGTGAAAAGATTTTTCAAAGAAGTTCAACTTGCTACTTATGATGCTAAATTATGGCAAAATAAAGCAAGGAAACAGTTTTGTAATCTTAAAAATAACATTGAGCACACGTTAAAGGTCATTTAATCGAAACAACAATACACCGAGATCGACTACAGTCGTCTCATGTTATCAGACTCTTGGCTAAAGAGGGAAGTCTGTAAGTTACTAAAAGATGAGATTGAACCTCTTGTGAAAAATATCAACTTAAGTTTTGAATACTTTGAAAAATTTCTTGTCACTGAAAAGAGAGAAGATTTCAAGTACGTCCATTCAATTGAAGATGAATTTGATGGAAAATGCTTAAATCTTGATATTCAACAAGAATTTTTCACAAATCAAATTGAGTCATTCAAATCGGTGTTTGTCAGCCTTGAGTATGAGAATGTGGATTTTGAACAAACATCTTCTTTGAAATCTAAAAATCTTTGTCTCAAAAGGAAAATCACTGAACTTTCAAAAGAAGTAGCTGATGTCAAAGAAGAATTGTCAAAAAGAATTGCTTCTTCTAAAAACACTTTGACATCAGTGCTTAAAGAAAAGGAAAAGATTTTTGAAGAAAATTGTGATGATGCCAATATCAAGTTTGATTTGGATGAACTTGATACAAAAAATATTGAATTGGAACATGCTGTGGCATCATTACAAAAAGAAAATGAGCATTTGAAACAGACATACAAAAACCTGTTTGATTCAATCAAACGTTCACGAGTTCAGACTCAAAAATCAATCACGAAACCTAAAGAGGTTGAAGTCTTGAAATCCCAGTTGTCTGAATTCGCTGATAAAAAGTTTGAAAAGGTTTTGCAAAAGATAGAATCAATGAAGAAGAAAAAGGTTGAGTCTCAAAACACACAAGTCTCCTTTCCAAATCCCCTGTTTGATTCTGATACTCCAGATTTTGAAACGGAAAATGCAAATCATGCGCTTCAAACAAAAGTGCTTGAGCTTGAAACACTTTTAGCTCAACGAACAAACGATCTTGAGGATGCAAAAACTGATCTTTTCAACAAAACGAACAAATTCGAAACATATTTTGAAAGACTTGAAAATGAAAATATTGTTTTCGAACGGAAATTGGCTCGTAAAACGGATGATTCAAAAGCCGAAAAAGATCATTTTTTGAAACAAATTGCTTCTTTGGAATCTAAATTAGCATCCCAAGATCTTTTTCAAAAAGAATACAATGATTTGCGAATGTCATACAATGCCTTAAAAGCAAAGTTTGATGCTCTCAATCGATCAAAAGGCAAATCTCCTGTTTCAAACAAGTTTCCCAAAGAGGGTAGTGTTTCAAAGAAGGTTTACACGGGTGAATCTTCAAAACCATTTTTGAGAAAGGTTTCTCAATTTACAACCTATTCTTTGCAAAAAGGAAGGAAGTTTTCAAAGAAACCAAGTTTTTATGAAACGCTCACTCCTCAAAAGCTTTCAAGGTCAAACATGTCTCATGAAGAGACTTCAAGATTTCAAACTCCACAATCTAGCTTTACACGGGTAAGGCAAGTGTGGAGACCAAAGCAAAGTCCTTCAAACTCTGAAAAACTTCCGCTGCAACACAAGGACTCTGTTTTGAAAAAGAATTTTAAATCACCGTTGATTCCACGAGTGTTATTTCCAAATGAAACACCGGTTTTTAGTCCTCGTTGGAATTCAACTTCTTTGAATCAGATTGACACAACTTACAAATGGTTTTCAAAATTTGCTAAACCCGTTGGCGCAGTGCTTAAATGGGTTCCAAAGGTTGTTGTCTAATCTGATCTCTCAATGGCTTTCGTGCATTTCAGTACGGAACCCGCGCTTAATTCAATGGCTTTCGTATACTTCAGTACGAAACCCGAGCTTAACCTAATGGCTTCGGAACAACTCAGTTTCGGACCCGATCTTCAAAGAAAGGAAAGTGCTTCATCAAAAATTTCGAGCGCTTATCCTAAAAATCAATGGCTTGTAAGTATTTCAGCTTACAACCCGAGCTTCAACGTTTTGGCTTATGCGCACATAACAGTGCATAACCCGTTTTTCAAAGAAAGGACCCTGTTGTACGTTTTAATTGCAACAATCCTAAAAGAAAAGAATTTTTCACGCAAAGTTTATATCAAACCAAACTTCTTCATCTTAAGCAAAATTTTATTCAAAATTCATCAAAAGGTTTTCAAATCTTTTCAAAAATTTTGCTTAAGATTTTCAAATCGTTACTCCCCACTTGCTCCAAAGTTTTTCAAAAATGTCAAAACCAATGCAAGTTTTGAGGGGGAGTACTTCAAAAAAAAAAAAAATTGTTCCAAAAAGTTCATACAAAACAGTTTCTCCCTATTAGCTTTCCAAAAACAATGATTTTAATCAAACGGTATCAAAAATACCATCGAAATGCTATTTTTGAGGGGGAGAAATGGGATTAAAATGTGATCATGGTTCGAATCTCAAAGGAGCTCATCAAAAAGACTCAGTTCAACCCTCGAATTGACGAATCTAACTGTCAGTTATCGAAAAGACTAGTCCAGGACGGGTAATAATTTCAAGCTGGTTATCCAGTGATGTAAGCGTGTCTCGCAAAGGACTTGTCTGAGTAGAATGTACCAATTCGAGAGATGATCATTGAATATGACCGGGACGGGTAATAATTTCAAGCTAGTCTAACTAGTGATGTAAGCGTGTCTCGCGAAGGTCATGTTCATTGAAAATCGATCATTTCAAAATGTGCGAACTCTACCCAACATGTGCAATTTATTTCAAAAATGCATGAGCACATGTGAAGGGGGAGTGTTTCAAAAATGCAAAACTCTCAATGTGAACAAAATGTGTTTTGGCATGTGATCAACAAATCTAGGATAATCATGGAGTAATAAGGTGATTATGGTTAGGTAATGTCTAATGATCCGCCAGAACCGGAGGGATCTACCCAAGGACAATTCCAATAGTTTAGAATTAGAAGTCCTTAGGTAAGATTGAAAAAAGGAGCAAAATGAGAAAGGAGAAAGAAGGGGTTGAAGAATGAAAAAGAAAAGTTTAATGAAAGGGTGAAAAGAAATAGCCCTCCATGAAAACTTAGGTCAGAAACCGGGTCAATACATATGCTATCGGTACTCACTAAGGTGATACTGATATTGAAGACAAGACGTCATGGACCCAGTGACGCGGTGCACAAACCCCTCCAAGCCACTCAGATATCTCTTAAAAGATACTTGTTTCATTTCTCACGAAGATCAATGCATAATCTATCGACCTCTCACTCCGAGATGTGTTGATATTGAAAAGGTGGCACTCTGCTCCATGCCTCCGACGACTAAAACCAAAACGCACATTATTGAGTCTAGAGCCATGAGATTCATCAAAGATCTCTTAGGAACACTTCCAATAAAATACACTTGTGTTCACCAAAAAGGACATAAGTTGTAAGTGTCATAATGAGATCTGAACCTGGAAGAGCTGGACGATTTATTGCTAACTGTTTTATGCAGGTACTGAAGAAAGTCCATCAACCATCATATGTCTCAACATCTACATTGGAAGAATAAACGCTGTGAATACATGAAGATGTTGATCAAGGCAAAGAACAATCAAAGGACGATTCGATAAAGATCACAATGCATGAAGGAACAAAGAATCACAAAGTTCAAGACCTTGAAGTCTAAAGACCTAATCAAGTGGTGCATCTTTTGAATGACCATCCCTTATGGGGAGATTGTTAGCTTTAATTTTAGTGTAAAAGTGATGGTCATTCAAAGATATTAGAACTTTGTATCATGGGCTTATGTTAGATTTAGTAATATTTGTAAAAGTCCAATCCAATGGACTCAAGCCCAAGAGATCACACAAAGCCCACAAGAGTTTTATCTCTTGTAGTATTTAAAGGCTTATCTCCTCATTTGTGAGGGTGGTTCACAGGTGTAATGTGTGTGCAATAAAAGAAAAGCTTAAACATCTCTATATCTATCTCCATTATATACGATCCATATTATACACTTTGTCCCATCATCTCTTGTGTTTAAACGCCATACATATGTGTGATAAAGAGTGATTATTGAGTAATCCAACAGTAATCATTTCTTCTTTTTCCATCTTTCAATTTAAAATGGGTTTTACCCCGAGAACTCTTAAAAGAGCCCAGTAGCCCATATTAGCTTGGCGAGATTGGTGCTTCAACTCTATTGAGACTTGTCATTCCTTATCACGTGTATTTGTAGTAAACATGAATTAGTATGAGTTGAATTGGTGTTTAAATTATTTTTCTATTTGCTGTATTTTGAAACTCTTCTTGAACTCATACTAGCTAGCTCTAACTCCCGTGAATTCCATAATATTACGTATTAATTACCGATTTATAAAGCTAGCGTCGTTTTCTTATCTTCTATATATGTATTCTTCTAGCTTCAATTCTCAAAATTTTTCTATTTTAGCTATCATGTTTGCCACTCCAGAAAATGTGTAAGTAAGGTCGAAATTCTTATGGACATTCAACAAATATAACTTACAGATCATGCGCAGAAAGACGGGATAAAATAATTTGGAAATAAATAAATGTAAATTTTATTCTCAATAGATGTTCGAAACTATAAATGATAAATTACAACATCTTACGTCTTTTTCATTTTATCTACAAAAAATGCCAAGTAACATCAATCTGAAACAAATTAATTACCTAAATGGACTTTTTCCCTCTCCATAGAAAAGATCTTTCTTCTTTTCATATGGGGTACTAAATGTTCCATTTTTATTGATTTACATGCAAATTCATGATTTGACATGCAAATACATATAGAAAATGAATATCCAACTTAAATTACATTAGCTGCAAAAGCAAAACCATTTGAGATTATGATCTTAGAGATTCTTGATGATACGATTGATCTTCAGACGTTGTTATGGAAGTGTTCACTTCTCAAAGTCAGAATGCAACATGTTATGCATGAAATTCAAGTCACCAAAAATAAAATCATCACCACCATTGTATCCACCAAAATCCTGGCTCTCGAAATGCACCTGAATTTCCTCTGGAAACTTGTTGCAAGTTGTCGCTACAGTTGAATTTGAAGATGTTGAAATGAACTCAGCCGCAGTGGTCATCTCCATCATTTCTTTGAACTTGGAAGATTGCAACAAGAGTCCTAGGGCTGAGGTGGCACTAGTCGACCTAGAGGAATACGTCATCGTGGCTTCTACAGTGGGAGACACCATGGCGTCCTCCGAGGGTTGGAGTGGTTGGGTTTGATGGTGGTTCTGGAGATAGTTTATTTCTATTTCATGGTTAGAGCTTGGTGGTAAACTAGCATTAATAATATTGATACTAGGGTTTGGTAGTGCATCAGTTGTGTTATTGTTGTCCGGCCTTAGCCATTTTATATAACGGCTTAGATCAAAGTTTGTAACGGCGTTAAGTCCGCGATACTCTATGGCTGCCATGTCATAAGCTACTGCTGCTTCTTCTTGTGTTGCTGCAAACACGAAATAATAAATAAAAATCAATTTTTGCATTGAATAATGAAAATATTGCAGTCTTTATTCAAATAGTGAGTTCGTCTCAGATTCATATCAGCAGTGAGCAGTTATTTTACTACTGCTATATACTAGATGTGCTATAGGATAAATTAACTTAATTATTCTTCCATAACATTTCACTAAAGAAAGTTAATTATTTAATGGAGGTTGGAAAAAAATCCTGAACTTCATGACTACGAAAGTTTTGGTACGCTTTCTTTAATTATTTTTAATGGAAGACGTCATTGGAAACTACCAAGAAACTCATTATATTGTTTGTTTGATTACGTAGCCTAGTATGGACGTATGTTCTTGGACATAGTTGACATGTGGCACGATAGATTTTCAAAAACTTTTTAACTATAATTAAGAAAGAAATATATATAACTACGGATCAAGTTTTTTATATTACGACTATATAAACATGCATTAACAATAGATTGATGATAAGCATTGGTTTCATTATAAGAGAGTTTTCATGCCGGAAATAATATTTACATATTTGTAGAAGTTGCAGAATCTTTTTTACCAAATAGGCTTCCACATGTGTGTTTATTTTTGTTAAGGTACAGAATCATTTACAGTGGCTTAGTTCATACCAAATACAGAAAAGAATTTTATAGACTATAAATGGTTTTTATAATTTATTTCTAGAAAAACAAATGTATTGTAAAGAAATGATGTAAAAATTGGTTAGTTACCGTAAGTTCCCAGGTAAAGATATTTGTTGCCAAAAACTCTGCCTATTCTAGCTTCCCATCTTCCATTGTGATGATGCCTGTTCATTGATGTACGAGTGTCAAAACAAATTGCAAATAAATAACTGAAAAGCAACAATTGCAAAGTAAATAATCCAGAACAAATTAGTTACTGTAATCGTCTAATCTGTTTGCTTACACATTTCATGAATTACGTATGTATTACGAAACTAGCTAGTCGATTTTTGTTGAGGTTAATTTAGTTTCTTCAACAAAATCACTTTATAAGTTGGGAAATCTGTTTTTATTGAACTGAGCTAACTAAAGTTCACCTTGCAACTCCTCTATATTTTGAAACTCCACGAGAAAATCCGCTGCTCTTTCTACAATTCAAGATCATAAATCTGTCAGCAAATTAATACATCGTATATTTCACAACCGTTAGATAGTTAAATACGAGTTGATAGACTGGAAAACCTTCTTAGTGATCCAATATATTCCTCTCTTGACTGGCCTTCCATTTGCTTTAGTTCCTTATGATATGTCATTAACTACAATGATATAAGATATTAATTAATTATAAAGCCTTACTAGCACAATTATATGTACAAACACGAAATTCATTCAGTTATTTACCGGAAAGTTTAAGATGGTGTCGGGACCCCAGTACTTAAGTGCTGCCAGGTCGTAAGCATGAGCAGCGGCATCTTCATCATCATAAGCACCTAAAATATTCAAACATTGATAAATTTTTTGATTAAATGATATGGAAGTCTTTAAAAAATTTACGTAATTAGTTTTATAAGTCATATATGATTGAATGTAAACTTACCAAGATAAACTGAAGTTACATTATGGTTCCATCAAATCAAGCACCATTGTGAAAGAGCATCAAGAACACAAATAAATGCATTAATTTCTAGTTTTATGAAATACATAAGTTGGTAAATATTATCAACGAACAAATAACCAACCTTGCCGGCCTTTCTTGTTTTGAGACTCATTCCAACAGTTCTTATCCCATAAATGAGCTTCATATCTCCCTGTCCATCGATGTCTGAACCAAAATGAAACCGCAAAAAAAAAGAAACTATAAAAACTATATAAATGTTGTAATTAAATGGGGATCATTTAATTTACAGAAACTGAATTCTTTGAAAAAAAATAACCTAGTAACACCACGATAAATCGAGCTACGTCGAGGAGGTGAGTCACGAGGAACTGTTTTCCTAGTCCGTTTTGCCTTAGTAACTACTACAGAATTCGTGTTCATCTTTTTTCCTTCATCAATCTTTATACGTTGCTTCAACAACTTCGTCATCTAAAAAATATAAAACGCTTACTATCCACTAGTCGAATCAACCAAAATAATAATGTCAACTTGAGAAGTGACTTAATTAGACCAAGTCATGAAGGTGTATATAAAGGATTGTTGCTGGCCAAAGATAAGCAGCCGGCTTGTAACGGTGCAATTCGGTCACATTCTAAATATTTGTTTTCATGCTTTATTTTGTTGTTTATTTTGTTTGATCAATGAACAGTAAAATGAATTAATTAGATATAGTTTCTTACGGTTTTCATTTATTAGCTGCAGTTAATTAAGTAATAAAAGGATCTATTAGCTGCTCTTAGTTAATCAAATATATAGTAAAAGTATTTCAGATTTATTAGCTGCCAAAGGTACTTACAATGTTTTTGGTAGTATTTGATTTCTAATCTTAATTTATTACTGTATTTACTTATAAAACTTTTCCATTTGAAAATACTTTTCTATTACACCTGTCCAGTTAAATTTTCTACATTTTTATTTTTAAGTTTCTTGTCTCATCAAACCGTTTTGTCTAGGAACTGTACCTTGTCAAAAATTAAAATGCAAAACCATGTCGCATAATTCAATATTTCAATATATAATTATTTGATACCTCTTTTATCTAAATCGATTCTTGTGGTAAGTAATTCGTCTATGAATCTATAAGAAGACATATCATGAGCTTTAATTTGTAACAAGATTGGCGGCGGACGCCGCGTTGCCGGCGTGCCTGTTTATCTGGCTAAATGTCTTTTTAGTGATTGCACGCTTGTTAATTTCTTAAATTTTTAATTAAGTCGTTGGTGACAGTTTTTTTTTTCTGTTCTTGTATAGGCAAAGTAATGTTTAGTTAGTTTCTCAGTTATTGCAATTTGTTACAAATTATTGTTTAGCCGGATACAGACCCGTTTAGTTTGTCTCTTACAGTGTTAATCTTCGGTAATTATGTTACATTTTTTCTTTGCTATAGCTTACACAAAAGAGTTTTATGGTAGCATTTGATATACATTTTTTAAAACTTTAGTAAACGCAGGCATATGGGCTACCCAAACAGGCCAAATTTTGGCGGGAAAACTGAGTGCAAAACGACGTCGTTTATGGTGGGATTTAATATAAATTTATAATGGCAGTGGTATTTGGTTATGCTATTGGATGTACTGACTGGTAAACATACATGCATGCAGTGGCAATTTTCTTGAAATTTCAGATACTTAAACAATATAGCAAGGTAATTTTTTTGCTCCACATAGAAAGTCAATTTCAGACACCCAAGAGTTACCAGCAAAAAAAAAAACTAATATCATCATCATATTTAAATATTAAAATACCATAAAGTGATTTTAGAGCACTCAAGCTTTGGTCAGGGGGTATTCAAAGACATCATCTTTCCCTGAAAGCTTCCTGTAAACTCCAGTAAATGTCTCCAGTTTGTATTCATTGTCGTTGCGGGCCTTTGGGTTCAAGTAGACCTGAACATGACAGAAAACCAATCAAAATGATGGATATTAAAACCATAAACACTAAATAACACACGTTGAGCAGGTCGAGTGATGGCCAAAGCTAGAAAGCTTGGCACGTCAAAATTGTTCAGTAACTTTCAAAAAGAAATGGGACAAAACAAAACCTCCAGTGAAAATGCAACAAATTTACCTTGATGATTTTGGAGCCATCGAGTCTATATCGAATTCGTTTTCCAACGATCTCAGCAGGCCGGATGGACGATGTCCTCAAGCATGGGCTCATGCACAGCAGTATGCGTTCGGGACCGGGGTTTCTGAGCTGCAGACCCTTTCTTTGGTGGCCTCACAATCCTTCGAATGGCAAGGAAAACCACATCCTGACATCGTTTGAGCAACCATGTACCAGTTTCATTAATGATGGCTAAAAAGTAGGCACTAATATAAGTGGCACTTTGTTGCAAAAAATTCTGTTAGAGCTTCAAAATACGTTTCAAAATAAGTGAGGTATTTTCTAGATAATCTTCGATATTAAATTGTTTAGATACTCAACTGCCATTTGCAAGCAATACATCTTAACTCTAACACAATCAGCCATGTCACTGAAATTTACCTGTTTCGACCCACCGTGCAGCGGGCACATGCTGACGTAAAGAAGAACACAATGCTTAATTGTTGCTGCGTTGCGTGTTTATTTTGCAGACATAGATGGCAGCACGGCATATTCTTCGAGCGTCAGTTATCTTCTTTACCCCTATTTTTTAGAGTCCAAAGGCACAACCCATTCGTTAGTTCTGTATAAACACGACCCACTTTGACCTGCGTTGGTTAATTACTGAAAGATGGAAAAGAGAAAGTGAGAAATGACCTGAATATTATTCAAGGATTGTGTTTTCATTAAATGCTAATGCTGATCCTTGCCAAATACATTCATGTGACAATTTAAGATGTTTTTGTAAGTCTCTTTAGCAATGACCACCTGCAAATATTTAAAAAAAAAGTCAGTATCATAGTTCATAAACAATTAACAAATGAATAAAAAAGCCATACCCTCTTACACATACGGCTGTGCTCATTGGGCTTAAACTCATTCCTAGCGGACCCGTCAAGCCTAAGCACGAAAAACTCTTTTCAAACCAATATTTTTCTATATACCTGGTCCGGAACAACTCCATTTTACAGACATCATTGGCAAAGCAAGCAACAACAAATGTAACGGAACATATACCCTCCAACAACTTGAAACATTTTTGAGGAGCTTCATAAATTCTCGCACGTCTGTCCCAAATTCTCGAACTGTTTTCAGCTTGTCTCAGCCCTGCATTTTTAGTTTAACACCAACAGTATACAGTAGCGTGGGTATAAAATTGCTCTTCCTCCCATTTTGTTGTAAATCTTAAACAATATATAGGTTACATCTTAAGGGGTGTTTGGATATATTGTTATAGAAATATCTAAATCAACCATAAGGGGTGTTTGGATATGCTCTTTAGCGTGTCGCTGCATCTATGTATGGCATCTAGGTTTCCTCATGCTTTGCCGCCTAATTGTGCAAATCAATGATGATATTTCATTGAAAATGAACCATTAAATCTGCCATTATTTTAATTACTAATCTTCCAAAACCATATCTACATTAAGCCTAATTAAAATACAACTTTAGAAAGAAATGCATTTTGCGTTTTTTGGATGGCGAAAACAAACTGTCGGAAACTATAATATCTAAATCTCTTAACCTGTAATACCAAAATATCGAGCACGGTTTTCCATAAAATCAGTGAATTAACATTTAACGCTCAATCACCTAAGTGAGGAGAAGAGAGCATGACGTTTACCGGCCATGGCCTATACAAACTATTAAGATCAAATCGACACAAACATCATGCTCTCTTCTCCTCACTTTTTTTTTTCCAACAGCCCCTATTTCAACAACCAAACACACACACACCCCTCTTTTAACCGCAATTTCAGTACCCAAAACCCCTCCTTCCAGTCCCTTTTTTGTACCTAAGCACCCTTCTTTCAGCCCCTACAGGTTGCATAGCATGTACAGTAAGATTATATGACGCCCGACACTTTGGTTAAAAAATTTTACATGTTCACGTCATTTAAGCATTTAGTCATATTTCTATCAGTTGTTCTTGTCGCATCATTACTTCTTGAAATGTCGAAAAATAAGCAATCTGAAACACCCCCTTATTAATGAAACTCATTCATAAACATACTAATGGCTTAAATTTTTACAAACGAAAGTAAAAAAAGTTTAGAATTTTACTTGTTTGCGTTTGAGATGATGATGAAATATTTGAACTTTAGCCTTTTAAGCTGCCTGCCATGTGACAGACTCCGCAAACGTTTTTGCCTTTTTAGCCCTCTGGTATTTTGTTCCTGTGCCTTCAGCTTCGTTCTCAAAAGACCCGGCAGGTCTGTTTTTTTTCAGTTAAGGAAAAAAAAGTTGGACTCCCACAAAAGTGGGATTCTATGTAACCAATTCGGTTAAGGAAAAAAAAAAAGTTGTTGGAAAAAGTTTAACAATATTTACCTTGGACTCCCACAAAAGTGGGATTGTCTTCTACTGGAATTGTCGGTGGCTGGTGCTGCTGTTGCGATGTGTTTCTAACCAACACGCTTGTGCGTGCTGCGGGTCGCACTGTGAACGCCTGAGGAGGAGGTCACCAACCTTCGTGATGCTGGCCTTTTTGGTAGCCTTGTAACCAAGTAATTAGAAGCGGTAAGCTGGGCTGGTACATATGAAAATGAACAATGAAGGCATGACAACACAAAATAATAAAAATGTGGTCGTATGCAAACCAAATCAACACATCAGCATGAGCGAGAAAACAATGTGTAAACATATACCTTTGTTCATGTTAGAAGTGGAACTTCTTCGTCTGTGAAGATAATTGGTCGAGTAGTGATTCCAATCTCACCTGATACAACAGACGGTCTGAGATTTCTTTGATCTGCATAATCGTACGGCTGAGAGTGTCGTCGTCGCTGCTAAACTCTACCTTATATATGTTCAATGGAATTGTTGTTTCATTCATTCTACAATCTGCACATTGGGCCAAAGAAAAAAAGATTTCATGTATTCAATTAGCACATGTTAAAAGATAACACAATGAAGGACAGTTATGTGCTAATAAGATTTTAGTGTTCCCCCGCCAACATGGGCAATTGTATAAAGTACTAATTAGCATATAATAAGATAAAACCTACCTGTGTTACCCTGCCACCACTTCTTCAACCATCATCAGATACAAAATCCTTGATGAATACATAGTGAAAATCAACCACTTTCCCCTGCATTGGCAAGAAAGATACGGAGTAATATTTATTTCATTTGTGCAACATGGAGGAAAGGAATGTATCGTAACACGGAAGTAAAGGTGGCAATTCCGACCCATTCCTTAAATGGGTCAATTTCAGTTTTTTGTTCTTAAATTAGCTAGAAAAGAATGGGGTCAAACAACAGTAACTGATTATTTGGGCAAGGAGTATTACTTATTCAAATTACAATATTTACTATGTGCAAAACTGTATTGCAAAAATATTGTTCTGTGATTAAATATGACAAAAGATTAATAAATCTGTAGTTGCTTAATTTTAAGCAAAAACCTTTATGACATTCGGGGTGAAATGGATCCGAACCTGCCATGGCTGCAAACTCAGGGGTGGAGAGGTTTGGTGTAGTGATTGCATGCATTTCATACACAGGATATCCATGTATACTTGTAGTGTCATTTTGTATTAGATTTTAACCTGCCAACCTGCACAACAACAGCATTCATGACATCAATGAAAATGTACCCGCTAGTTTATGAAAAAAATGACTCATTAAAGGTGCCATTCTACACCATGATAAGCATACCACGATGATCGGATTCCCTTTTATTTATTATATCTCGTAAATGCTTGAAGCATTACATATAATACACGCACCCGGCAACGCCAAGCAGTCCCTCTTTCTAAGCCGGAGAAGTGAATTGTTGGAACCATATTTTCCTACTATTTGTTCTTACTTATCCTCCTACTTCTATGATCATGACAAAAAGAAATGACACATGTTATATGATTGTGTGGCCGATAGAATGATGAACAAAAATATTAAATATGAGGATATAACAATACTCATTATAAAAACAACCTTCTCGTAATGAAATTAAAGTCACTCATATTTGTAAGCATATGTGTATATCATTTTGACATTGTAGCTTGGTAGATCAGTCTAAGTATTTTAACCTTCGTTTCGGTTGATCAAATTTTACTACTCAGACATATTAGTGATTAATAAGTACTCCAAATTTGTAAAGCATATGAAAATAATAGCTTAAACTCTCATTTGAACATGTTGTCATCTTCAGACTTTTGCTCTTAATTACGTAGGTAATTGTAGACCTATTGAATTTAGTTTTTCACTTTCAGGGACCCTAATTCAAGCACATAGATGAAAATTTCGACCCTCAACAACGTAAATATCTTCAAATTAATAAAACCCTAAATTGAATTTAAGTAGTAGTACCAAATTCCACCAATGTACATAACATAAAACATAAAAGAAACAGTCGATCAAGGTTTTAACTTCTGTTTCCTCTTGTTCAATTCCTCCTCGTAATTTCTAAAAGCAAAACCTATTAAGGCATTTCATCAAACACCTTGGCTACAATACAAAAAACACCTCAAAATGAGCCAATTTTTAACCCTAATATACCAACGCAGCAGGGGCAAAACCAATTGCAGCAAATACATTGTTTTATCCACACATATACTAAATCCCAATTTAAAAAAAAAAAAATGCATACCTTCTCCACCAAAACCACAAACACAATCAGACCCCAATCTTGATCTACAATAAAAATAGTATGGTAAGATATGGGGACTGTTTTGGATCTAGGGTTTCATACACAGATCCACAAAAGGCAACGCACACCGATTATTAATGGATCTAGGGTTCTGGAACGGGGCTACGGAGTATTATTAATGGGATAAACGGATCGGATGTGTACAAAGCAGGCTGGAAACGCAGGCCAAAAGTGGCCCAACGATTGGGCCGTAATTTTGGCGGGAAAAACGGGAGGGTAAACGGTGTCGTTTATAGTGTGGTTTAATATAAACTTTAATGTCAATCTTTTTTGTTAAGGATCGGACAAATTAAGATCGACTTGGATAGATGGTCCAAGTCCATGTACAGGCCCATTGGACAGATGCAGCCTACATATAATTTCCATGAACTCACCTAGCATTGTTGAGCAACTTCTCTAGAAACGAGTAAATTGTAGAAATAGGGCGATTGTGAAAACCTATTCTAAAACTAGGATGACTTCCTTTTCTTATTCTAATTATAGGATTAGTAGCTTTTCTTAATCTAAATGTAGGATATTTGTATATCTTTTGCTTATAATTCCCTTTCATATGGACCCGACCATTCATTTCTTTTTTCATACCTCATTTCTTTTTCGGTTTTGGTTTTATTTTCATCTTTTTGTTTCCTAAATCCTTCTCAAATTTAAAAGTTGATTACTTCTGGAGTGTTTGGTGTGTGGTCTAGGAAGGAGGATGCGAATAAACCTGATAGTCATTGTTTGGTATAAGGTGACACATACGAGAAAACTCATGAAACAAACAATTTTCCCACCGAACGTGAGTGTAGATAGTTTAACTAGTATAAATGTCTAACTAGCACTATGTACGAGAACATAACTAGGCTCATTAAGGGGAGTTTGTTGTTGAGACGGTGCTTTGAAAACCGGACTGAACAGGCTGCTTCAACTGAGAAAAAGACCCGAGCCGGTTTGGCCTGATTCAACCAGAAAAAGCCGGGAACCAGAAAAAATCCGGTTGCCTTGTCGGTTCAATTTTAAAAAACTGAGAAACGTTTGACATAATAAGTTAGTTTATTTATTGAGTGGCACCAATAACCATCCCCTTTTTATATTTAGGATCTACACTATACCCTAGAAAACATATTAACCAAACGTTCCATTTTTTTTTCAAATTTCAATGCTACAAAACTTGTATATATGCATACAACAAAAAAAATTATTGGTTGGTGGGTTTTGGATTTAATTTGATTTGGAATTTGTAACGTCTTGTTATCGGCCTATACACAATGTGGCGAACCATGAAGATGTGAGTAACTTTTTGTAATGTCATCTTATTACAGTTAGTAATTGAAGTTGATCATTGTTTTCTGCTCTTCTATTAGTAACGGTAATAATTGAAGTAAATTGTCATTGTTTTAACCGAAACTGACGCATAAGAATTTGGAGGATAGAAAGACAACAAGTGGTAGTTTGTACTTGGAAAAGATAAATTCAATAAGTTGATATTATAAGTTCTAGAAGTAACTTGATATTGTTTTTTTCCCCCCAATTGGCTAAAAAACGCCTCCGCAACGCGTGGGTGGCATCTACCCCTTATAAGTCAAAATTAGACAAACATTAGAAAATTTCGTTTAACATCATATAAAAACACTAGTGTCGAATTCATGAAAAACAAAAACTTAAAAAAAGCACTGCTAAATTTAAAAAACTTTTGTAGCTAAATTTCAAAAAAAAAAAAAAAAAAAAAAAAAAAAAAAAATCACTATCAAACACCATACATATCATTAGGGGTGGCAATTCGGGATGGCGGGTTCGGGTTGACAGGTTGACGGGTCAGAAAACCCCAACCCGAACCTGACCTATTTAAATCATCGGGTCAACTATGTCAATCGTAATATGTTTACACATAACTCGAACCTGACTCATTTAACCCGTATATATACATGTGTTGAGGGTTAAATAGGTTACACAAGTTGAATAGGTTAAACGGGTTTTGGGCTGACCCATTTAACCCGTTTTATATACAAAAGTTGGCACATTAGACGAGTTAAACATGTTAAATGGGTTTGCGGGTCGACCCATTTAACCCGTATAAGAAAATATAAATAATATTTAATTAAAAAAATCTTAAGCGGGTTGGCGGGTCGACCCACTTAATTTATTTCCAACCCGAACCTGACCTGTTTAATAAACGGGTTAGATGGGTCGACCCAAACCCGACCCGAAATCTATTTAGACTCAACCCGAACCTGTTTATTTTCTTGTCGATTTCAGGTCGAGTTTCATATCGGGTTAGAAATTGGCTCCCCTACATATCATCCTCATCTTTGATACAGATCTAGCTGCCGAAGAAAACATCCGCCACAGACACAAATACACACTGTGGTATCACAACAAAAGAAAAATAAAACACGTGTGATTGAAGAAGATGCCTCAAATCTTGAATCCCATTACAATTGATTTCTTCTCCAAAACCTTAAAACTCTAAGGGCCCGTTTGGTTGGACCCTTTTACAATCAAGTAATACTTTCATTGTGTGTATCACTCGTTTGATACATAAAGGAATGGAATAAAAAGTGGGCCATGCTATAAAAAATGATTCCCCTCAAATATGGTGTCTTTCACCCATTCCCGGCCCCACAATAATTTACTCCACTCACATCATACTTAAATTAATTAATAAAAAACTATATCCTCATGATTTTTTTTAATTATTTTATTAAATAACTCTTAAAATAAAAAAAATTTAATCATTTATTTTCTCTCTCTTCATTTAATTCAAAATCTATAATTTTTTCTCAAACATTTCCCCAATCTTTCAAACCATTCCCAAATCCTAATACCATTTATGAACCAAACGCACCCTAAATCAATGTAGCCGCCTGTTATTGAAAAGAAAATGTAATTTTCATTAGGTTTCTTATTTTAATTAATCACTCAATTTGATGTGGATGGTTACAATGATGATACCTAGATGAACAGGGTCGTCTCGTGAATTTTAGAGGCCCCGTGCGATAATTACCTTAGCATTCTAGACAAAATAAATAAATAAATAAAAATAAAAATATATTAAGTTGTGTAAAATGTTATAAATATTGCAAAAAATAATACTCCGTAATCAACATCAAAGTGTGTTCAAGCATTAAAAAGTGTCGGGATGTAAAATTAATTGTACAAGCGGGTTTTTTTTTTTTTCTTTTTTTTTTACATAAAAATGTTTTTTGAAAGGGAAAATAGAAGTTAAAAAAAACATGAGAATCGTATAAAAGCTAAACACTACAAGGGGTAAGGTGTAAATAACTGTCATCTTCCTTACCCAAGTCACACGATCCAGATCCAGATCCACACCAGTCACTACAAGCCCCCCATGTCTCTATTTGTTTTAAATTATTACTTGATGATACTAATCGATTTTTATGTAAAAAACAAATAAATATATGTGTCCAAACACATTATTACTACTTCTGTGTTCGATATCTAATTAAATCAGCCCATATGATGATGCCGTCGATCACTCTAAAATCCGATGAACAAGGTAAATCACTATTTTCAACTCTTTCTATGTTCATTTTTTGTGATAAACATCCACTTTGATTTTGATAGGGTTATTACTTTTTAATAAATACTCCTCATTTGATATTAGTATTAGTTTTTAAGATGACCATGTTTGTAGTTCGATTTGTTACTTCATCTAACACCCTTCTTTTAAGTGCTCATTTCTTTATCCCATTGTTACTTTCTGTAACTTCAGTTACCAAAATCAGGATATTGATTTTCTCACGTATTTGGTGATTATGAGTGAAAGTAATTTAATTTTGCTACATTTAAAGGTTGTATGCACCATAAACATTCTACACAATTGGCTAAATGAGCTTTGACATCATGCCTTGCATCATTTATCATAATTTTCTTATTCGATTTTTATGTAAAACCAAAAATTAGAAGTAAGAATGGGGGGTTGGGGAAACCAAACCTCAAACCAAAAGTTTAGTTTTATGTTTTGTTGGGAATGCTTCTCAAACTAAAATGTGACAACATATTTGGGATTACAATAGTTATCATGTATAGCACAAACACAAGGACTAGAAGTGTCAATCATGTAAAGTCTTGTGTTTGTTGGCCTATTTATACCCTCCTAGACTTCACTAGGAGGGTGAGCCTTGTTTGTGTTATTTTACCTTTCACTTTCATCAAGAATAAAACAGGCCTTTATCTCTCTCACTCTACTCTCTCTCTCTAAAACTCTTACTATGGAGATGATGTATTATCATCTTCCCCGACCTCCAAATTCACAATATAATCACCAAAACACGATCCAACAATTGGTATCAAGAGCCATGGTATTAGTTTTGGTTGATTTGCGTGATTTTTTTTCTTGTCAAAATCGTATTCTTTTTTGTGGATCAGATCTGTTTTGAAACTTTTGTGGTAACAGTTCTTTTTTTCACAAGTTTTTGGTCACACAGTCCATTATATTTGTCTAATAGAGTCCGTGTATAGCTGATATATTGTTTATGACTATTTGAATCATCCCGTGAAGATTAAGTGGTCGGAAAATATAGTCTGTATTTATGGTTGATGAGTAGTCAGATAATACTGGTCATATTACTTAGTCTGAAAACTGGTAAAAAGAGTTGGCCGGAAAAGTCGCCGGAAAAGTCATCGGAAAGGTTTTATCAAAATTGCTTGTATAAGTAATTTCGATAAACCCTTGGTTATCGCAAATGCTTTATCGCAAATGTGTTATCACAAATGGCTATCACAAATGGTGTCAATCGGTTAAACCGGTCAATGGTCAAACTTATAGAAATTAAAAGAAAAGAAGGAAATGAGGTACAGAAGACCGTAAATCAAATACTAGTTGACTTCAGTGTCATACACATCATCAGTCCAACTACATTGAAACTAACAGTTTGTGGAAAACTAGAAGGGGGGTTAAATAGTTTTTACGTCTTTTTAATTTATGAAAACTTTTGTTTACTTTTTAAAACTTCGATTCTATCTTATGTGAATTCAACTCTTGATCAATATGAACATATATAAGCAAATATAGATAAGTAATGCAAGTAAGGTAAATATAATGAAATAAGAGAGAGAGATGGAAAGATCAAACCACAACACGGAGATTTATAGTGGTTCGGCTACAAGGACACCTTCCTTGCCCTACTCCACTCCTCGAGTCACCTACTCGAGAGTTTTCTTCACTATGTCAACAAACTCCCTTATGGCGGAGAAACCTTACACAACTTTAGCTTACACCGGCTTAACGACACAAAGCTAGATGTCGAGTCCTAATCGTAGCTAGAACCAATCTCACAACTTATACACAACTTCTACACGACTTAATCACGACTTCTTCACGACTTCTTCACAACGGCTTCACGACTTCTTCACGACTTCTTCTTCACGACTACTTATTCACAACTACTTCACAACAAATTTACAACACAACTACGTAGTTACACTTAGATCTACTTATCACAACTACACAACACTTTACACAACAACACAATTGAATGAGGTAAGTAATAACACTTCTTCACTAGTTGAAGTAGAGTTCTTCTTTTGCACTTTTGGTGGTGGAAGCTTGGATCACTTAGAAACCAATGCTTAAGAAAATATGATCAAAGGATTTACAATGTTTAGAATGAATTTAGAACAGAAAGTTTTAGTGTGCAAAAGGTGAGTAAAAGTCCAGGAGAAGACTGGTATTTATAGGAGAAAAATTGGACAGCTGGAAGTCTACTGGAGCGGGGGCGGTCCCCTTAAATAGGGGGCGGTCCCCTTAATAATGAAGGGGGCCGCCTAGTAAAATTAAGGGGGCCGCCCCTTCTGTCCGTTGGCCAATTTTGTCCTTTTGTGGGGAAGGTTTTTCTGGAACATTTTAACTGATTTTGGTTAAAATTTTGAATTCATATTTTTATAAAAGAATAAACATTTTTATTTAATGCCAAAAATGTTTTTCAAAAATATATAAAATATTTTTGATGTTTTATAAAAAATCTAGTTATTAAGAAAATGTTCCTTTGATCATATAATGCATTAAGCATTAGTTCATTCATACCTTAAGTGATTTGAGTTGTAGAAATAGATATTTACAACTAAATACTTGTTTACGTCATAATTTTCCGATTAATGATTTTACATTTTGTGATTATCAAAACGTAGAGATATCGAAAAATATTAATAACGTGTTTAGGCATTATTTATATCAACAATCTCCCCCTTTTTGATGATTACAAAATCTAAACTCATTAAATCTAAAAATTAGTTTTTTAGACAAGTATTTAGTGAGTTTACATCTATTTCTCCCCTTTTTTGTAGAATCAAAAAGGTTAAGCCGACAATTTTTAGAATCAAATTTGTCGGGACGAGAACTCCCCCTTGATGTGTACTCCCCCTCGTTTGGGGGCACCAAGGAAACGAGCTATGGAACGCTTGCAAAAAAAATGTTAGAAGCACAAGTATATATAACAACAATAAGCAAGCATATAAAATCATTCATTCAATAAAGGTGTTGTGTATAAATACACAACCAAAAGATTACAACATGAAGCATGCAAGCATACAAATAAAAACTACTAATTAAACTACATAATCATCTTAAAGGTACATGGTCTTCCATGGAGCTTGCTTGCAAGAAGGGTTTGAAAAAATTATTTTTAAGCATTGCATATGCTTAATTGGGTGAAAATGGAGGTGGTGGTGGTGTAGTGGGTGAAGGAGGTGGAGGAGGTGGTGGTTGTGGGTTGGCAATCATGTGTTCAAGAGATGAAAACATGTAGTGTATCTCATCTCTAAGACCAAAGATTAAGGTCCGGTTATGGACGCAACAAAGACAATTATCACCATGGGCTTCAAGCATTGCCCAAGGTATAGGAAAGAATGGTGGTGGGGTTGGTGATGGTGAAAAATGAGCATCAAGAGGTGTGATGGGTGATAGGGAAATGGCAAGTTGGGTGTATGAAGGTTCTTGAGTGGATGGTGGTGATGATGCTCTTGGTGATGATGTTAGGTGAGTGTGGATGTAGTCATTTATGGATGAGGTAGATGGAATGGAGGAAGATGAAGCTCCATGGGTGGATGGGGTTTTTGATGGTGCATTAGGTGCACTTGGGGATGAATTTTGAGGTGGTGGTGATGGAGTTTTGGTGTCATCTTGGGTTAGGTCAATGAAAGGTTGTTTTGGTGGTATGATAACAAGTCTTTGTTTCCTTGAAGGCTTAGAGATGGAGGATTTAGGTGATAGCATTGTGGATGACAATGGGTGTTTGATGAAGGTGATGGTTGATGAAGTGAAAGGTAATTGTAAGGAGGGTTTTTATACTGTGAAAATGTGGTTGATTTAGGCAAATTGTGGAGATATTGTGGTAATATTCCAAGTCCAGTTCGTGCATTAAAGGTAATGGTAGCTGGGGCTAGGTAAAAGTGGTCACAAGATGCAAAAGGAAACAGTAAATTTTACTGTCCAGATGGCCGGTCCCCTTAATTGTTGGGCGGCCCCCTTAAAAATTAAGGGGACCGCCTAAGGAATTAAGGGGGCCGCCCATCTGGTGATTTCCCAGGCGACCAAATTTGAAAAATTTCCAGAAAAAGGTTATTTTTAAGGTGTCTTTGCAGCAAGTTTCATTTGGATCATGTACATCAAGAATGATTAAATATTATCAATTGCACATTTAAAACAATATCATAAAACAATTATATTAGAAGCATAGTCATATAATTTCAAATAAACTAGTAGCTAGGTTCTAATAAGTTTATCAACTACCATAATAATAAAAGACATAGCAAGCAAGTGTCAAGATAGTAGTACTACATATAAGTGTCTAATAAAAATCAACTAAACATCCATCAAGTATGTTTATTTCTTCTTCTTCCCAAACAACTTTCCAAGAGACTTTCCAATGGACTTGAAGCCGCCTCGTACTTCATGGTGCATTTGACGTTGAGAGTTGAGCATCTCGGTTTGCCTTTCGAAGAGTAGATCGTCTGTCATTTCGGCACGAGGAGGAACTTGATACTCGGTGTAATCAAGATCCGGTAGATTTTCCACGAAAGTCCTTGGTGATGGGGTACTAGCACGTGATGTGCCTTCCTCCGCATCATCATCATCATCATCATCACCTTGATGAGACGTGGAACCACGAGGTGGAAACGAGACTGACTTACGAGATTTACCCTTGTCACTACGGGGGCGACGGGTACGGACTTGAACAAGTGGATTGAGGCTTGGTTGGACAGACTCATAGATTGGACTCCGAAGATGTGGATAGTGTACCATGACATGATTGTAGAGACGAGTGAGAAACATACCATATGGCAGATTTGCATTATGAGTGTTTTTGGCGGACATGATACGGTAGACAAAGAGATATGCCAAATTGTACGGTTGTTCAGCAACGATACAATATAACATGTGGACTATGCTTGCCGCGACATGATCACGGTGACCACTGGTACCGAACGCATTCTCACGAATGAGTTCTTCCCAACTCTTCATGTCGCGGCGTAGATCTTTGAGAAGGATTTGGTTTTCAGAGATTTCAACATCTTTTGACTTGATCTTTCGACTAGTCGTACCACGAACTAGCCCAAGATATTGACGAATCTCTTCAGGAGATGGAATCTCGGAGTAGTAAGGACCCACTTGAGGTCGATTAAGCTCAAGAGAGGAAAGGTCCCACTCATTTGAGAAGACAGCTTGACCGGAAAAGGAAATTCCTAGAATTTGCCCGAATTGAGCAAGAGTAAGAGTGATGAGTTGGTGTTGAATCATGAAGGATATGAGGATGGTGCCAAAGGGATCGGTTTGCAATACCACTTGACTATAGAAGTCAAGGACAAAGCGCGGAATGATTGGCTCATTAATTTTGTAGAGACAATCAAGACTTACGTTGGAAAACATACGTTCTATGTAGTCGGATTCATAGAACGATGGATGGACAATTCTCCCTTCGTGAATGTTCCTATCCTCAATGGGACGATAGAAACAAGCAACAGAGGGAGCCATGCTCGGAGTGGAAGAGACTTTAGGAATGTATGATTTTGATCTTGAGACATCGCCAACTGTCACTTTGGGCATTTTCACCTATACAAGATAGCAACAAACAAAAAATAAGAAAATAAAATGCATATATTAAATATGCTACTTATGTGGAACGTAAACATACTTCGACTCTAAAACTCAAATCCTAAGAAGTAGTTTACAATGTTCCTTAGTTTTAATTTTTAACTCGCTTGAAATGTATTTTATGATGTTTAAAGAATAGTTATGGGGATATTATGACAAGAAATCAACAATATCCTAACGTTCTTTTATACGTCATAAGCTACCTTGAAATGTGGCTAGACAAACATTGGATTGTATATCTAGCTATTCCTTACGAGTGTTTAAGTAACTTAGATTTTGACTCAAAAATTTCTTTCAAAATGTTGTGCCAAACGCTCCTTTAAATAAGAGGATAACTAGTAAAATTTCAATATACATATGAATTATGTATCTTGACGACTTAAAACAACTAATTTCATGTTTATAAACTTTGACAAGTAGTTATAAACTTAATTTTGATTATGTTTTGATGATTCTAGCTCCTCATCCAAACACTCTCTTATATTTAACAAAAACATTTTTTATGATTCGAAAAATATATTTTTAGGATTAGTGAGTTGTAATAAACCAATGTGATTAGTTTTAACAAGTGTTTATGGCATAATTCAACAATGTGATTAGTTAAAAAAAATGATTAGTTTATCAATACTTTGACACAATGGTTTTTAATTACTTAGTTTCTAGGTTGATTAAGCATTCTAATCCTATGGGGAGCATTTGATTACAACATTCTTAGACTTAATTTTAATAAAAATTTAAGTTTGGAAAAGTTTAGCAAAAGACCTAATTAAGATTAGACTCAAAATTGAATGAAATTAGATGAAATGTATAAAGAAAAACTTACTAAACGTGTTGCTAATCAATGTATAGATGTTTGCCCTTTGTGAAATTGACTCGAAGAGGTGATTTGATGATGGATTTGTGATGGCAGTTCGTATACAGCAGAGTGGGAGTGAAGTGAGTTTGAAAAATGGGGTGTTTGGCAAAGATTTCAAGGAGAAAAATTGTTTTGGCAGCAACAGTAGGCCGACCCCCTTAAACATTAAGGGGACCGCCCCCGTTTACTAGCCGGTCCCCTTAAACATTAAGGGGGCCGCCTGCCAAATTTTAGAATTACTTGATTTTTGTTTCTGACGGCAAAATATTTATATGTATATATTTATAATATATCAAAAATACGTTTGTTGGCACGAAGAAGGAATACTTGACACATTTTATTAATCATTATGTTAATAAACTTAATCTTGATAATTTTGGACAAAATGCTCAAGACGTCAAGTCGACAGGAGGTTTAAGGATTGGGAAGAAATGTGCGTATTATATATATATATATATATATATATATATATATATATATATATATATATATATATATATATATATATATATATATATATATATATATATATATTAGTATTATGTGTAAGTGTGGGATGTTGAGTAGATTTTGAGGAATGATAAGGTAATGACGGAGATAGGTGCTGGCGGCGACGGGAGTTTGTTTCATCCATAGTTTTCTTGACTCGACGGTCAAAGTGCTACTTCTACGTTAATCCACTTAACTCACTTCTCTTCATCACCATGAGTTATGTGATAGTGGGCACGGAAGATTTTCGTGTTGAACGTAAAAGTTCAAAGGAGGCAAAGGGGGAAAGAAAAGGTTCGAGGACGAACAATTTCTTTTAGTTCTAGATAATCAACAAATGACATATCTAGGTTATGTGTGTGTATTATATATTATATATATATATATATATATATATATATATATATATATATATATATATATATATATATATATATATATGTAGTATGTATAATAGTATAGGTATGTATTATATGTGTATAGAGGAAGTATATACTAATACTTACATAATAATAATAAACTAGGCATCTTAAACTAATGGGAAGCATGCAATAGGCTAATTACTTAATCTACGTATATAATAATGAGCATGAAGGAGGTACGTACCTTTTAGTCTTCAATGTGTGGTCTTTAAAATCTTCAAAGAGTGTTGACTTATAAAAGCCAAGCATGAGAGATTAACCGATATTCCCGATGACTTGAGATTTTAGCCACTTGCTCCCCATGGTCTCATTGGTCCAAGGTTGTTTGGCCCAAACATGGTTTGTAATTGATTTGGGTGCAAATATGGTGGAAACATTCCACAAGGGTTGTAGCTTGGTGGATTTGGGTAATTCCATATTGGGTAACTATTATTATAACGGTTTGGTATATTTTGGTTTCTTTTAGGTTGAGGAGTTTTAGGCCGAGGGTGAGGACTAGGTGGTCTTCTAGGTGGAGGTGTTTTTTACCTTAACCTTGGTTTAGAGTATTTTACTTCATTTTTTAAAGATGGTTTATAAAAGGTTTTTACTTCCTCATCACTAGCTATGGGTATTTTTCTATCTTTTATAAGTATATACTTAGGTTTTGACTCAAAAGGTTTTTGCCCACTAGTTTCACATTCAAACTTTACATTTTTAGTTTGACTATTTAAATCCTTAGTTGAATTAAATCCTAATCCGGTTTTATCACTTGATACTCTTTGAATACTTATTATTTCCTTAAGAGAATTACTACTATTTTCGAATTTGTTAAGCCTACAAATTTCTTCCTTAAGTATTTCATTTTCATTTTTTGTTTCTAGACATGTTTTACATTCAAGAATTTCTTTTCCCTTTTCTAAGTTATGTAGTTTAATTTTTAATTCTAGTATTTCTTTTTCTAATTGATTATTAATGTGTTTTAGTGATTTATTTTTAGTCATTACTTTTTGGCCTAATATACATAACCTATTATATTCATTATCTAGGTCTTTTTCATCCAATGATAAATTTTCATCACTAAAGTATTCGGTTTCGGAACGTACCTCACTTGATGTCTTAGCCATAAGACACTTCTCTTCTTTTGTGGTTTCTTTCTCGTCTTCTTCACTGTCACTCCATGCTCCTCCAATGAAGGCCTTTTGGTTTTGCTCCTTTGACATCATAGGGCATCTTCCAATGAGATGATTTGGATCACCGCATTTGAAACACTTCATCTCGCTCTTGCTACCTTTGTCGTCTTTGTTTCTTTGGAGTGTTTTCCTTTCGTCATATGGTTGTCTAACGAATCTTCCTCGTCTTTTGAAAAACTTCTTGAAGTCTCTTACGGCCATGGCATATTCTTCATCATCACTTTCGGAGGTTGAGCTATCCTCGTCACTTGATGCTTTCCTAGCTTTCAACGCGATTGACTTGCTTTGCTCTTTCTTTCCTTTGACCATCTCGAAGTCTTTCTTGATTATTGCTTCGTAGACTTTCAAGTTGCCAATCAACTCGTCAAGTTGAAGAGTTGACAAGTTCTTTGATTCTTCAATCGCCGTAACTTTAGCTCGCCATTTTGGATGAAGAGCCCTAAGAAATTTCCTGACAAAATTCTTACTAGAAAAACTCTCATCAAGTGCCTTTAAACTTGTGATGATTGTGTTAAACCTAGCAAATGCATTATCAATTGATTCCTCTTCCGGAATCGTGAATTGTTCATATTGTTGAACAAGAAGATCTATTTTATTATCTTTGACTTGACTATTACCTTGGTGAGTTATTAGTAAAGAGTTCCAAATTTCTTTTGCGGTTTCGCACATAAAGATTCTTTCGTATTCTTTACGTGGTAGCGCATTATAAATAACCATTTTAGCCTCATTATTTTTAGAAAGTTTTCTTTTTAAATCGTCACTTTGTTTTTCAAAAGGTACAATTTCATCCTTTTTAGTTTCAAGATTATGTTGAATAGGTAAAAAATCACCATTAGTAATAACATGCCAAAGATCTAGATCTTTTGACTTCACATAAGTTTCGAATCGATTTTTCCAATATAAAAATCCATCACTTTAAAATAGTGGTGGTCTTTGCATAGATTGCCCTTCTAAATATTTTTCAGATTCCATAGATCGTTTCAAGTTTTAAAATACAGTTAATTTTAAAAATATTGTTTGACCTGGCTCTTGATACCAATTGTGGAAAACTAGAAGGGGGGTTGAATAGTTTTACGTCTTTTTAATTTATGAAAACTTTTGTTTACTTTTTAAAACTTCGATTCTATCTTATGTGAATTCAACTCTTGATCAATATGAACATATATAATCAAATATAGATAAGTAATGCAAGTAAGGTAAATATAATGAAATAAGAGAGAGAGAGATGGAAAGATCAAACCACAACACGGAGATTTATAGTGGTTCGGCTACAAGGACACCTTCCTTGCCCTACTCCACTCCTCGAGTCACCTACTCGAGAGTTTTCTTCACTATGTCAACAAACTCCCTTATGGCGGAGAAACCTTACACAACTTTAGCTTACACCGGCTTAACGACACAAAGCTAGATGTCGAGTCCTAATCGTAGCTAGAACCAATCTCACAACTTATACACAACTTCTACACGACTTAATCACGACTTCTTCACGACTTCTTCACAACGGCTTCACGACTTCTTCACGACTTCTTCTTCACAACTACTTATTCA